>RYFJ01003302.1:0-126996 GCA_003991445.1 Oryza meyeriana var. granulata
AACACCGAATTAATGCTACACCACGTTAACCAAGGCCCAACAACCTCCTAAACAAAGAACTATACCAGTTCCATTAAGTCATTTTAATTAAAAGGGGTGAGACTAATCACAGTGAGTCTTGAGCAGTCGCCCATATCGGGCGTGGCTATTCGAATAGATTTACTCTGATCAGAGGCGTACAACATATAACCCACAAGACACAGCCCCACACACGTTCCGTGTGCTGGTGTATCACACAGATACCCCCGAAGAGGCTGTGACATGACCCGTGTACCTCTCTAACAATCCACTACCTCGCTGAGGTTGCACCTGCAACAGTGCACACCTATTGGCCAGGCTACCCCCTGCGCCACGGTGGATCGCAAGCCGATCAACCTACCCCCGGGCCGACTGAACTCCATCACGCCCACCTCATCTCTAGTGCCTAGGAGAGGGAGAAGGACGCTACAGTCCAGCCCTGCCACGCTGGCTTGTGGTAAGTACGAGAAATCTGCTCAAGTGGTTCCCGCGAACTGGCCTTATTGCCATGCGTGGACATGCAAAACCATGCACCCACAGCCCACCATTAGGGTCCATTTTAGTATTTTAACATCAACATGTCCAAGGTTCAATTTTTGCCGACATTGAGTCGAACCAAAATAATGATAATGTCTATATAGATAATTCCCAAGTGAATTATGTTGCTAAGCATGGCTAAGCATCCTAGGAATAGTAATCTATTCATTTTGTTACCCAGGTGACAAGGATTTAGGTTTCACGACTAAGGCAAAGTCCTATTATTATATAGGTCATAACCCATCCACATGAAATATTGAAATAATGCAATTTATTTGAGCAAACGAAGCAATTTAGTGAAAAACGGGTAAAAAATGATCAAGATAACAGTGCGCTTTCCTTGCTCCGGCTCGACATACTCTGCTACGACCTCGTAAAACACTGGAGGGTCACCAACGTCGGATTCTATAACAAACAACAAACAAATAATTAAAAACAGTACATGTGGACAATAAAATATGGGCTAAAAGTATTTTTAATAAATTCTTGGCATTTTTCTGAATTTAATGAAATTTGAATGGACTTAATCAGAGTTCGTATGAATTAGTTATGATTTCTTGAAGTTTTACTGTGTTTTCTAATTCAAATATAATTAACAAGCGATTTATTGCGCATTAACTCAATTTATGGCGTCACCTGAGGGGGAAGCGGCGCCGACCAGCGGGTCCCACTCGTCAGGAACTCAAAGGCGCCGGCGCACGGTGGACTCGGTCCACCGAGCCGAAAACGGGCGCGCCACGTGGCGCACACATGGCGCCGACGCGGCGACCAGGCGGGCAGCCACGGGGGTGGCCAACGGACGGCCCCGATCTGCCACCCGGTAGATCGGACGGCCCCGGGGAATGGCGGCCGCAGCCGGCCATCCCGAGTGGGAGGCAGCGGCGCGCGCGACCCGATAGTCGCCGGCAGCGACCATCGGCGCGGCGGCGGGCACGCAGAGGGGCGGAAAGGGACGGGGAGACGGCAGGGATTCTCACCAGTGGCTTGCGGCGGCGAGCAACAGCGCAAAGACGACGGGGGGAGGAGGTAGCAGCGGTGGCTTCGGGACGATGTCGGCGACGGTGCTCCGACGGCGGCGAACGAGCGTGAGGTGGCGGCCGAGGTGTCCTGGAAGATGAGGAGGACAGAAAAGGAGTTAGGTCGGAGAACGGAGACGCGGCGCGGCGGAATTTGCCGGCCGGAGAGGATGAAGAGAGCCGGAACTCACCGCATGCAAGGGCGAAGCGTCCTGGCGGGCTTCGGCTTCCACGGAGTGGGAGCCGACGAGCGACACGGCACGGCAGAGGTGATGGCGGTGGCGGTGTGGCTTGGCGGCGAGCGACAGCTGGAGTTGGTGTAAAGCGGTGGAGGTTCGGGTGCGCGGTGGCGACGCGGTTCTAGGGCACGGGGAGGCTCGGCGTGTTGGGGAAAAGGCGGAGGAGAGGGCGGAGAGGCTTTTTATGCACTCGGTCGGGCGAGAACGAGGCCGTAACGGCTCGAATCGTGCACGGGAGTGTGGGCGACGGCGTCGGGGACGTGCGCGAGATTCGCGAGGGAGAGGGAACGAAGACGCCGGAGGACGTGGGGGAGTGGGCGCGGACTCGGTCTCACTCCGTTTAAACTAGAGGCGAGCGCGGGAGGAGGCGGGCGCGGGCGCTGATCGGACGGCAGAGGGGATTTTCCCCTCTGCCCTATTTGGATGGAGGTAGAAGACGGGGCTGACAGGCGGGCTCGGCCTGTCAGCGGGGCGTGCGGGCGAGCGGAGGCAGGCGCGCGCGGGCTGGCAGAGGCCGTCGACACAGTACTGGGCCGGCGGCCCAGCGGAGGAAAAAAAGAAGAAAAAAGAGAAAACCGAAAGGAAAAGAAAGGAAAATGATTTCCAGAGCGAAATTAATTCCGATAAGCGTTTTTGATTTATTGAAAATAGTTCCTGTGCTCTGAAAATTCCACTAAAAATCCAGTTAATGTAGTTTGGCGAGGAGAACATAAGAAAAATATTCTCGGCCATGATAATTTATTATTTTGCATTTTACATATTTAATTAATTCCTCTTGCTATTTTATATTTATTTTTCTTGGGCATTTTCACAGGTATTATTTTGTGTGGCTAATATCAGGGTGTGACAAACCTGCCCCCCTTAAACGGAATCTCGTCCCCGAGATTCGGACGTGCTGGTGAAGAGGTGGGGATAGACGGACTTCAATTCGTCTTCCCGCTTCCAGGTGGCCTCTTCTTCTGAGTGATGGCTCCACTGTACCTTGCAGAATTTGATTACCTAGCTCCTGGTGTTTCTTTCACTGATCTCCAAGATCTGAACTGGCTTCTCCACATAGGTGAGGTCTTCCTGGATCTCGATCTGTTCCGGGTCTGCCTGTTCCGCTGGTATCCTCAAACACTTCTTCAGTTGTGACACATGGAACACGTTGTGTATACCTGTCATCGAAGCTGGGAGACTCAACTGATATGCCACTTCACCTTTACGGGCTAGCACTTGATAGGGTCCCACGAAGCGAGGTGCTAACTTCCCTTTGGTTTGGAACCTGTGTACTCCATGGAGTGGTGTGACACGAAGATACACATGGTCCCCTTCCTCGAAGCTTAGGTCTCGGCGACAGTTGTCGGCATAACTCTTCTGTCTGGATTGAGCTGTCTTTAAGCGCTCCCGTATTATGGCCACCTTCTCTTCTGCCTCTTTGAGTGCGTCGGTTCCAAATACCTGGCGTTCACCCGTCTGATCCTAGAGAAGGGGTGTACGGTACTTCCTGCCATACAGAGCTTCAAACGGCGCCATCTGCAAGCTGGCCTGGTAACTGTTGTTGTACGAGAACTCCGCGTAGGGTAAGCTCTAATCTCATGTTCCTCCGAAGTCCAGTGCGCAAGCCCTCAGCATGTCCTCCGATATCTGATTGACTCTTTCGGTCTGACCATCCATCTATGGATGATATGCTATGCTGAAGTTTAGTCGGGTTCCCAATTCTGCTTGTAACTTCTGCCAGAATTTAGAAGTGAACTGGCTGCCACGATCGGAGACGATCCTCTTGGGTACTCCGTGTAGACACATTATACGAGCCATATACAGTTCTGCCAACTTTTACCTGAATATGTTGTATGCACCGGGATGAAATGTGCAACTTTGGTGAGTCGGTCGACGATCACTCAGATTGAGTCATACCCCGACGATGTGTGGGGCAAACCGGTGATGAAATCCATCCCGATTTCTTCCCACTTCCACTCTGGAACCTTGAGCGGCTGTAACAGTCTAGCAGGCCATTGATGTTCTGCTTTCAATCACTGACACACATCGCAAAGTGTCACGAATTCTGTGATTTCCCTTCTCAAGCTGGCCCACCAAAACTTTGTCTTAAGATCTTGGTACATCTTTGTGCTTCCGGGGTGAATGGAGTACTGCGTCTCATGGGCTTCCCGAAGTATTAGGTCTTTGAGTTCTTTATTCTCTGGAACGCATAGGCGTTCCCCCATCCACACTGTCCCGTTTTCATCTTCCACAAAACCTTGAGCTTTTCCGATTCTCATGTTCTTCTTAAGTTCTTTGATTTGTAGATCATTTGCTTGTGCCTCGCGAACTTGATCAAAAAGTGTGGGCTGAGCCTCTAGGGCTGCCACGTATCCCTGTTTGACGATGCCCAGATTTAAGTGTCCAAATTCCTGCTGCATTTCCTTGCACACTGCCTCTGCTCGAGCGGTGTTGCAGTAACTTTTCCTGCTCAAGGCGTCTGCCACGACATTGGCCTTTTCCGGGTGGTAATGTATTCCCACATCATAGTCCTTAATCAATTCTAGCCACCTTCTTTGGTGGAGGTTCAGATCAGGCTGGGTGAATATGTATTTCAAGCTCTTGTGGTCTGTGTAAATCTCACTGCGATTACCGATAAGGTAATGCCGCCAAATCTTCAAAGCATGGACCACTGCGGCCAATTTCTGGTCATGTGTCGGGTAATTGCCCTCATGGGGGCGTAACTGGCGCGATGCGTAGGCCACCACTCTACCTTCTTGCATCAACACACATCCCAGCCCTTGGTGAGATGCATCGCAAGACACCTGGAAATCTTTCTTGGGATCTGGCAAAATCAGAACTGGTGCCGAAACTAACTTCCCTTTGAGTTCTTCAAAGCTATGGTTGCACTCGGGCGTCCACACAAACTTCATGTCTTTCTTCAATAATTGCGTCATGGGTCTTGCAATCTTCGAGAAGTTCTCGATTAACCGGCGGTAATAACCCGCAAGTCCTAGAAAACTCCGCATTTGTGTCACGGTCTTGGGCGGTTTTCAATTAGTAACGGATTCCACGTTAGTTGGGTCCACAGCAACTCCCTGGACAGTAATGATGTGCCCGAGGAACTGCACTTCCCTCAGCCAGAA
Organism: Oryza meyeriana var. granulata; assembly: GCA_003991445.1. Lineage (NCBI taxonomy): Eukaryota > Viridiplantae > Streptophyta > Magnoliopsida > Poales > Poaceae > Oryza > Oryza meyeriana. The sequence goes on from RYFJ01003302.1 coordinate 4,915, forward strand.
GTCGCACATGCTAAATTTGGCGTACAACTAGTGCTCTCTCAACTTCTCGAGAGCCAAACGAAGGTGCTGCTTATGCTCTTCAGTTGATTTTGAGTAGATTAGGATGTCATCAATGAAGACCACCACAAACTTGTCCAGAAACTCCATGAACACCTTGTTCATCAGATTCATAAAGAAGGCCGGTGCATTGGTCAGTCCGAAGGACATAAGAGTGTACTCATATAACCCATACCGGGTGATGAAGGCTGTCTTCGGTATATCTTCTTCCCGGATCCTCAGCTGATGATAGCCTGATCGCAGATCTATCTTGGAGAAAACGGTGGCACCCTCCAACTGATCGAAAAGATCATCAATTCTTGGCAGGGGATACTTGTTCTTGATAGTGACGTCGTTCAGTGCGCGATAGTCCACGCACATCCGTTTTGTTTTGCCTTTCTTTTCCACGAAGATGACTAGTGCTCCCCAGGGTGATGTGCATGGTCGGATGTAGCCCTTCTGTAGTAGATCGTCGACTTGCTTCTTGACTTCTGCCATCTCGTTTGGTGCCATTCTGTACGGTCTCTTGTATATTGGCGCTGTTCCTAGTACCAAATCAATCCTGAACTCGATTTCCCTTTCTGGTGGCATCCCCGGTAAATCTTCTGAGAACACGTCCGAGTATTCCCTTACTATGGGTATGTCCTCTATCTTCCTTTCTGGCTTCTTCCTGCCTTTCAACGGTTACTCTGCTGTGACCAGGTTCAGGCTTACTTCCTGACGCTGCGACACCGATGACTGGAAGGTAACTACCTCTCCTTCCAAATTGGTTACTGTAGCAGCGCGGTCAGCGCAGTTGATCACCCCTTTGTGACGGGTCAACCAATCCATTCCTAGGATGACATCTAGATCTTTGGATTCCAGAAGGATGAGATTGGCTAGAAAGGGAGATCCTTGGATCTCTAGGCCCACTGAAGGGCTATAGTGAGCCGTGGTCATGCGGTTCCCAGGTGTGTGAACCTGCATGGGGATCTTAAGTTCCACTACTTTCATCCCATGTGTCCCCACAAATTTCTTAGATATGAAGGAATGCGTTGCACCAGAATCAAAAAGTACGATTGCAGGTATGGAGTTCACAGGAAACGTACCCAATACCACTTCTGGTGCAGCCTGCGCCTCTTCCGCAGAGACGTGATTAGCACGCCCCTTTATCACCTGCTGGTTGGCGTTGGGGTTCTGGGGGGCTGCAGGCCTAAATCCCATGCGCTTCGGTTTTGGGCACCTATCAGGGAAGTGACCCGGTTCGTTGCAGTTGAAACAGGTGTAGGTCTTGCCCCCGTTGTCTTTCCGTGGCTGGCCCTGCTGCACTGGTGCCATTGGTGGGCGTGGGGCGGGTTGACGGTTGTGCTATCCACTGCTGCTGCTGTTGCCCCCGAATTGCCCCGAGTGGAATGGTCGCTACTGGCGTACGATCATGGTGGAAGGTCCACCCTGATGCCCCAGCATCACTCGTGGCTTCTGGTGCTGCCCCTGTTTAGCTCGGAATTGTGCCGCCTTTCTCTTGCGATTCATCTTGTTGCACTAATTTTCCTGGCGGATTGCCTTATCCACTAGCTTCTCGAAGTCCGAGTAGTCGCTTGAGAGGAGTTGGTTGGTCAACTCGTCATTCAGTCTGTCTAAGAACCTCTCTTGTCTCTCCGCATCCATGTGGACATCCTCGGGTGCGTAGCGTGCCAGGCGGTTGAAATCGTGGAGATACTCAGTGACTGTCCTGCTACCTTGGACCAAGTCCCTAAACTCCCTCTTCTTCTGTGCCACAATTCCTGCCGGAATTTGAGACTTCCGGAAATTGTGGCAGAATTCTGCCCAAGTGACCTCCGTAGTAGCAGTGCGGGTCACCAGAAAGTTGTCCCACCAAGCTGATGCAGGACCTTGGAGCTGATGTGTTGCAAAGGCGACCTTCTCCTGGTTGTTGCACTGGAGAAGGTTGAGCTTCTTCTCGATCGCCAACAGCCAGTCGTTAGCGTCCATGGGGTTGGTGGTGCTGGAGAAGGTTGACGGCCTGACCCTCAAGAACTTAGGCAGCTTTGATAGAGGGGCAATGGCCGGGTTGGGTGGTTGCTGGTGTTGCTGCTGCAGATTGTTCTGTTGCATCTGCTGCATCATAATGGCCAATATCTGGTTTTGGTTGGCCAGAACTTGTGCCAGCGTCGGGTTCTCTGGTAGCGGTGGTGGCACATGGTTGGGTGCTCCATGGTTCTGGCGTGCTCCTTCCTGCTGGTTGGTCGCGCTGGCGTCACTGGCAGCACGGTTACCATTCCTTGTGTTCACCATCTGAAGGGGATAGCGGTAGAAGGGAAGGGGAAAAATAGGTGGCTCAGAAACAGGAGTGAGAATTAAGTGACTGAATTAAATTAACTGAAATTTATAGTTGGAAATATGACTAAAACCAATTCAACTCCTAATTAAGGCGGACATACCACAACAGACGGTATGCCACTAACTAACCCCAAGCAAGGCAAACATTCCAAGCATTACAACTAAACAAGAAATCAAACTATGAAAAACAACAAAATTAAGGGTAGCGCATCTAATGCTCCGAGCGGCTCCTGCGGTCATCAGAGTTGTACTCCGTTTCCTGCTCGTCGCCCACCTCGTCGTCCGTGCGGCTCCTAGATCCACCCACGTAGTCCACACTTCCGTGAGCCGAAGAGCTGGCCTCACTGCGGGTGCGGGACCCACTGAAGGAGCTACTGTCATCTGTAGAGGTGAAGCCCCCGTGGATGCTGGTGCCTCCCTGAGAGCCATCCTCGTCTGACGACGCGCTGATCCATCCACCCGCTGGTGCTGGTACTGGAGCTGGAGCTGGTGGCGGTGGTGGTGCGTGTGGCCTATTCCTGGGAGCCAACTGAACACGCACAGGGGGAAGGGTCCTCTTCCTCGGAGTCAGCCGGATCCTGGCTCCACCGGGTGGCGGTTGTCCCTTCAGTTCCGCGACCTCCTTCTTCAGGCAGTCGATCTAGTTCTAGAGTCCCATGATGGTCGTCCTGTTGGCGTCCTCCCGGTCATGGGCTGCACGCATCCAGTTGGTGTGCATGTAGTCCATGGCCATCATCGTCCGCCTCATGTGGACGATGGTGGTGTCATTCTCATCGTCTGCCAGCTGGAAACGACTATAGTCCTAGTCGTGTGTCCGGCAGGGGAGGTAGCGGTAGGCGGTGGTGAGGAGGGTAGCATGGTGCTTCCGTCGTAGCTCTCCAATCAGGCGGAAGCGGCCCCCTGGCAGGCGTGACTGAAGGTGCGCCCGCCAACCTCAACCTCCATAGCCGGCAGGAGGTACATCTCGCCTGGTAGCTCCAAGCGGACCCGGTGTAGGAGCTTGCCCTCCATGGGCTCCACCGCAGTGTACTCTGGGGCATGGCTGTACCCCAAAGTGAAACTCATCATCCGAAGTTCTTCCACAAAGCCGCCCATGTCTGTGCCACGCTGGTTGGGGAGGTTGTCCATCTATAGAAGACAAGGAGGGGAATCAATGTATGCTCAGATCCAAATAAGTAAACAGTAAATAATTTGGAACAACAATGATTTTATGCAGAGAATAATTTTGTGAGTAAATTTGAGACCAACAAAATACCACTGCCAAAACCAATTAAGATTCACATAACAATTGCAAAGCAATTAAAAATATTTTATGCATGCCATAAATCATACCTTCCCCTAGATCAACCAGTGTTTCCCCAAAATTTGGACGCCTATGCTAATCCATGAATAAAAATTTTTAACTCCAGATTTAACTGAACTCAAAATTTTTCCATCTAATAAACGGCCAAGATTTTATCTCAATCCGAGAACGAATTCCCACTTTTCCCAAAATAACTCCAAATGTGAGAAGCATATGCAAGTGGGAGTTTCAGAGGGCTCTTAAGGTTTCCATTTGGCTGGTCCTACGGTCAAGCTCAGCTCTGATACCAACTTGTAACGCCCAGAAATTCGCCACCGAAATTCTGAACATTCATGTGTATTAAACCCCTGCCTAGGAAAGCCAGGGTACACAAATCCAAGTTGCCATACAGAGTGTCTTACAAACAGAGTAAAATTAGATTACAAAAATGCAGCGGAAAACAGTAAAATAAAGTCTATAAACAACGGGTCGTGCAGTAGCTTCCATCCCACAAGCACCTTGACGGTGGAGCCAGCCTAGTCCTCTAGGTGATCCTCGTTAGACGCATACTCCACCACTGAGAGGGGGAAAAGGGGAGCAATGTTGAGTACCACCCACAGTACTCAACAAATCACACCCACAGATATGCATAGTGCACAGGAATCAAAGATAGGCTAGTGGCTTAGTTGCATAAAAGCAGTTGAAGACAAAAGTGGTTCGCAAATAGTAAGAAGGTTAAGTGTTTGAACAATATTAATTCTCCACCGATTAACACTACACCACGTTAACCAGGCCCAACCAACCTCCTAAACTATACCAGTTCCATTAAGTCATTTTAATTAAAAAGGGGTGAGACTAATTATAGTGAGTCTTGACCAGTCGCCCATATCCGCGGGCGCGGCTATTCGAATAGATTTACTCTAATCAAAGGTGTACAACTATACCCACAAGACACAGCCCTACACACGTTTCCGTGTGCCGGTGTATCACCACGATACCCCCGTAAGAGGCTGTGACAAGACCGTTCACGTAACCTCTCCCTAACCATCCACACCTCACTGAGGTTGCACCTGCCGACAGGGCACACCATATTGGCCAGGCTACCCCCCTTGCGCCACGGTGGATCCGCAAGCCGATCAACCCTACCCTGGGCCGACCGAACTCCATCACGCCCACCCTCATCTCTAGTGCCTAGGAGAGGGAGAAAGAACGCTACAAGTCCAGCCGTTGCCTACGCTGGCTTATGGTAAGTACGAGAATCTACTCAAGTGGTTCCTACGAACCGGTCCTTAATTGCCATGGGTGCGATGTGCAAAACCATGCACCCACAGCCCACCATTAGGGTCCCATTTTAGTACTTTAACATCAACATGTCCAAGGTTCAATTTTTGCCGACATTGAGTCGAACCAAAATAATGATAATGTCTATATAGATAATTCCCAAGTGAATTATGTTGCTAAGCATGGCTAAGCATCCTAGGAATAGTAATCTATTCATGTTGTTACCCAGGTAACAAGGATTTAGGTTTCACGACTAAGGCAAAGTCCTATTATTTTATAGGTCATAACCCATCCACATGAAATATTGAAATAATGTAGTTTATTTGAGCAAACGAAGCAATTTAGCGAAAAAAGGTACATAATGATCAAGATAAACAGTGTGACTTGCCTTGCTCCGGCTCGACGTACTCTGCTACGACCTCGTAAAACACTGGAGGGTCACCAACGTCGGATTCTATAACAAACAACGCACAAATAATTAAAAAAAGTACATGTGGACAATCAAATAGGGCTGACAGTATTTTTAATAAATTCTTGGCATTTTTCTGAATTTAATAAAATTTGAATGGACTTAATCGGAGTTCGTATGAATTAGATATGATTTATTGAAGTTTTACTGTGTTTTCTAATTCAAATATAATTAATAAGTGATTTATTGCGCATTAACTCGATTTATGGCATCACCCGAGGGGGAGGCGGCGCCAACCAGCAGGCCCCACCCGTCAGGGACTCAAAGGCGCCGGCGCACGGTGGACTCGGTCCACCGAGCCGAAAATGGGCTCGCCACGTGGCGCACACGTGGCGCCGACGCGGCGACCACGCTGGCAGCCGCGGGGGCGGCCAACAGACGGCCCCGATCTGCCACCCGGCAGATCGGACGGCCCCGGGGAACGGCGGCCGCAGCTGGCCATCCCGAGCGGGAGGGGGCAGTGCGTGCGCCCCGATGGTCGCCAGCAGCGACCACCGGCGTGGCGGCGAGCACGCGGAGGGGCAGAAAGGGATGGGGAGATGGCGGGGATTCTTACCAGTGGCTCGCGGCGGCGAGCAATGGCGCAAAGACGACGGCGACGAGGAGGTAGCAGCGGTGGCTTCGGGACGACGTCGGCGATGGTGCTCTGACGGCGGCGAACGAGCGTGAGGCGGCGGCCGAGGTGTCCTGGAAGATGAGGAGGACGGAAAAAGAGTTAGGTCGGAGAACGGAGACGCGGCGCGGCGGAATTTGCCGACCGAAGAGATGAAGAGAGCTGGAACTCACCGCACGCAAGGGCGAAGCGTCCCAGCGGGCTTCGACTTCCACGGAGTGGCAGCCGACGAGCGACACGGCACGGCGGAGGTGATGGTGGTGGCGGTGTGGCTTGGCGGCGTCTGGATCGGCGGCGAGCGATGGCCAGAGTTGGTGTAAAGCGGCAGAGGTTCAGGTGCGCGGTGGCGACGGTGTTCTCGGGCACGAGGAGGCTCGGCGTGTTGGGGAAAAGGCGGAAGAGAGGGCGGAGAGGCTTTTTATGCGCTCGGCCGGGCAAGAACGAGGCCGTAACGGCTCCAATCGTGCACGGGAGTGTAGGCCACGGCGTCGGGGACGTGCGCGAGATTCGCGAGGGAGAGGGGACGAAGACGCCGGAGGACGTGGAGGAGTGGGCGCGGACTCAGTCCCGCTCCGTTTGAACCAGAGGCGAGTGTGGGAGGAGGCGGGCACGGGCGCCGATCGGACAGCGGAGGGGATTTTCCCCTCCGCTTGATTTGGATGGAGGTAGAAGACGGGGCTGACAGGTGGGCCCGGCCTATCAGCGGGGCGTGCGGGCGAACGGAGGCAGGCGCGCGCGGGCTGGTGGAGGCCGTCGACACAGTACTGGGCCGGCGGCCCAGCGGAGGAGAAAAAGAAGAAAAAAGAGAAAACCGAAAGGAAAAGAAAGGAAAATGATTTCCAGATCGAAATTAATTCCGATAAGCGTTTATGATTTATTAAAAATAGTTCTTGTGCTCTGAAAATTCCACTAAAAATCCAGTTAATGTATTTTGGCAATGAGAACATAAGAAAAATATTCTCGGTCATGATACTTTATTATTTTATATTTTACATATTTAATTAATTCCTCTTGCCATTTTAAATTTATTTTTCTTGGGCATTTTCATAGGTATTATTTTGTGTGGCTAATATCAGGGTGTGACACATACCATCATCCATCCATAAGCCACTTTATCAAATAATCCAACAATGATTTGATGCTTTGCATTGCTTCCCTAGATAAGACTCGAGGTGAACTCCAAGCACACGTTCACGTCACCCTAGCATGGGTTACTAGTCCCAAGTCGTCACTTGGTTCCCCCTTACTTAGTCCCTCGTTACTTGCCCCTTTGCTTGACATCTTCACATACTCTTGTCGACTTTAAGCTAAGCTTTGCTTCACATCAACAATAAATACCCAATAAAATCCATGTACTATGACTTGTCCAATGCTTTCCAAATATGAGACCATCAACAATGCATGAAACCATGTCTCTTGATTTGTGCACTAGCTAGGACCAAGTCAAAAGAAATTACAAATTTTCTTTTAATCAAATATCCCAAGTTGGCCAACAAGCTTTTTCACTAAAGAGACCATCCGATATGCATATTACCATGTCTCTTTGAATGACAACACTTGCTTGTTGTTAGTTACAATTTGCTTTATGGGATCACACACTTGCTTGCACATATTAATATGAGTCATCAATAAAAGCATATTCTTATGAGCCAATAATATCACAATATAATCATAAGAATAAATCCCTACTCAACACTTAGCAAACAGGTTAGTCCTTTAATCGTTTTGTCATTCAACTCACCAAAACCCACTTAGGGGCTTAGATGCACTTTCAATTTTCCCCTTTTTGGTGATTGATGACAACCTCGATTAAAGCTCACAAATAAATCATAAATAAACTTTTGAATTCTCAGATATATCATGAGCTCCCCCTTAACATGTGCTTATGAATGAGTTTCCACAAGTTCGGCCTCAAATGCCAAATTTGCACATATTAAGCGACAAAGGAGCTCCCCCTATATCTCAGCATCCGTGGGGTGCAAAGAGGTGTGTGTGATCATAAACAAATACTCCGTGATGCATATGACATGAATATCACTCAACCAAGAGAGCTAAAAAAAGGTGTGCTGCCTCTGGCCAAACCGGTCAGCCCGGTTTCGGAAACTGACCAGGCCGGTTTTGCCTCAGCCAGCACAAACCACCATTACATCAAGCATTCATGCATATCATACTAACACAAAGTCACTTAATAGTGTAAATAAGTTCATTACACACAGTAGCACTCATTACAAGTTCTCAAGTCCACAAATAGAGCAAAGTCGAATTTATTACAAATCCAAGACAAGAGAGTGCTCAGCAGAAACAAACCGGCCAGACCGGTTTTCCCTGCTGAGACAGAACTAAAGCGTCAATCTTGGGTTTTCTTCTCCCCTCTTTATCACTCTGAGCTTTTGTTCACTTCTTCAGCTTTAATCTGCATTCTTCTCTTCGCATTCTTCTCTTCTCCCCACTTTTTTATTCTGAGCTTTAATCTGCATTCTTCTCCCCCTTTGTCATCAAGTAGCCACAAAGGGCCTGAAAAAGAGCAACCGGTTGCCGTCACTCATTTCCGTTCCCATTTGGAGAATCCGGACCCAGCACTCATCCCAAAAAGGAAGTAGCGGCTGCAGCGGCGAGATCATCCGTGGAAGATGAAGGAACATAAGGAATATTGCCTGGATATGCACCAAAGACACCTTCTCCAGGAGGTGGAGGAGGTGGTGATGCCTGTGAAGAAGAACTACCCCCTAGAGTGAAGATATGCTGATACTTCTCAAAGTACCTCGCATTCTGAAAATTGGTCAACATAGTCTCTAGGGGAGGTATCTTAGGCAACTCTGGTGAAGGTGAAATAGGAGATGGTGGTTCCTCAAGGTTCATCGTGGCACGCATCTTTTTAATTGCATCTCGCCCCTTCTTGCTGTCAATCCACTGCTGCCTCAACTCCACCTGAATATCCCTCTGAGTCTTGCACATACCAGTGAATAGGTTGAAGAACAGGTTGAAGAACTTTCTAATAGGAGAGGAAGGCTTCTTGCGTGCTTAGGAGGAGGACCCCGGCTGGCCAGATCCAAACCGGCCTGGCCAGTTTGGGGCCAGGGGTCCCAATCTGTGGGAAACTGCTGCTGCTGCTTGCTCTGCCACTGCTGCTCATGTGGAGTAGGCTCCCATTGCATCTGATCTTGAGGGTCTCTGGGTAGAGATGGCATAATGGGCTTCTTTGGAGCCGGAATCCTAAGTGGCTCATGCTTTGAATCTTTGGGATATGTCACTCCCGTGACTTTTTCAATCAAGCGCATGAAATAGGGTCCAAAACCACACACCTTCTAAGGACTTTCAGAGATGTGTCTAATTTCCTCCCAAATAAAGTCACCAACATAAAATTTCTCCTCATTTGATCTCATAGTTGCAAGCAAGTTTCTAGCATAGAAGGAAATGTCGCTCGGGTTCCCATCTCTAGGTGTGAAGGTCTTCCTAAACAAGCGGTTTAGAATAGAGTAGTAGGTGTACAGACCCTTCACCTTGCCATAATTCCCTGATTCTGTGCTAGGATACATGAACATCATCTCCACAGTAGGGAGCACACTAGCATGAATTTTAGGACGCCGAGAGTCTGATAATCTGTATCCAAAGGTCTTAGCGAAGACAGTGTAGGAAATGCTATACAAAGTGCCCTCTGTCCTCCAATGCATCCTCCTCACATCTCCATGCTCCTCAAAATACACCGTGGCATAAAACTAAGCTATAATCTTGGTGTTCCAGTCATAGCGGTAGCCCATAAGAGATTTGATTTTCTTCACTGTGCAAGCAGCAATGATATCATTAAAGATTTGGTTGTCTTGCTTCTCCATAAACTCCCAATCCACCCACTGTGCCTTTGACACTATCGTAGACTTGATTATTATGGCAGTCTGATAGTAATCCTGCTGAAAAGATGTGTGAAACCTGTAGTCAGTAGCACTCCTCTCAACATCAAGTGGACTTTCTCTTCTCTTCTGCCTTGCTTTGTCAGTCATATCAAGTCCAAGATAATTTACTACTTTTCTGCTTGCTGGACCAATGGGCTTCTGGACGACAGGCATTTGTATAATCTCATTATCATCACCATCATCTCCTTCTCCCTCTTCCTCACTCTCAGCATTATTACCAGCAGGTTCCTCTTCCTCATCACTCTCCTCAATGGCAGGACCTTTTCCGTGGCGAGGTAAAACATGGAAAGTCTCATCCTCAACCTCATCATCATCACTTCTAGATGTGCTGTGAATCTCATCATCCCCCTCGATAGTCATGTGACCCCTTGGTTGATCAATCTGAATATGACTCCTTTTGGGTCTCAAAGAAGGCCCACTTACCACTATGGGGTTGCTAGAAGATTCTTGACCCACAATGTTCTGAGGGTAATCTTTCCTCCTTAAAGGCATCTTGCTCATTTCCTGAGATATTCAAATATGAAACATATGGATGAGCTTAAAGAAAGGATATGATATTAAAGAGATTGAACCAGGGCAGAAGGGGAACTCGAGACATGGTTCTGTCCAAAACCGGTCAGGCCGATTTCGGCAGAGAAGCCCTAGGTCAGGATGCGAGCAAAGTAGCCCACCAAATCGAATCATCTCTTAGGGATAGCTTTCTATGCATACGAGGACATGATTACTCGAAGGGATTTGAAAGATATGCATCGTGTGAGTAGATTGGGCGAAGGGAATCAATGTATACCTTGAGAGATGAAGAAGGGTGTTCCCTACTGCAGATCCGGCCTAGGATCCGGTTAGGCCGCTTTGGGAGGCTTCAAATCGACTAAGAGTAGCTCTCTTTCTTGGTTGAAAGCTCAAATCGCCATGGAGAGGGTAAGCACCGTGAAGAACATGGAGAGGGAGGATGTGTCGGTGTGGAAGAGTGAAAGGATGAAGAAGGGACCCGATGGGGTAAGTTATACCCGTAGGGTAACTTCCTGGGTAAAACCGGTCAGGCCGGTTTCCCCAGGAAGTCGACAGATGATTATTTTCCTAGATTTTGACTTTCAATACTCCTTTACTTGATCTGAGATGATATGAGATAAGGATATTGATCTAGAGAACAAGATTTTGCTCAGAAAAGATAAGATTTCCAATTTTCCATGGATTTTCTCATTTCTTCCAAGATTGAGATGGGGGAGATGATAGATAGAAATTTTATGGACTTGAGGGAATCTCACTATTTGTGACTAGTCAACAACCAAACAATTAGAGCTATAGTCACAAATAGATCAATTAAGGCCACAAAGACCAAAATCCAAAATTTTTTCAAAACAAACACACTACCTAGCATACTAGTTGAGTTTTATGAAAATATATCCTATGGCAAACAGGCATGCAATAAATCAAGTCAAGATCCATCTTAGAATATTTAGCTCATACTTGCATCATATAGGAATACTTGACACCAAGTCAATTTTCATGAAAGTATCAACTAAATATCTAATAGGCACAACACGAGAGAGACTTGGAATTTAAGGCATGCAAATGCTCACACTAGCATGAAAGAATGGCCTAGATGCACAAAGGTAGACATGAGTAGATAGAGTAACACACCATTGCCATTTAGCCATCCAAGTTATGCAATATTTAAGATCAAGCCCATTTACTAGTTATCCATTGAATTTCATCTTGCTCAAATCACAAAAAGGAGAAATAGCATTATTTTACACAAACACTAGTTTCACTTTTAGTGACTCTTTGAGTGGAAAGGCAGGTAGGTCATAAAATATGAAACCTCACAAAATAGACTAAATTCTCTTTTGTTGATGCAAGTGCGAGAATATGTGGAAGGCAAGCTCACATGCACCAATTTGGTCGATTAATTTCAAGATAAGGAATTTAAGCTATATTATGGTGCCAGCTATGCAAGAGTTAGAAGCATGATCCAATAAATAAGTAGGAATAATTTTACCGCCTTGGATCAATATAAGATAGCATACTCCATAGAGAAACAAACTCTAACACTTAAGACTACAAGATCATACCACATGTGTATAACCTCCAACATATGCCATGAGTGAGAAAAACACAAGCATACTGCATCTCATTTCAATTTTTCTCACAAAGTCACTTGAGTTGGGTTTTCCTGGCACAAACCGGTCAGGCCGATTTCTGAAACCGGTCAGGCTGGTTTGGCCAGCGAAGAACCCACTTCGAGCATTTTATCTTGTGTCTTGCCTCAAAGGATATTCTACCCAAGACTTACATGATTCCTGCATTTAACAAGACATTGCTCTACTAGAGAGCCATTACAAGCATCACGTGGCATATTGAACATAAACACAAGAAAATATATCTTAGTCACTAGCAAGTACTTCACAAGTTCAAAACTTGTGAGACACTTACTCACACTGAGGCTAAAGTGACTAGAGCATGTTAGTTAGGCACTTGGTTACCGATATGTCATTGGGTATATGAATACAAGCTAAGGCATTATTCTTGGCTAGTGGATTGATCATTGAATTATCCTTACAACCCAAGCTTCCAATGTATCTCGATGTTCCTGCACACTCATCAAGCACTTTTTGGTACCCAAGCCATGTTAGGTCCGCTTAGGTTAGCCACAAGATGCTTAGGAACCCAAATGGCTCTTATGTTAGTTTGTGGTGAGCTAATCACCCTTGTAGCATAATTACCAGCTTTGTCCTTCTTAAGCTTAGCAAAGTTATAATGGACAAGGTTTGACTTAGGATTGTTACCATTTGGACAATTCTCACCCATTTGTCCCTTTTGACGACACGTGTAGCAAATGCGATTCTTGATCTTTCTTGTTACACCGCTATCATACTTTTTGTGCACTTCATCATTGCTAAGCTTCTTGATTGGTTGCACAGCTTGAGGACTTCTCTTTAAGGGATGGTGGACCGCCTCAGCCAGAACCGGTCTGACCGGTTTGTAAAACCAACTAGGCCGTTCTGCTCTGAACAGGCCACTTCTTGTGCAATGGGGCATGTGGCAATCAAATGACTCTTTTCTTTGCATCTGAAGCATATCCTTTTCTTTGCACGGTATTTTTCCCTTCTTGAGAGCTTTGACTTGTCCTCGATCTTGATGGGACACATAAATGAGTAGTGCCCCACTTTTGAGCACTTGAAACATTTGATTTGATCAAGGCTTCTCTTCTTTTCTTGAATCTTGTGTTTCTTGTCCTGATCTTGTTGAGGGATTGAGTAAGTGGCAGTTGAACCCTTCTCAAGCTTCTTCACCATGTTTTCACGGTTATCTTGAGAAGGTTGCATTTGACCCTTTCCCTTCAACTTGATCAAATTCTTTTTGAGCCTTTCAACCTCTTGCATTAAATTTTCATTTTCTTGAGCAAGAAAGTCGTCACAAGGCTCTACAAGAGATTTCTCAACACAAGAATGTTTTGCTTGATAGCCATTAGAGTTAGCACCACATAAGGATGTATTAACTTGAGAGTAGGGATGAAAACGGAGCGGATAGTTTCCGTCCGATCCGGAGAAAAACGAATACGGATACAGTTCGGATCGGATAATTTTCGGATAATCCGGATACGGATACAAATACGGATAATTTTTTTCGGATATGGATACGAATACGGTATCGCAGTTTCCGACGGATACGAATACGGAGCCGGATATCCGAAGATTATTATATTCGGATATCCGCGATACCCAAGCAGCAGCCCAGAAGTATCCCCATCCCTAAAAAATTGGCCCACTAATTGAACGGCCCAAAAGCCCAATACTGTAGCCGTTAGGTATTGGATGGAACTGGAAGTAGGGCAGCAGAACTAAGTAGAACCAGATCGGCGCCGCCCCAGTCGCGCCGCCGACCTCGGCCGCTGCCCGTCGCCGCCTCCCGGCCGCCGCCCGTCGCCGCCGACCTCGGCCGCCGCCCGTCGCCGCCTCTCGGCCGCCCGTCGCTGCCTCCCGGCCGCCTCCCGAGTTCGGCCGCCCGACTCCGCCGCCTCCCGAGCTCGGCCGCCCGTCGCCGCTGCCCCGCCTCCCGAGCTTGGCCGCCCGACTCCGCCGATGCCGCCTCTGCCTCCCGAGCTCGGCCGCCCGACTCCGCCGCCTCCCCGCCCGACTCCACCGCCTCTTGAGCCCGAGCTCGGCCACCCAACTCCGCCGCCTCTCAAGCTGCCGACGCCGCCTCCCGAGCTCGGCCGCCCGACTCCGCTGCCTCCCGACCTCGGCCGACCGTCGTCGCCTCGGCTGGGCAGGATAATTTGTTGATTTGTTGATTTGTTCAAGCCTCAGCCCTCAAGCGGTCAAGAAATGGATGAATGATGATGTTGTAACCTTTAGGCATCGGACTACAATTCTACAAGTTTACTTAAAGTTGCTTTTGTGTTATTACTCTATCAGTATATGTAGAACTTATTTGTGTTACCTGTTGAACTTGATTGTGTTGTGTGTTATACTTATCTACGCGTTACTGTTGAACTCAATGCACTATATTTAATTTGTGAGGTCTCCTAAAATGAGATTGTGTTGTGTGTTATATTTATCTACGCGTTACCGTTTAACTCAATGCACTATGTTTAATTTGTGATGTCCCATAAAATGATAAATATTTATAATAAATTAGATAAATATATGTGTTCTATTTGTCTCTACGAACAGTTTAAGTGGTTTCTTGTTCCGAGAAATATTTGTTTCCGTATTCGTGTCCGATCCTATTCGAACCGTATTTGTATTCGAAATGATTCGTATTTGTTTCCGTATCCGAGTTATTCGTATCCGTTTCCGTATCCAACTAAAAATATGAAAACGAATACGGTACGAGTATTATCCGTCCGTATCCGCTCCGTTTTCATCCCTACTTGAGAGCATATTTGAGTGTTAACATGAAGTTCATATAATTTTACCGAAGTTACCAAAACCTCATGTGCTACCTCTAGTAAAGCATGTGAGTCAACAAGCTCACCATGCAAGCACTTAAGCCTTACATGCTTGGCTTGCAAAATTACATGATCTCTAGTGAGCTCTTCAAGTTGACCCTTAAGATCTCGATTTTCTTGGTCCAAGGATACTACACTCACAAGATAGTTAGTGGCACGAGAATATTTTTCAGATAAAGCATCATAATCACTTACCAAAGAAGCATTAGAGAGCCTAAGTCTTTCAAGCTCCTCGGTTAGAGCCTTGATAGTTTCAACCCTTTGAATTTCATCTTCCTTGGTTTTTCTTTTATTCCTGGCCATAAAGCACTTGGGATCCTTATTACTTGAAGATGAAGACCCTGCTGATGTTTGCATGACTCTTGCTCGTCGTCTTTGGCTTTTCTTGAACTTCGGCCCATCTTCCCTGCCAGAACCGGTCAGACCGGTTTGCGAAACCGGCCAGACCGGTTTCAGCAGTGAAACTGAATCTTGGCTCTTGTGGTATCTTGCTTCTCGGGAGATGTCACAAGAGGCTTACAGAAAGGTGTTGATGAGGTGGAGCACTCCTCAAGTGACTCTTCCTCTTCTTGCACTTGATCATCACATTTGGGCATTGCAAATATTTTCGTAAGAAGAGCCCAAATGAGATGTGCATCTTCGCAAATCTCTTTCTCATCGATGATGATATCAAGTAGGTCCCTGCTCACAACACTACACAAAAATCCTGTAACACAAGCATTGAGTTGCACGCATTTTTCCTCCTCTTCGGTTAGGTTGGACAAATTATACCAATCAAGATTCGGAGGACAAATGATTACATTTACAATTTGCTCAACATGGGGACCCATAGATTTAAATGCATTAAGTACATGAAGAGACCAATCATCATAGTTTGAGCCATCCCACTCAAGTGGCTCAAACGTTACCTCACACGGGGTCGACATCTTTTCTCACGGCGGTTAAGTTTGGATGTGAATCCTTGCTCTGATACCAATTGAAAGGACTGAGATGTTGCCTAGAGGGGGGGGTGAATAGGCAAATTCTGCAATTATCAAAACTTAATCCAAAGTCAGTACCAAAACCGGCCAAGCCGGTTTACGAAACAGGTCAGGCCGGTTTCAGAGAGGAAGCTGACTCAAAACCGGCTAGGCCGGTTTTCTACTACAGAACCTACACAAGTAAAATACACGCCCTCGATGAGTTCTAGCACAAACCAAACTTGAAGATGCGCCTTTGCTGATATAGCACAGCAGGTCCACTTAGTCCCTGCACACAATACAAGTACACCAAAGTAGATCGAGCGCAAGCAAAGTAAATGTGTTAGAGATCAAATGTTACACAAACTGCAGTGGAGACACAAGGAGTTTGTTTCCTGAAGTTCGGATTCACCACCGTGAACCCTATGTCTCCGTTGAGGAAGCTTTTAGTGATCCGAAGGTCAAGCTATGTCCTCGATTCCACTATGGCGATCTTTTCCATTCCGGAGGTAAGATCAAACCTGCACAAACGATCCGTGGCTCACCACAAACTTGGGAGCTCACCGGCAACGCCTAGCCGTCTAGGAGGCTTCACCTCCAAGAGTAACAAATTCTTCACGAGCTGCGAGACTTCACCTTCAAGTGCTCAAGACTATGGATTGCTCTCTAAAGCTCACATATAAACTCTCTCTCAACCCAACTCAAAGATTTTAACCAAATCAAGCCTATCTCACAAAGAGAGGTTGGGGAGAGTCTTACTGGTGTTAGAAAGCCTTTGGAATGTGCAAGAACCAGAATCAACCAGCAGCCCTCAAGGAAGAGGGCCAAAGGGCATAAATACCCACTCACCAAAAACTAGCCGTTACTGTCGCCGGTTCCCAAAACCGGCCAGGCCGGTTCCCAAAACCGGCCAGGCTAGTTTTTCAAACCAACTAGCCGTTAGGGGCTGACTCAGAGGAAACCGGCCAGGCCGGTTTGCAAAACCGGCCAGATTGGTTTTGCTCTGGTCAGGATACTCAAGTTAACTCTCAAGGCTTTCTCACATGGGTTGACCTATAAGCACTTTTGGTGTTTCCATGCAGTCAATGTTGCATCCCTCTTGATAGTACGGCATTCATATACTCAAGATTAAACATTTACAATATTTCATCCACTTGAGCTTGTATGTCTTCAACATGCCAATACTTGATCATTCTCAACTTGAGGTCTTTCAACATTGAACAACCACTGAACATATCTATCTTGAGCTAGTGACTTAGGATCTTTCAACAAATATGATTAACATACCATCATCTATCCATAAGCCACTTTATCAAATGATCCAACAATGATTCGATGCTTTGTATTGCTTCGCTAGATAAGACTCGAGGTGAACTCCAAGCACACGTTCACTTCACCCTAGCATGGGTTACTAGTCCCAAGTCGTCACTTGGTTCCCCCTTGCTTAGTTCCTCGTTACTTGTCCCTTTGCTTGACATCTTCACACACTCTTGTCGACTTTAAGCTAAGCTTTGCTTCACATCAACAATAAATAACCAATAAAATCCATGTACTATGACTTGTCCAATGCTTTCCAAATATGGGACCATTAACAATGCATGAAACCATGTCTCTTGATTTGTGTACTAGCTAGGACCAAGTCAAAAGAAATTACAAATTTCCTTTTAATCAAATATTCCAAGTTGGCCAACAAGCTTTTTCACTAAAGAGACCATCCGATATGCATATCACCATGTCTCTTTCAATGACAACACTTGCTTATTGTTAGTCACAATTTGCTTTATGGGATCACACACTTGCTTGCATATATTAATATGAATCATCAATAAAAGCATATTTTTATGAGCCAATAATATCACAATATAATCATAAGAATAAATCTCTGCTCAACACTTAGCAAACAGGTTAGTCCTTTAATCGTTTTATCATTCAACTCACCAAAACCCACTTAGGGGCCTAGATGCACTTTCAACTTTATACAGCGACTTGCTTGACTTCACGACTCAGAACTCTCTCTGAAGTGACACCGTCCATTGTCACGTTGCCTCCTTCAAATCCTCTATGTATGCATATTTAGCCCCTTGGATGACCTCATTCTCCTTGTACTCCCATGGCACATGATGCCGCTCAGAGATAACAAGCCCGGAGAAGTATTCGTTGGTCAATTCTGCAGACATTACATTGTCCTCATCGGACGATTCATCATCCGTTGTATATTCGTTACAGCATCTTCCCTATCCATTTCCTCAACAATGGTGTCGATTAGCTCTCCCTCGTCTGCTGCACTAGTTGGCTGCCTATCTTCTTTATTCTCTCCTTCATTTTCCTCCATTGTTTCGGCATCATCTCCCGTCGTACTTGGACCCTCATCATCTTGCACGGCCATTGTAACGGTGTTATCCTTCTCGTACACCGACACAAGTATGCCAAGTGGCCAACCACGTTGGAATGCATTCTCTACGTACCATCTCCAGGTGGCAATGCAATCCACCGGTATCAGTTTCTAGAAAAAACCTTCAATTGCATAACTCACTACAATATACACGGTTATTGCATTGATCTGGGGGTCGACTCGAAAGCCTTGCATCAACCAATTATACACTGATCCGAAACTTCTCTCAGCTAACCTATCAATGCTCTTAGTCGTTAAACTGAACTCCGATAGATTTACACCCTTTGGACCATACCTAATATTCCCTTGCTCGTGAAATAACTAAAATACCACCTTATTTAACATCTCTGTTAACGAAAAAATAGAGTTAAACTAAGTACCAACATGCTCATCACATCTAATACCGTGTAATCGACATTTTATAACTACCATCTTTAAAAAAAATTACGTCGTCCAATAGGTTAACCTAAAAAACTACAGATCTACGAGTGTAACAACTTATTTTCATATCATACGATACACGTAACTAGTACATTATTATATCAATTCATGAATACAGATAGAAATTGCAAAGTAATAAAAGATTTTACCTGCAGACAAATCCGAAAACCAGCAGAGCTTCGCCGCTTTCGTTCGTCTTCCCTCTCAGCTCTCTCTTTTTTCTATTATTTTTAGAAATTTTATGAACTTTTCAGAGGCTGTGAGGAGGTTTTATACTCATCCACCAAAAAATCGCTCTCCCAAGAAGCAATTTTTAATATTTTTACAGGCGACACCCTATCTCAACGGCCAGACAGCTGCCATTTATGCAGGCGGCTCCCTGGTCGGACAAAAAACGCCCTCCCAGAGGGCGGCCCGCTGGCCGGGAAAAAACCGTCCTCTAGGAGGACAACAAGGGGGCCACCCGTACAAGCGGTGGCCCGGTCGATGGCCGTCTGCCACGTCACATAAAACGCCCTCTAGAAGGGCGTTTTTTTCCAGAGGGCGTTGGGAATATAGATTTGTAAAATTTTGAAAAAAAATATACTTTTATAAATATTTTTAAAAAATATATAAAAATTAACAAAATTCCAAAATTTCCGACCGTTTTGGGGGCGATGCGCGCCCATACAGCCAACTTCGTAGACGTATTTTCCACGAGATGGTAACTGTGGCCGCCTGTCTATACACGACTGAAAATCTACTAGAGTTGTACCATTTGACCAAAATCTCTATTTTTAATTGGGATTTGCTAGATTTCAAATGCCTGAAATTTTGCAAATTGTCGGTCAACTAAAATTACTGATTGCTAAGCTTGGATTTGCAATAGCGTGTAATGTACAGTTAATACATAGTTTTATCTATGTCTAAATTCTTTTACATGTAATTTTGTAAAATTTTGTGAATTGTAAATTTATTTTATACTCCCTCCATCTCTAAAAAGATATTGTTTTAGCTACTCAAAAAGAGATTAAGTATGAGATTAAAAGAACACTATGCTTTTAATTAAAAAAAAGGAAGAAAACAAGGAGCAGGAGAAAGTAATATTAGTTAGATGGTTAAAACGATATATTTGTATTAAAGATATCGTCTAGTGGATCCTATTCTAAAATAACCTTGTTTTTAGGGACGGAGGGAGTAATTCGTTAGAGTAATTTACTGTTCAACCCTTTAAATAGGAAATAAATGACTCTGTTTGGATATGTAATAGTGAGAGTGCTGAGAATCATTGGATTACCTTTCAAGCAAAGAGAAAGGTGACTGAAATTTTAAATCATATGAAATCTAGACACTTACCTTTTAATCTTGTTTGTGTAATATATTATTGGAAAAAATATATTCAAAAAATTTTAGGATTCGTTTGAAACAAAGTATTTACCGGTTTATTGCTACAGTTATCTACTTGATTATTATAAGATAAATTAAATATTTTGAAAAATAAACTTAACAAATAGGAGGAGCTGAAAAGAAATGAGGCTAAGTTACGAGCCATTTACTTTCTGATCCAACAGACATGGGGATCTTCAATCTATTTATCTATGCATATACTAATTGAATACTTTATAGAAGCTCTCACGCTAGAAAGATATAGCCGTTGATTAGAAATATCATATTATTATGACCATAAACTAGGAGCTCCTATCATAACCAGAAAGATCTGACCGTTGATTAGATATATCGTATTATTATGACCGTAAATTTAATTTTTATGTGATCAAAACATGTCGTAGGAGACGGAAACTCTTTAAGCAAACGAGTTATGCTTGCTTTAGAGATAGATCTGTACAGAGATAGGTCCATAGAGGTACGTTGCATATTGTAGTGCTGCACATTTTCTCTATTTTTTTAGGAAGCATTATAAAACGTCTCAGTTGGAATCCTAATCTCTATCTATTATAAAAATTAAAATTGAAGTTATTTTCACTAAAATTTTGATACGTCATCCGACTTTCATACGATTCAAAAATACAAACCGCTTCTATTCTTCGGTCCATTTGGTACGTCGTGAGGTCATCTCTCGTTCGGTAATTTTTCATCCATCGTCGGTGCTTTCAGAGCAACATGAGCCACACCAAATCGGATGAGGTTTCCTGCACGTTACACCAGATCAGACTCTTCTAAAAATAAAAAAGAACACACAAACAAATCAAAATCGCCCAAAATTTTCCCAAAACAAACCCAATCTCTGGCTAGATCACTTTACCGAGAGAGAAAAAGCAATCAACTCCAGCCAACAATTTGGGGCGACGATGGCAGCGCAACAAGGAGAGGACAATATCAGAAGGCCATGTTGAAGCCAAGCTCGAGCGAGGAGGACGCTGCCACTGGTCCTAACCTTGCCAATCACCGCCTAGATATGACGGCCAAAGCTTGAGGAAGATGCAGAAGCACGACGCCAGGGTTGGTGGCTGCACACCAAAGAGGAGAGCAGCTGGAGATTCTGTTGATGTCAGCAACTAAACGTGGAATAGCAAGCTGCTACTCGGCTTGGGAATAAACAGGATGTCTGCAGCTTTGGGTTGGGCCATTGGGCTGGATAGGAGGTTGTGGTGGTGGATTGGTGGGCCAACGTGATAGCTCGGTTGGCTGGATTTTGCACTAAAATATTTACGTATTCAACCCCCACTCACTCATCATGAGGACATGTAGAAGGATAAAGAACATCATATATCTCAGGAGCTACATCACTTCCCAACTTCTTTTGCTAGGATTATACGTATCCTTCGTTTCTTGGTGTTTTGATATGAATTTTCAGTTTTCAATCGATACTAGCATATTTTTGTTTAAATGGTTTCGTTTTCGATGTTTAGATGTTTCTGATATCATTTTTTTAAGAAAAAAATATGGTTGTGAAATGGTTAAGCTTGTTTTTCATCGGTTTTCTATCGTTTTCATCCCTAGGTGGAGAGACCTTTTGAGTTCCCGCAAAACAAACCCTCCTTTCCATTTTAATCTCAGCCCTAACATTGGACTTTCAACTTATAAGCCGCTGTAAAATTTTGAATTTAAAACCTAATCTTGGAGTTGATTTTTAGGGTTATTTTATCGTAGTTTACTTTCTAGCATTTGTTTTTAAACCGTAAATAACACAGACATTAAAGTTTTAGCACAAATTATTTTTTAATTACTTATATGCCATTCTACGACTTATCAATTGTGGACCAAACAATCAATTATTTGGATTTTCGTTAGTCACTTGTCTCACCTGGTGAAACAATCGAAAAATTTAGGGCCTCCATGCACCAAGGGGAAGGTTATTATGCCCATCCCTCTGCCAAACTAGCAAACCGGAAGCCCATCAATTGACTTCACTGGCTGCATCTGTTTGTTTGTGTCTGATGCTCGCAACGCTGAAACTACTACAAAGTCGGTGAGAGAAAACGTGAGTAAACATGACTATACACACCATGCAAGGCAAGGGAGTTGTATTATACAGTGAGATCACATTTGACAAAATGAAAGGAAATTAATATATTCTTGAAGGATTTCACTTTAAAAGATACGCTAGGCAAGATCATATCATAGTGCTGCATTTTTCTTTAAGAACTCAATAAGCTCTATGTATAATGACAACTTCTCTTTGTGACATTGACAACTTGATCAATCGATCATGTAAGACACTACCACGCGTGTCTTGTCTGGAATACGTAAAGGAACAAGTTTTCACATTGTGCAAATGTGCTCTTCCAACAAATAAATTGGTGGCGAGAGGAAATAATAATAGTGATTCTCACTTATCAAAAAAAAACATGTTATTATATATTTGTAGGATCGATTCACACTAAGATAGGCAATCAGAGGGGGGTGAATGATTGCATAAGTCAAAAATAAAATTTAACACTTTTCCTTAATCACAAAACCTGGAAAACCACGTTT
Organism: Oryza meyeriana var. granulata; assembly: GCA_003991445.1. NCBI lineage: Eukaryota > Viridiplantae > Streptophyta > Magnoliopsida > Poales > Poaceae > Oryza > Oryza meyeriana. The sequence continues at coordinate 27,484 of RYFJ01003302.1, forward strand.
TCAGAATCTGGACAAAACACCGTTTCGTCACTAAACCGATTGTAGCCGTAGATCCGTAACTCCGATCGACCTGGAATTTTTATAGAATAAACTAGACAAAATTTGCAAACAAACCCAACTGGAATCATGTCAATCGGACTTCTGGATCTCGAGATATTAATAAAAAAAGATTACTAAATAGAAGGTTGATGGAAATTAATTAAGCCCTAATTAATTTATTAAACGAGATCTGAAAATAATTAACCAACCAAACTTTTCAGAACACTAGAAAAACACCCTACCTAGATTTTAGATCAAAGAAACTAACATAAATATTAGAGAAAAACAAATCAATCTAAAATCCATTACTAGACATGCAAAAAGATAAATGAGAAAGAGGAATTAATTATCGTATTAATCTTCCATAAACTTTATCTTTATTACCAAGATTGTGCTTACAAGATATTTCTCCAAAACATCCAAAAGATTTCTCCACGAAATCACCAAAACTCTAGATTAGAACTCTAATCTCAAACAAATTCGTTCTCTAAAAATCCCTAAAAAACTCTCCCCAAAAATTAACAGGAAGTCACTATTTATAGAACCAAATCCCCTTCGTGGATCATCTTAGCATTTGCCTTGCTTGGGTCATGCTAGGGCCGCGCACCTCCCACTGCTCACAGCTGCATGCCTGCTTGCAGTGCTGCATGTGTACATGTCGCATGCTACAGTACCATACAGTACTGTAGCACGATGTTATGTACTCCTTTTTTTTCGATTTTTTTGACGTTTATACACTGCCTTGTGAAGCTCGTTCTAAATATCTTCCCACAGGGTTTTTATCCACCGTGTATCACCTTATGTCCCACCTTGTCACCCGACATTCTTGACCGTTTTGGACCTAAACTCCTTCCTGAGTTTATTCCCGATCCCGCCGTTGACCAAGGTTGACCCTAAATACCTACACACAAATAGACCAAACATACCATTTTCGGGCACAGATATTTGCAACCTGACCCATGTCAGTTGTACACACGTTTATCACACTTTCCAATGCCAAGTTTATAAATCATAAGATAAGCCAATTTTTCAGCACATCATTTTACAATCTCCTCCTTGATGAAAACATTGGCAACAACATATATAAACACTGAACATTGGCATTTACCGTTACAAAAGTCCTTTTTAAAGAAAAACAAAACGCAAAATAAACAGATCGTGAAAAGATTGTCAAAAACTGCATATAAAACTCTCCTACTTTTTGACAATGAGTTCATCAAGAACATAAAAGAGAAATATTATTTTTTTATCCTTCTTTTTTTTTAATAATGAGCACCACCAATCATCAAAATATGTATCAAATGCTCACTCATGTCATACTAAAAGTAATTTACACTCTCACATCCATACACCTGTAATGTAACTCTAGCACAACTAAAAAATTAAGTTCAATTAACAATTTATTACATGACATGATATTCCTTCCTCAACTATTTTAATCCTTAAATTCATTGGTGTTTAAAAGAGCTGAAACTTGATTAATTAGTTGCAACAAGATATCAATTGCAAAGAATTATATGCACCATCAGCTTTACTTTTTAACCCAGTCAAGACTATGTTTTTTTGACAATTACAGGCTTAAGAACAAGATTTCGGTCATACACAACTTTTTCAAGTTCATACCAAAGTGCAAAGGTAAGCAATCCCGTTAAAAAGAAGTGTGACAATGCATATTTCCTTGATCTTTATCACATTTTTTCATAGCACATACTTTTTATCTTTATCATATTATTTTTCATAGCACATTACCACATGTAAAACAAGATCAAAATAGATAAGAAAGTTCAATCATGCTAATATTTAATTCAAGTTATCATTTTATTTAGATAGCCATGCAAAAACCTACACTACATATGTACAGGCATGAAGGCACTCTTTTTTTATGGCATGACATGGCTTCAAAAGACACATATGAATCATATGTACTGCTCATTAATTTATCAGTAATTTTTTTAAAAAAATTTCAAATAAAAACATTCCAATAATAAAATATGTTACAAAGAGTTAAAACTCCTCCTCAAAACAACCACATTGGATGAATAACCCTAAGTTCTCCTCTAAGATAAGCAAAACGAGAAGAATCTAAAAGTTTTGTGCAAATATCTGCTAATTGATGTTCAGTATCCACATGATGAAGTGCCACATTTCCTTTTTCAACATGATCTCTAAGAGTGAAATCTAATATCAATATGTTTTGCCCTAGAGTGTTGTACTGGATTCTTAGCAATATAAATGGCACTTGTATTATCATAGAAAAGCAGAACATTTTTCAAAGTAACACCATAATCCTTAAGTATAGCTACTATCCAAAGTATTTGAGAACAACAACTAGCAACAGCCACATACTCAACTTCAGCAGTTGATTGTGCTACAGAGGATTGTTTTCTAGATGACCAAGCAGCAAGTGAATTACCCAAGAAGAAACAAGCACCAGAAGTACTTTTCCTATCAAGTCTACATCCTCCAAAATCAGCAACAGAAAAAGCTCTTAAGCTAATACATGATGATGCTGATAACCATATACCAAAGTCTTTAGTGCCATGAATATACCTGAGAATTCGCTTAATTGCTTGAAAATGTGAAGTACGTGGGGAAGCTTGAAACCGTGCACATAAACATACAGCAAATTGTATATTCGGTCTTGAAGCAGTAAGATACAAAAATAAACCAATCATACTCCTATACTCCTTTTGACCAACTGGCTCACCTTCCTCATCAGGATCAAGTGTAGATGTAGCTCCCATGGGTGTCATGATGGGTTTGCAATTCTCTATTCCAAAGCGACATAGAAGATCCTTCGTATACTTACTTTGATGCACAAATATACCTTTTTTTGTTTGTTTGATTTGCAATCCCAAAAAGTAAGTCAATTTGTCCATCATACTCATCTCAAATTCACTACTCATAGTTTCTGAAAACTAGGACACCAAAGCATGAAATGAACAACTAAAGATGATATCATCCATATAAATCTGAACGAGTAATTGATCATTGCCTTACTTAAGAATAAAACGCGTTTTGTCTACCTTTCCCATGGAAAAGCCCTTTTCAAGTAGAAAGTTTTTCAACCTATCATACCATGCTCTAGTTGCTTATTTTAAACCATACAAGGCCTTAGATAGTTTAAAACATGATTTGGATATTTGGAATTTTCAAAACCAAGTGGTTGCTTAACATAAACTTCTTCATTGATAAACCCATTTAGAAAAGCACTTTTTACATCCATTTGATAAAGTTTCAAACTTTTAGAAGCAGCAAAGGCTAACAAGATTCTAATGGCTTCAAATCTAGCATAGGAGCAAGGTTTCATCAAAATACTAAACTTCTATCTATATAAAACTTGAACAACCATTCTAGCTTTGTTTCTACACAACTACTAGTCCTCACTTTGTTTATTTTTAAACACCCATTTAGTTCCAATGACAGAATGATTAGGAGGCGGTGGCACTAGTTTCCAAACCTTATTACGTTCAAAATTCTCTAATTCTTCATGCATGGCATTGATCCAAGATTCGTCAGTTAATGCATGTGATATATCTTTGGGTTCAAAAGAGGCAACAAATGTTGAATGAGCATGAGAGTTTGGATCATTAAACCTGAAACGTGTCACTCTTTCATGAAGATTACCAATTATTTGTTGAGTTAGATGTCTTCTTTGACTGTGCAAGGGAGCTGTTGCTTCAAAAACTTCACTTTTTTTTATTTGATCTTCTACATGCACAGACGATGCGGAAATTTGAGAATACTCAGTTATAGGTGAAGTTGTAGTAGGTGTCGGATCTATTGCAATTGATTGTGTGGGAGGAGTTAAAACTTCAGCTACATTATCATCATCATCTTCTTCTTCATCAACAAAAATGTCCTCCCCCTGAATATATACACATGTACCTACAATACTTGGACTAGTCCCTGGGCTAGTCTCATCAAAAGTAACTTTATATGTTTCTATTATTTTGTTAGTCTCCAAAACTAGAACACGATAGGCACGAGAATGAGTAGAGTAACCAAGAAATATGCCATCAACTGATCTAGCCTCAAATTTATCTAAGTTTTTAGATTGCAGCACAAAGCATTTGCATCCAAACACACGAAAGTGAGAAACACTAGGCCTATGATCAAACTGCAGCTCATAAGAAGTTTTACCAAGTTTTGATCTCAAAAATACATGATTTGAAACATAGCATGCAGTAGATATGGCTTCAGCCCAAAATTTTCTCAGAGTAGAAAATTCATCTAGCATAGTCCTAGCCATCTCAACCAAGATTCTGTTATTTCTTTCAGTTACACAATTTTATTGTGATACTCTAGGTGAAGAGAATTGATAATCAAGACCTTTTTCAACACAAAATTGATCAAAAGAAAAATTTTAAATTCAGATCCATTATCACTTCTAATTGCTCTAAAAGCTCCTGGGTGATCAATAGATAATCTAAGAGCAAGACTTCTAAAAAGACTAAAAGTCTCATCTTTAGATGCCATAAAATAAACCCAAGAGTATCTAGAGAAATCATCAACTATTACCAGCACGTACCACTTACCTCCAAAAGATTGAACTCGTGATGGTTAACGGTATTAAGGTGTAGAAGTTGTCGCTGGTGCGTTTTTTGTCATCATCATAGTAAGAGGTGGATGTGACCTGCATGCATCTTACCATGTCTACAAAGAGCATACTAATCGCTATCACCCTTAGCTTAGTGACACATATAAGATCAAACCCACTAACATGTTTAAATGATTAAAACTAATATGGGCCAAAGTCTACAGGTGCTAAGGAATAAGTCTTTAAAGTATTGGTTCAATAGAGCACTATGCTTAACAAAAGATGATACATCAAAATCAGCTTTAAACGCTCTCCCAAAACGTGTAATATTAAAGACAAGATCTCCTGAAGTATCTAATACTCTACATCTACCTTTCTTAAAACACACTTCGAGATCTTCATCAATCATTTGTGAAACGGAAAGCAAGTTATAGTTTTCGAAGTTCTTCAACAGAGAACATCTTGAACATAAACTTATCACTCACCTTTACTATACCTTTAGCCACAGCCATAGAGTAGAAGCATCTCCAAAAGTCACTTTTTCAACATGCGATGCTCTTGTGAGATAGGAGAACCAATTCTTGTCACCGGACATGTGGCGTGAGCATCGGAATCCGCGTAGCCAAGATGTTCTCTCTTCCTCGCAGCGAAGTGCCTACATAGAAGAAAACAGTGTCAAGGTCTCAGTAACGAAGTTAGTAATATAGCATTTAGGAATCCAGTACTGAGACACACGACGACACCAGTGACATAACACAAGTATTTTTATGCAAAGATTTAGATCTATCATTACTCATGTTAGTAGAACTAAAGGGGCGTGCTTGCTCAAATTAGACATGCCTTAGTCTTTTTCTCATTTGTTGCTTACAAGTCCTAAAACAAAATTTACTTTATATCCATCTCTAACAGTAAGTACATTGTACTTAACTTTATATTTACTGTTAGAAGTAGAAGCTACATTTGTACTAGTTGTGCTAGTAGATGATATGATACCACCAGATCTGAAGATTGTCTTTTTAGGTTCATCAACTATCTCAATTATGCCACTACCAAATGATTTAACAATAGTTGGAGCATGAGTCTTAGAATAATCATAAGGATCATAACCTACACCTGTTTCAAATTTTTTAGAACTAGTCTTTTATTCAAATTTGATTTAAACTTTTAGTTCTACCTTTCCTCGAAATAATCAATACGCTTCAAAAGGAATAGCACAATTCTTACAAGAATACATATTAAATCTATCTTTTTACATATATTAGAGCATGAAAGAACCTTATGGATAGACAAAATAAACTAGACAAATTTGCAAACAAACCCACTGGAATCACATAATCGACTTCTGGATCTCGAGATATTAACGAAACAAGATTACTGAACAGAAGGTTGATGGAAATTATTTAAGCCTAATAATTTTTATTAAACGAGATCGAAATAATTAACCAATCAAACTTTTCCAGAACACTGGAAAAAACTTAGCTAGATTTTAGATCAAAAAACAACAAATCTTAAAGAAAAACAAATCAATCTAAAATCCATTGCTAAACATGCAAAAAGATGAACGACAAAGAGGAATTAATTACCGCACTAATCTTTCATAAACTTTACCTTTATTACCAAAATTATGCTTACAAGATGTTTCTCTAAAACATCCAAAAGATTTCTCCACGAAATCACCAAAACTCTATATTAGAACTTTAATCTAAAACAAATTCGCTCTCTAAAAATCTCTAAAAAAATCTCCCCAAAAATTAACAGGGAGTCACTATTTATAGAACAAATCCTTCGTGAGTTATCTTAGCTGTTGCCTTACTTGGGCCGTGCTAGGCCCGTGCACCTCCTGTTGCTCACGGCTGCAAGCTTGCTTACAGTGCTGCCCGTGCATGCCTGCATGGTAATGTCATATGCTACTGTACTCCTTTTTTTTTATTTTTCCGGCATTTATACACTGCCTTGTGAAGCTCATTCTGAATATCTCCCCACACGGTTTTTATCCACCGTGAATCACCTTGTGTCCCACCTTGTTACTCGACATCCTTGACCGTTCTGGATCTAAACTCCTTCCTGAGTTTATTCCTGATCTCGCATTGACCAGATTAACCTCAAGTACCTACACACAAATAGACCAAACACATTGTTTTCGGGTATAGATATTCGCAACTTGACCCACGTCAGTCGTACACACGCTTATCACACTTTCTAATGCCAAGTTCATAAATCACAAGATAAACCAATTTTTCAGCACATAATTTTATAATATTGCATTGACATTACTTGACAACATATATGTTGTTAATATGCAGGGCTAGCAAAATTTGGCTACTTAGAGTGATAAATAAATAGACTACACTGATGTTACCGGGCATATCTATATAAGAATATGTTTTCTTACTAAAATATTCGAATCACAAAATTAATTCTAATCACTAATATTTATATAATTTTTTATTGCAAACGTATGGGCACTTTGCTAGTCAAATAAATATACGGGCGGAGTGAACCAGAATCTCTCTCTATAACCAAAGCAAGCACGCCAGCACATATATGTACCAATGTATAGCCCGTGCTTATTATTATTATTATTATTATTATTATTATTATTATTATTATTATTATTATTATTATTATTATAGGCTAATAATTTTGAGTTATGAAATAAATAATAGAATTCTATAATTGAGACTACAAAGCAAATACAACTCAATGCTTATTAATTTCGAATTTTGACATTATAAAACACATGAAAATCGGTAACTGTTCTCTAAGTAATTCTCATGTTAACCGATAGATTCGTCATCGACTAGGTGGATTCGAATTATCAAGACCGCAATTCAGCTGAGAATTTTTTATGCAATAAAACTTCCATTAAAAATAATGTTGACTTTTAGTTCCAAAACTTAAGTTAAAAGTGAGACTCCAAACTGAATACAACTCGGCACAAATTGATTCGAAGTTTGGAGTTATTAAGTCATGACACCAGCGGCGACGCTCACAGTGGAGTAAAATTTGTATTTATTACTTTTAAAGTTTAGATTATTTAAAGTAGTAAAAACATAAAATTAGTACAAATTTATGCGCATTAATTGTAAAATTTTGACATTGTTAAAAACTAATTTTCAATTGAGTTTTAATACAATTAAATTGTTTTCATTAGTACAACCTTTCCTTTAATGATCTGGGTATTGCTATTTCAAGATTTGCACGAGCAGTAGGAGATTTAGTATACAAATACTCAGCTTAATTATTTGGTGTTTCATTGTTTATTATAGTGACATTCTTTGAAGAGATTATAAAGAATGAAGAACTAACAATCTGATTACAATTTTACTATTTATAATACAAATAATAATAGCCCGGTGCAACGTGCTGGTTGGGGACTAGTCCTAATAATTCTATATGGCTATATTTTGATTTTTTGTTACTCCCTCTATTTCAAAATATAATTATTTATAAGATTTAAATTGTGTTCCATAGTATAAACATTTTTTCACGGTACCATTTATCCCATCAATCAATTTACATTCAAATTTCTTGTCATCTTAACTCCAACCATATTGCCATGTTGTCATTTGGAATGACATGTCTTAGGAAAAGTAACGGAGGATCTGTGAGAAATTTACCCAACTAGTGATATAGTCTGGGAAAAATGGTATTCAATTGATGCCTTCTAAATTTTGGTGGTATTCTGCTATATATACAATTTTCTTCAAGTAGAATTGGATGTTGAAATATATGATCATCCATATTTGATCTTCCCAGTTCGCACACTTTTAAATCTGCCTGATATTCGTGGACCCTGAAATGGCTTGTCCTCATCGTTGCCTCTTCCATGTTGATTATATGGTGCGAAAGCATATTGCCGAGTATTGACAGCCTGAGCATAGCTCAGCTTAGAGATGTGAGCTGTCCAAACCAAGGTTACCTGGCGGGATGACCGGTTTATATAAAAATCGACAAATTTAGGCTAAAACAGGATGAATTTAAAAACCAAAATTTGTATTCAAAATTTGTATTCAAAAGTTCAGATTTTATCGATTTTTCAAAGAAAATCGACCGGTTTTATCGATTTTTTTGGTCAAAATCACCGAAATTCCAACGGGAACATCATCGTGGGGGATGATTGAAATTTCATTATTGGGAAATCGATCGGTTTGGTCGAGAAACCGACGATGTTTTTTGTTTACTAAAAAATGAAAAATAGTTAAGAAACCTTGGAAAATTGAGGGAAAATAGTACGTGACGAGGAAAAGCCCGTAAAAAATTGTGTAAATATAAAGGAAATATGAGTAACCTATTAAAAAATTTGGCATACAACCTTTCCTATAATTTTGATAATCTCACAACATGCAATATAGTATATTCATGATTTATTGTTCACAATTCAATATGAATCATCAATCATATGATAAACATATGACGTCTATTAACATTTAAATTACATAGTCCACAACTAAGTCCATCACCATAATAATAAAGTCTATTACAGAGTTTAAAGTTTTAAAACTCAATAATCTTCTCTTTAAATATATTTTTTCTTTCTTTCATCCTTTGCGGTCCAAAAACAATACGAACATTAAATATTTTTTTGAAAATTTTTTACACCATTAGGTTCTACAAATCTCATAGTATTTATAGGATTTTTTTTATTTTTTTATTTTTCCTCAATTCAAATTTGAGTTTGACAAATTACTTTAAATTTTCCGTCAAAAACATATATTGTTCCACATCGAAAAATCCAAAATCTACGAAAATCAGATCAGTTTCCACCGGGAATATATACCCTGGTCCAAACGGCGGCCGATCACAGTTGCACTCAAGGAGATTTACACTATATATATGAAGTGCAATAGTAGTCGCGCAGTAATTGCAACGTATAAAAACGTGTACTACACCATGTCGGTACGTCGTATGAACTGTATGTGTTGAGAGTGTTCGAGACTTAAAGATTTTAGGTTAGAGTTTGGATGGTTGGGAGCAAATGCAAATAATGTTCCCTTCCCTCCAATGATCTGTTCCGAGGCTGGCTTAATGCCTTAATGAGCAATGAAAGCCATTGCACCAGTGTAGGCAACACCTAGAATAATTTTCCATGAATACCCACCAAGGAGTTTCTTGCCTGCCCTGTGTTGCCATTGTAACAATTGGAGTATACATAGGTACGGAGTAACTCACGTTGTAGTAGTAAATTTCAGTTGACTAGCTTGCTCCACCTACGGAAAGATCGCTCATTAATGAAGACGCAGGCGAGTATTCCCAAAGGAAGAATTGGCTTATTGCGCTGATTTAGGCTATTTTCAGTGGTACGTTTTATTTTTATGTTTTAAGAGTGCTATATAAGTAATAATACATTTAGTTGATGTATAAAATAGTTCATACAATACATTGTTTTATTTTATCGTTTCATGGACAATACATGCAAGACACAATTTATATTGAAAATAGTGTACACATGGTTTTATTTAGATAAAATTCATTTTATTTGTCTCTTCATTAACTTCTTGCCACATCATCAAAAAAGTTGACATAACATTTTATTTAATAAGAATAAAACTTCTATTAGGAGTGGACTTATAAGCCGCACGTAAATCAAGAAATATTATAAGCACGTGATTAATTAAGTATTAACTATTAAAAACTTAAAAATAGATCTATTCTATTTTTTAAGATACTTTTATATAAAAAAATTTAAAAACGTATCATTTTATATTTTAAAAAACGTGCTAATAAAAATCGAGAGAAGCTACAAGCCAGGGAGCATAAGCAGACACCATAGAAGAGGCTGAAGACATGAAGTGTAGGAGTACGTAGGAGGAAGAAGCACCAGCCGCAAATGTTTTTGACAAAACGAGTACTCCAAGGTTGAGTTCGAATGAGCTGTTGCCTCAAATTTTTATTTTTTTGCCGCATGCAAAACGAGTTAACCCATTAGCTCATGATTAATTAAATATTAATTATTTTAAACTTAAAAAATAGATTCATATAATTTTTTAAAACTTTTATATAAAAAATTATTGCAAAAAAACGTACCGTTTAGCCGTTTAGAAAGCGTGCTCATGGAGAATAAGTAAGAAGCCAAACCTATAAGCCGGAATGAACGCAGCCTAAGTGAAATGGTGAAAAAGTTTCTCGTTTTTCTTGAGCACGTTTTTCGAACGGCTAAACGGTGTATTTTTTGCAAAAAAAATTCTATATAAAAGTTGCTTTAAAAATATATAAATTTATTTTTTAATTTTGTAATAATTAAAACTTAATTAATTATGTACTAATAACTTATCTCGTTTTATGTCCGCTAAAACTTTCACTACAACCGGCACTCCCGAACTGAGCCCAAGCATGCATGCAACTATGGAAACAGACTAAAAATTAAAATGCACAACACTGTTACATATTTCTTTAAGACCGGATTCGAGAAGCCTTGTGTGTGAGCCATATATAAAACAAGAAATATCATTAGTACGTAATTAATTACTCTTTTTGTCTCAAAATAAAAAACCTAGTACTAGATGTGACACATCCTAGCACTATAAATCTAGACAGAGGAGCACTACGAATCTAGACAATACTATTTTTTTTTATTTTGAGATAGGGATAAGCATTAACTATTAAAAACTTGAAAAATGGATCTATTTGATTTTTTAACATACTTTCATTTAGAATTTTTTAAAAAAAAACACACCATTTAGCAGCTTAGGAAGCGTATTTATAAAAAAGAGGGAATAAGCACAAGCCATAAGCACGTCAGAATGGAGCCTAAGGCAAGCTATTATTGGTAAAAAGTTAATTAAGCGGAACGATTTGATTCTCAAACTAGCTAATATGACCATGTCGAATGAAAAAGATCGTAAAAAAGCTAATTTTTGGTTAACTCTATGTATACTATGATTATGAATACTAATGTTAGGATTCATAAAAGGATTCTATGGGATTCAAATCTTTCACTAAAGATCAAGATCTTTATGTGGTTTCTTTACAACAAAGTAATCCTAACGAAGGATAACCTGGCTAAAAGAAATTGGGGGAGACAAACATTGTTGTTTCTCATATATAGAAGAGACAATCCAATATCTTTTCTTTGTGTGTCGTGTTTCTCGCTTTGTTTAGAGATGTGTGTATTTTGCTTTTAATATCTATCCATCCCGTAATGCCAAAAATATTTTTGGTAATTGACTTAGGGAAGTAACTAGGTCCATAAAAATAATGATTTTAATTAGAGCTAGTGCTTTATGTTGGTTAATTTGGCGCTTCCATAATGATAAAGTTTTTAATGGTAAATAATTGTCTAACCCTATACAGGTTATCTTCATGTTTCTTATTGTTTCTATTTTTGGTTTATGATGCTATCACAGGAGTAACATGTTACTATACAAAATGGTGCTATATTTTTGTAATTTGTAGCCAAGGTCTCTTATTCCAGAATAGAAAAATGTAGTACTATTAGAATCGATAGGTAGAAACTACGTGACTCTATCAAAACTAGTCGATGATAAAGTAGGTTTAGGGTTTGTTCCATCACTTTATCTTTTACAAGATGAAGTTGTCTTTCTACTGAAAAACTTAGTGTTGGCTTGGATTTACTGCTCATCGGAAAAACAGTTGTTACATCTGTAGCCTACAGACTGTAAGTGAGCTCCTAGATTTATGAAACTATCAGCCCAGCAGCACATATAGAAACGAAAGGAACATTTACCTTTAGCAGAAATAGAAAGGACAGAGAAAAATTGTATAGTCGAAAGTGAAAAATGCAAAAGGGAAGCTGCTCTTCTTTAATTTAGTTATGATGAATGAATTCTGTTATCCGATGGCAGGTGATTTTAATTTCAGGATCCGGTTTCAACATTTTTTTTCAATTGTAGAGCTTAGATTATTGAGGTTGTTAGCTGTTATATTTTTTTAGGACTTATATAATCTTTTTAGTTTTTGTCGGTTTCTCTCTAAAAAAACTCTTGTCAGGTAATACTTTAGAATTCAGAAATTATTGTAGCATTGTATACTGGCTAGGATCTTAGGAATAAGCCATATGGTAGGTGCAATTCTATTCTTTGAGTTTGCAGTTCCAGGGTACAATATAGCTTTATCAATACCCTTGAATAATCTGGATACTTTATATTATTTTTGTTCCATATAGATTAATTAGTGTGAGGCTAGCGATCATGGCGTGCTTGTGAGTGCAGGCTAGAATGCTGGATACTGGCACGACAAAACGACACTGCATCAGCCACACCTGCAAGGTGAAGCAATGCTGGTGCACCCGCACATGACTTGGTGCTTGTTGCGGTTTTAACATCATTTTGCATTGCAATGCATTAATACTAAATGTTATAGTTAGTACGGACATATTACTAATTGTTATAGTTATTTATTTTATTTTTTTATTTCTCTCAGCAATTAGTATATCATCAATTTATAAGCTCACCCCTAGAGATATGTCTATATGTGTGCAATAAGGTATAATTGATGACAAATATAACCAGTGAGTTGTCTATTCTATTTTTTAAAGATAACCATGTAGAAATAATGTGTAATTTTGCATCATAATATAAATTCACTTTGGTTCTAGCAGCGCTGTTGTGTGGGCCATGCTGCTAGTTTGTATTATGAGCATGAGAAACAAACTACCATGAGAAACCTTAAAATCAACTATAAAGCAAATTGTCATTGAGAGCTTTTCCAGGCTAGCTGAAATAAAACATTTGCAGGTCCAATCCTGGCCTGCCCTAGTCAATTTCCCCGCGACCGTGATATCACGCTTTCAATGAGGTCTCTGATACATAACTACAGTGACTGTTCTAACTTCAATCATAAGCTTGAAGGTGAGGGAGTACGAAGAAGATTAAGATTACGTAAAACGAGATAAGTTATTAATTTATGATTAATTAAGTGTTAACTATTATAAACTTGAAAAAGAATTAATATGATTTTTTAAAGCAACTTCTGTTTAGAAAATTTTTTAAAAAACATATGTTTAACAGTTCGAGAAGCGTGATCATAAAAAACGAGAGGGTTTTTACTCCAACTTGCTGATTCTAACGGTCCCTAAGTAAGAGTCTAGAAGTGCTGGTTGAGAAGAAAAAACTTCTCGTTTTCCATAAGCAGCTTCCTAAATTGCTAAATGGTGTATTTTTTAAAAAAATTTATATAAAAATTACTTTTAAAAATCATATTAATCTATTTTTCAAGTTAAAATAATTAATACTCAATTAATCATATACTAATAACTTATTTTATTTTACATGATGTTTTTACTTTTTTTTTTCCGCGCCTTCTAACTATCCTGAGTATTGTGTGGGCATGCATGTCCATGAAGATCAGTCACGTAAGACGAGAACTAGAGCAAGGGCCACGACTAGAGTACGCCTAGTTCCTATATATATCGGCATATCGCGATTTGTCATCACTATCAGCGGGTGGTGATTTTGGGTACGTCTTCCCGTTTTCTTTTGGAGACGGAGGATGCAACTTGCAATCCTAATATAAATATATACTACCTCCTCCCAAAAAGTAAAAGTGTATTTTTATATAGGAAAAAGTACGATTTACCCCCTAAACTTTTGGCATAGTCCAATTTAGACCCTAAACTTTAAACTAGACATTTTTTAACTCTAAACTTGAAAGTGTTCGGCAGCACTTATTTAAGCTGCTTAAATTCTTATTTTTTATGAATATATTTCTCGAACTGCTAAATGGTATGTTTTTTTAAAATTTTCTATATGAAAAGTATCTCTAAAAAATTAAATAGATCTATTTTTTAAATTTCTAATAATTAATACTTAATTAATTATGTGCTAATGATGTTTCTCGTTTTACATGTAACTTAAAAACCAGCAAAATAAGCCATCTCAAACACCGTATCCGGAGCGGTTTAGATCCTACATATCACGTGCCACACAGTAGTAATTTGACTGATATGGCAGTCCAATGTCTAAATTAGCTGACTTATAAGTCACATGTAAAAAAACGTTATTAGCGTATGATTAATTAAATATTAACTATTATAAATTTAGAAAATAAATCTATTTGATTTTTTAAGATATTTTTATATAGAAAATTTCTGTAAAAACACATCGTTTTATGTTTTTAAAAGTGTGTTAATGAAAATCGAGTAAGAAACTTATAAGCAAGAAGTAGATACAAACACTCTCTTAGAAAAAACTAATAAAATTGGTAGGGCCCAATTGTTAGTGCCCTTGTTCTCCTTGCTCTCTTCTCCCCCCGCCCGGTCGCTCCCCATCTCTCTCTGGGCTTGAGCTAGCTGCCACATCAATTGCCTCCCATCGCCGACAAATCTCCCGGCCATGGGCTTGACCGCGGCGGGAGAGCCCACCACTGCCATCTCTAGCTCGTCCAACACCGGCGTCTCCCGCCCGATGACCCTCTCCCATCCCGCCCGGCTGAAGATGTTGTAGCGCCGCCTCGAGCTCCAAATCCGCATCCTTTCACCACCGTCGGTTGCGTCGTCCTGAGCGCGGGGTCAACGACCTCCGGCGAGATCTATCTCCCCAAGCGAGCTCGAGCTCGAGCTCGAACCACGTCGCCAGGATTTCTCAAATCCTTCCGCCGCTGGGTCTCCCCGAGCTCCGCCTCCACCTCCTCCTCCTCCTCCTCCTCCTTCGGTGAGCGAGAGAGGGGATTGATGTGGATGCGTGGAAGTCGCCAGATCCACCAACGCCATCCTTGCTGCCGCCAGATGTGAAGCCACCTTCGCGCCGCAGAAGAAGAGGAGTCTAATGGTGACGACCATGGGTGCCGCTGTCTCCAGGGAGACGCGACGGCAAAAATCGAGGAGGGGAGAGACAGGGAGAGATATGGCCGCGGCATCTCCGTCCTCTCCGTGACTCCGTCCTTGCTTCCCCTACCTCCCCTTCTTCACTCCTCCCCCGTATCCCCCCTCACCGACGGAGGATGGCTGCCAGCGAGCTCGTGGATGGTGGTGGGGGGGAGAGCTCGACGGCGACCAGGCACGCTTGTAGAGGCCTCTCCTCTCCGGCAAGCGGCGAATGGCGAACAGGTTGCCCGAGGCAACAACGACGGCAGGAGAGAGAGGAGAAGAGGGGAGAGTGAGAAAAAAGAAGATATAGAGGATGACATGTGGGCCTACTCTCCAAACCGCTGCCACGGGTATATGCCACTTGGGACTGATACCAACTTAGGCTGTGTTCGAATCACGTGTAAGGGAAAATTTTTTCTTCTTTTTTCGGAAGCATATTTTCTGAACTGCTAAAAGGTATATTTTTTCTAAAAAAATTTTATATAAAAATTACTTTAAAAATTATATTAATTTATATTTTAAATTTAAAATAATTAATATTTAATTAATCATACGCTAATGTCTTATCTCGTTTTACGTAATTCTCTTTCCTCTTTTCTTACCTTTAAACTATCCTTTAGGTACCATTCGGTAGGAGTGGTTTTGGGAGAAAACTTCCTCGCTTTCTATGAGCACACTTACCAATATACTAAACGGCGTATTTTTTTAAAAAAGATTCTATATAAAAGTTGCTTAAAAATCAAATAAATCTATTTTTTAAGTTTATAATAATTAAAACTTAATTAATCATACGCTAATAATTTATCTCTTCGTGTGCTGAAACTTTTCCTCCAACCCTCCTACCGAAGGCAGCCTTAAAGTAGGTTACAAAGAGCATTTCATCCACTTTGAAGAGTTTGAGGGTGTGAAATGTCTGCTATTTGAATTGAGGGGGGTAAAATGGACTGTCACAAAAGTTTAAGTGGTAATTCGAATTGTTTCCTTTTAAGTATTACTTGTCCAAGTTTATAGCTAAAATACACTCTTTTAAAGCAGGCAGTACTTTCCACCGGTTTGACCAATATTAATGGCTATATACTTCCTCCATTTTAAATTACTAGTTGTTTTAGCTTTGTCCTAAGTTAAATAATTTTATCCTTAACTATTATTTTTAGAAATTTATATAGTTTAACATTATAGTATTTATGTTTTTAGATTCACCATAGAAAACACTTCATAATATTATATATATATATATATATATATATATATATATATATATATATATATATATATATATAAAATGTTATTATACTATACGAATTTCTAAAAATTAGTAGTTAAAAATAAAAATATTTAATTTAGGATAAAGCTAAAATAATAAGTAATACGAAGGAGAGTGAGTAGTACATTTCAATTTCATTTAACTTTTAGTTCGCCAGTTGAGATAAACGTGGTACACAGTAAAAAGTACATACTCCTATAAACAATCCAGAAAATTGCTGTGAGTTGGTCGAAATAGAAGAGTGGGAAATGCAGTTTGCTTGGCAGCTTATCGGCAGTAATCATAATTTGTATTTTAAAACTTAATTTTATAGCTAATTTTAGGAGTTTTTTTATTATATTCTATTTTTCAAGCTAATAATATAAATATAAAATTTTTATTCATAAATTATTTTTAGTTGTTTTGTTTATTTTTTTACTGTTTATTAGGCATAGCTCAACCGACATAGTCGTCGGGATATTCCTATTGTTTCATCAGATGGTTTCACTAAGTGAAAGAAACACGTCAGAAACACGTCAAGTAATTTGATGCAAGAAACGGAGCAAAGTGAGTTTGATTCAATACGACGAATAGTGCTCACAGTAAATATTAAATTTTAGAAGTTATTCTAGAATTAACTTAGGGATTGTTTTGTTAACTTTTAATTCTTTTTTGACCTTAGCTTTTGACTGTTAATTTTCATTGCATGAGCCACACGTGTTCAGAATATAAGTCAGTGCCTACAAAATACTGTATCGTTATAGAGTAAGTATAGTCAAATCTCGAACCTTAAATCGTTAATTAATAAAACAAATATTAGGATTTGGCATGTGCAAATGATATTGGTAGATTTGTCATAAAAATCACTTTCACGTAGTTATATTTTTTATAACTTTTATAAACATATAGTTGAAAAAGTAACAATAAAACATGTGTATTAGAGACCATGTCAATACCTAAACGAAAAATAAAAAAGAATGAAGATAGTGTATATGTATATATATCTTCCAAGCAAGCTTAAAGCTTGTAGCGAACAGGTTATTCTCACGAGACATTAATCTAGAATGGAGGTAGTATAAACCCACGACCGAGGAGTCAAAGCCGCGGCTAAATTTGAATTTTGGAATTAATCTAAATGATTTTCTGTTGTTTTTGTCACTCGGCCCTTGGTTTGTAGACTGCGAAGAGTACAGTATAAGAGTTAAACATTGTTTCGAGGCCATAACCGAATCATGCTGGGATACATTGCAAAAGACGTCGCACAGTTGGAAAAAATATCAGTCGTTCAGTCTTAACATCATCTAAGTCATGAGATCTTCTTCAATGCAAAATAGTACTCCTTTCAATTTATAATGTTTGACACCATTAATTTTTATATATACATTTGATCATCCGTCTTATTCAAGAAAATTATGTAATTATTATTTATTTTGTTGTGATTTATTTTATCATTGAAGATGCTTTAAGTATGGCTTATATTTTTATACATTTGTATAAAATTTTTAAATAATACGAATGGTGAAACTTATATCCAAAAGTAACGATATCAAATATTAAAAATCAGAGAGAATATCACCTAAGGTCAACTGAAAGATTTTGTGCAATAAGGTCCTTATATCCTCGACAAACTCTTATCTCTTGGATGACAGCATTTCTCTACTATCTTATATGTCAACCATATCTGACCAAGCCAGCGAAAAATAATTCTAAGATAAGACCTTGATACTTCCTCTAAATGGTCAAAAACTTAGGCTAAGCAATGAAAAGAAAAAAGGATCCCTAAATTAAATTTAAAATTCAAAGTTATTCGCCAACTCGAATAAGCATGCACCGAATCCCTATCATAAGAGGAAACCTTCAGGTATAAGTCCAAAACTCGACGCACGGCCCAAAGTGTGTTTTGAATGATATCAGAAAATATTTCAGCCCCAAACATCTTGTCCCCAAACCCCACACGTCAGGAACATTGCACTCTCGAGCGCCATCGCCACCGTGGCACCGTCTAGCATCCGGTGATGCCGTACCACTATGACTACCGTCCACTCTCTGCATCAGCGTCTTTCCCAACTTCGAGTGTTACCTCTCCATTCTCCAAGTCCAAAACAGACGCGTCCATCTCTTGCAACTGAGGACTGGAGCGCCGAAGCGCCAGGTGCTCGGGTCATTAAGGTTCGAGCATGGCAAACGTCGCTTCCTTCGCATGTCCGGGCGGCAACGCTGGTGTCACTGTCGCGACACAATCAAAAAGTACTTGAATGTGCCACGGCTTCGCATGTCCTTCTCAAGGTACTCAGACCCCATGAAGCCACCGTTAGAGTTGAGTTGGCGATCGCATGCTGACGTGAAGGGATGAGGCCACTCACCATATACCCTTGTGAATGGCCTAAGTGCTAACCTGGAGCGAGCTGCGAGCGACACAGAACTGTCCGCTTGCCACGGCACGCGCGCATCCACTCTGATCGTCGGTTATCTCGCGGGACACGAAAATGCTCGACGGGGCATCAGCCCAAGTGCCCAACACAAGCGACGGGACTGGAGCGCATCCGCCAACACGGCACGAGGCTATCACCAACGCAAGTGCGCGGCAACAAATGCTGCAGTCTGCAGGATCGCTGTTCCTCCGTGTGTCTTCGTGTGCAAAACTGTAAACAAACAACACGGGAGGCCACGCCGAGCGAGATGGCAAGGGCGCTGGCGCACGAAAAAACCGGCCGCTGCTCGAAAAAAAATAAAAGGAACCATCACCATGCAGGGGAGGGTAAGGAAGGAAAGGAATCCGGTGCATCCGCCGTGCCCGCGCGGAAACAAACACGCAACGCACGGTCACCCACGCCCGGTTCTGGAAACCTGCCTAGGAAGCGGTGACATGCCTGCAGGGCTACACCAGAGAGGTCAGGTTAGTCAAGTGGATAATTCACCGGGCCGTTTGATAAAGTAGCAAGTTTTTCGAACATTTCTTTCTTTGCTTAATTTGTTGTGGATAAAGAAATCGATGATTTTTTTTGAAAGATCGAAATCGATGATTTTTACTCTTAGCCATGTTTGGTCTCTGTCACGACACGCTGAAGAACATAGGACTCAAAGCTCGGTGAAAACAGGTCAAACATCCCACCCTTCCGGTCAAGTTTTGGCTAACTTTGGCCTCAATCAAGCAGCCTGCTCTGGATGGTGTATACAACTACATTGCTCCCTTGTTTTAAAATATAAAGAGTATTAGAGTTGAGCATGGGAATTAAAAAAGTTGTTAAAATTATATGAGAAAGATTGTAATTGATTGAGAAGAGAAATTATGTGAAAAATTTTTGTGATGAAAGCTTATGATTGGTTGAAAAGAAAATATAAATATAAATATTGTTATATTTTAGAACAAATTTTGAATGCCAGAAGTTTTTATATTTTAAGACGGAGAGAGTAATACATATATTTCGTTGACTAAATTACTGACTCGATAGTAAACCCGTAAAAGTAAATAATCGTCAATAGTGAGCCCTAAAAGTAAATAATCAACGCCACGGCGCGTATTCACATGCAGTTCGAAAGAGCTTTAAGCTTTTGCTTCTTTTTTCTTTTTCCGTGAGCACATTTTCTAAACTACTAAACGGTGCGTTTTTTATAAAAATTTTATATATGAAAGTATCTCTAAAAAAATCAAATAGATATATCTTCAAGTTTCTAATAGTTAATACTTAATTAATCATACGCTAATGATATTTCTTATTTTACGTACGACAGTCGAACCCCTCTTAACCTGGTGGTCCGTGCTGTTTTTGGGTCTCTTGAGTTTCCTCGGTGCTAAGGATATCCACGGCTAGGGGTGAAAAACCCCTCGTTTCCTGTGACCACATTTTTTAAAGTGCAAAACGGTGCGTTTTTTTGCAAAAATTTTATATCTAAAGTTGCTTTAAAAATCATATTAATCCATTTTCCAAGTTTGCAATAGCTAATACTCAATTAATCATACGCTAATGTCTTATCTCGTTTTGCGTCATCTTCTTGTTTTTTTCCCTTACCTTTAAACTATCCCTCATCGTGCCACGTATTCATTTCCTTTATTTAGTACGATTGCATTAAAGTATATAACCAAAACACACCACATTCCATTACTTGTACATGTTTACTTAGGGGTGGTCATTTGAACCGGGTAATTTAATCTTTAAAAAACGCAGTCTTCGCAAGTGAAAAACCGAAGTTGTCGCAAAAAAAATCTTCACTCTAACATTTTGTTCGGATCAACTTACGGCTGATAGCTTTTACCTTGGTTTCCATTAGCATATTTTTTAAAACATAAAATGATGTATTTTTTGTAAAAACTTTCTATATGAAAATATCTTAAAAGATCAAATAAATCTATTTTTCAAGTTTATAATAGTTAATTCTTAATTAATCACGTGCTAATAATATTTTTCGTTTTGTGTACGGCTCATAAGCTAGCCGCATAAGCCGTTCCAAACAAGGCCTAAACCCAGTTGACTGAATAGACTAAGCCCAACTGCCCAACAAATCCACAGGATGGGAACTCCACCACTCTAGATCGGCAGGCGGCACCACTGCCAACTCACTGCCACCGGCCTAAGATCGAGCCATTGCCATCCCTGTTATTGCTCTAAGCCGAGAAATGCCTTCCACCTTCCTCATCCCTGACCCGATCACTCCTCGACTCTAACCCCAAAACCTAACCATTCGTAAGCTCATCGGAGTTCATGGGAGCCAGCAGCAGATGAAGATGAAGCCTGCTTTTACACGAATTACATAGCAAATCGTAAGTATGGTCAGAAATTCGTGTGGTCATGGCAGTTAATTTCTGTGAGTGACATATAGCATTTCCGCTAGATCAAAGTGAATCTAATATGGGTCCGTCGTCTTTCCACCCGAGCTGCAACCACCTCTTCACTTGAACGTTCATCCTATCATCGGTAGCGTGTTTACCGACCCCCAGCGGTAACTTGGTTATCATAAGGTAACCGCGAAAAACCACAACAAAAATTTTTAAATTCTAATTTTTGAACTCCGCGTTGCAATACATGGTTATCGCTTGGTAAGGTGTGGTAACCGCGGCGTGTTGAAACTGAAAAGAAAATTTTGCGCAAAAAATTATAAGACATAGTAAAAAATATAGAAAATTGTGAATATCTATAGAAAATAATGTAATAGAGCATAAAATCTTTAGCGTAACATTTGCTATACTTTTTACACTTAAACAAAGTAGGAATCATATCCCAGCCATCTTTTATTTTTTTAATTTTTTCTTAATTTTAATGGAGCTTCAAAATACAAAGTAAACTTCATTATTTTCACAAACTGTATTTACCAGATAATTTTTAAAAAAATATTTTTTTTAGACTTGATTTGAAGAAAGTTCATCAAACCCTACCGACGATTACCCTTACCAACCCTGTAGTAAGCGTGGTTTGCGTGGTAAGCATGGAACGGTTACCGCGGTAGGAAAAACCCTCCTTAGACACCTCCTCAAGGCCAGTAGGCATTATCCTTTTCTTTCACGGCCTTTAGAACCCTACATTCTAAACCTTATACATAACTTACCTCATCATTGTTCGTCCCCTCACAGAGATTGAACTTGGTCAAACAGCTATGACCACGATAGTACTTCCTCCGTCGCAAAATATAGCTACCTGGTAGTGTTTTAGAGGAATTAAGGATCGGGATGAAAAGGTCTAAAATGCCCTTATTAATAAACGCTGGAGTGATAGGAATTCGGAATAATCTGGGTAGGCTACTGGTCTCAAGGATTAGTGAAATGATAGAGTCTACTGAGGATAGCATGGTAAGTAATAAGGTAAAAATTATATTTTAATCTATTAGATAGTTATATTTAGAATAAAATTTAAACCTAAAGATAATTATATTTTAGAACGGATAAAGTAGTTACCATTAACCCCCAAGTGATGAGCTGCTCGTCCACATATGATACATAGAACATGGTAGTAGTACATGTTAGGATTAGGTGGGTCTATCCAGGCTACCCTCTATTCCTCTACCTTTTTCATGGTGCCGCTCACAATGCATCTTGAGGCTAGAGGGTAGGGACATATTTATAGACTCCATTTCTAGATATATACGATATTTATTTCCGGAACTTCGTTAGGCTCCTAAACTATATCACCAACCACGATCAGATAGTTTAATTATATGAGTCTATAACATAATAGTCGCTAGTACACATATGTGAGTCATGTATCATGATTATATTGTATATGAGATTAATTCCAATATGATCATGTGGGTCAACAGCTTACAAAGCCAATCCTATAAATAAATCTAGCTATTCCACCCTGTGATGTACTCAGGATAAATCATATAAGTACATATAAATTCTAATAAACTATATCTCAATTAATTTCTCTACTGTATTCTAGCACAGTCATCCTCGGCACCTTGAGTATTAATTCTTCAAGTTAAATTCCAAAATTTATTTTCTATCACATGCAGCATAAATATTTATTACACTGTGCAAGCGCGCACAGCCAAAAAAAACAAGGGGGAGGACCGGAGAAGGACGAAACAAAGTTGCCTGACGGTCCGGCGTCCACTGTAGCTAGGTGACATACATGCATTGCCTGATGGATGAACGAAAGGGGTGGGGTGGCCGGCGTCCATGATTCCGCAGATCGGTAGGTTTAATGTTGCCGGGCGGTGTCTCTCGAGCGTTGGTCGTTGCCTTGGGGTTTGACTCGGTATAGGTGACGTTTGCACCGAGCCTCTTTGGGTTCCTGCCTGTGCCTGTGAGCTACTCTGTTGAACAACCTTGTAGTTTTTCTAGTACTCCCTCCACCCTTTTCTTGTTTGGGTCACCCTTCTCTTACAGTGGAAGAAATTTTATCTGAGGTGTGGTCCAACCCGTAGGTGAGTCACTTCTTATATACCAAAATAAAATAATTTTAGGCTCAATTACCAAAAAGAGTGTTGAAAAGACTTATTTTTCTATTTAGGTGGCTGTAATATACGACTCGATTAGTTGAGATAGTAATACATCCAATTGACAGTGTGAATAGTTTAGTAATAAAAATTATATTTTTATATGTCCTAATTTATTATATTTAGAACAAAATTTAAACTCTAGATTATATTTTGGGTATATTTTAGAACCGAAGAACTAAGTATCTTTTTCTCCTTTGACCTTGCGGTTTTCTATCAT
Source organism: Oryza meyeriana var. granulata (assembly GCA_003991445.1). Taxonomy (NCBI): domain Eukaryota; kingdom Viridiplantae; phylum Streptophyta; class Magnoliopsida; order Poales; family Poaceae; genus Oryza; species Oryza meyeriana. Next base: position 51,224 of record RYFJ01003302.1, read on the forward strand.
AGCTTGACAAATTACAAGAGCTACTAAAATAAAATCTGCGAATGCATGCTGGCATGCTTGGGATCGGCTGCAGTCGTTACTGCAACTGCAGGTTAACGACTGCACGTCATCTTAGCCGTCGATTTTTCAGATAAACGGATCAGAGTAGGTAGTGTGGTATTGAGCTACAGTACCGTACGGTACTACATACGATCATCTACAGTGATCTATGGCGTATGAACCGTTGGATTTGGATCGGATAGATGCAGTACAGCTGCTAAAGTTGCAGTCGTAGTATTAACTTCAGCAGATCCAGGTGTTGCGCCGTTGCTCGTAAAGCTAGAGCTTCTCTCAAAGGCTACAATGAAAGAACTGTGTCACTACTACGTAGGAGTAGCAAAGTATAGTAGTAATAGTAGTATAGCAGCAGGTCTACGACCAGAGGAATAGCGCTACGCCGCTGCAATTCCGTATTTCCGTAGCACAGAGGCACAGTCCCAGACAGGTTGGCCTGGGAACGGGCCAAGGCACGTACTGTCGCCGTTGGACTCGATAAAAGCCTGGGGGCGCACCGCCTGCGTCGCCCACATGGGCGTGACGAGGCCTGCCACCGTGGGCCCTTCCTCTGGCCCACCACTTCCCTTTCTCAATACCCTTTTACCCCGCGCATACCTGGGCCTGCTGCAGCCCACGCTTGATCTACTGCCTAGTCTTCGGTCGCACTGGTAGTAACGCTGTTCTCTCGCGCGGTGCAACGGATGATAGAGACTTGATGAGAGGCATCATGGTCATCAGGTATCTGTCAATGTCCACGCCCAAAACGACACGAGGGATGATCCATTCACTTATAGGCAAAGTTAAGATAAATCTAGCGATCATTAAGTTGATCACCCTACATTGTTCTAGGGTGCATGCCTAGCTTCTTGCATGTCTGCTTGATTGGAAGATTTTGCGGCGCTCCAGACTGGGCCATACAACAAGTTGGCATCAAGGTAAAACACTAACCAGAAGGGATGGTAAAATCGACAGTTTAATTAACACAGGCCCTTCAGTCTATCCGCTGGGGACCCAATTTTTTTTTACAGTCACAAATTAGTTGGGTTACTAAGTTTCTTTCACTTTCTTTCTACAGAGCAAAGACTAGACAGTTATAGTGATAAGTACTCCTAATCTACAGAGGTAGGCTCATTCAGCAAGACCTGGAAACAAAAGGAGCTTCAAAGAACAAAGAAAAGGCGTCCTTTGTACAAGTGGCCTGCATCTGCTGAGGGGCGCAAATAACGCTGGTCGGCAGCTGACCGATGTGTGATGAGTGGGATCCTGCCACTCTCCTGATCAAACAACATGGCCAAGTAGGAGCTCGAGAGATATTTAGTAGCACAAATAAAATACTTCACAGACCACTTCTTGCCATGGCCATGTGATCCTTCTCCGGCTTCTTCTGGGATTGCATTTGTCCATATATCATATGATCGTATCTGCATCCCCTGCAGCTAGCAGGATGCACCTTGTGTTACATGTGACTTATGGCTGGTATTGGCCTTGTGTACTAACTTCAGTACTTGACAGTTAGTAACCTACTACAACTTAGATGAAGAACTGGGTAAACATCAACTATGTTGATGGCAGTTGTAATTGCTTGAGTACTAGTATCTAATATGATAAGGGGGTAACACTGGATTGCTTATATATATAAAGTATCTCACAACACTGCATGTTTGCATCTACTGGCTTTTTTCCTAGTCAAAGGCTAATGGCATCTTCACTTGTGGTTTTAATAGAGCTACCCACTAAAAAGGGCAACCAAAAAGAAATAGTGAAGGGGGCTAACACTATGCTGACACTTCACTCCTTTTCTCCTATATTCCACTATCGCTTTTCTTTGCTTCTTGTGTTCCTGTCACAGACAAATAGAAAAAAGGAGCGGAAAGAAAATAAGACAGCAAAATCAGAAGGTGAAAGGCTTATTCTTTTGGAAGCATAGTGGGAATAAAGGAAGGATTAAGTGCTTACTATGATTAGGCTGGGGGATTCACTCATCCATTGCAGAGAACTTTACATCCCAATCGCTCCATGATCAGAGGCCAGCCTGCTTATTGCATTCACCAAATGATTTCAAGCATCAATCACAAGACATCCATCAATATAATCACAGTATATGTCATACCGGGACACCGAGAAGAAGTCTCTTGGAGGAGGTATATCCAAAGAAGGGGGCCGAAAATGGTTGATTCCACCCCCGGCATTAGCACCGGTGCTGACACCTGCATGGGATGCACTGCAGCTACTTGTGGCGATGACACCAGTATCAGTGGTGGTGAAACCTTGGTGAGCAGACGAAGAAGACTTAGTTGGGGAAGCGAATGGGCTGTCAGGCAAATTGTGCTCCAAGCTGCAGAATATCCATATCAGATGAAAGCCATGAGCCACTGAAGCAGCTGAACCTTTTCAGCTTGTATGTGCATCAAATCATGAAAGCTAACTGGAAGAATAATTAGCAAACAGAATGATGATGATGGTCTGTTTAGTGTAGTTTAGTTAGATCCACCTTTGGTCGCTATCAGCATTCAGGCTCGCCTCACCAGCAGATTCCTCCTTATCACCTCCTCCGTTGACCATTTTCCTCTCTTCTGTGAAGTAGCATGTCCCCTTAAGTTGCTCGCCTATTAACGACCAAGAAATTACCAGGATCAGTAATGCTGGAAGAATTGTTTTACATGCAGCAGGCAGGCAGTCGAATCAAAGTAATGCATACCAGAATTAGGCGGCGACTCAACCATGTTGGTAGCAACAGGCTGACTCGAAGCGAAGGCATTAGCAGCGGGCGTTGTCATCGCCATTGCTGTTGTGGCTGCAGCTGCGGCTCTAGACTTGAGATCGAGCAGCTGGAGGTCCATGAGACGCCGACTGTGGAGTTCAATGGCCTGCTGCAGCTCGGCAGCCTGCTGCTGCTCCTCCAGTTTCCTCCTAAGTATCAGCTCGTTCGCGCTATTGGAGTGCTGCAGCATTCTCGCACCTGACAAGCACCAAACTTCACATAAGCAGCTAGCTCTAATACACCACACAAAAGATCAAGCAGGCATTGTATAGTAAACAGAGTTGTTGGAGGCAGGTAAAGGTAGGATCTTTTTTACCGAGCTGATGCAGATCGAATGGGTCTCTGGCGTCCAGCCCAGTGGGGGTCGTGCACCCGGAGAAATCACCTTGATGTTTCCTGCAAAATGAGAGCAAAAAAAACTGTAAGCCACCAGGAAAACTGCATGCACGGATACAGTTGCAGTTTAAAGAAGCGCAATTAAAACGCCGGAGCGTGTTTCAAGCGTGCCTGTACTTGTCGGGGACCTTGCCCTTCTCCTTGTAGGGCTTCACGAGCACGCGAGCGTCGCAGATGAAATGCGGGTTGCCTTTGGCCAAGATCAGCTTCACCGTCTCCGGGTACACGAAGGTGACGAACCCGAACATGCGCTTCTGCTGGTACGGAATGCGCACGTCGTGCACCGGCCCGTAGATACTGCGGCGCATTGCCAAGAACAGCAAGCATCCTATCAGATCGCGTTCTAACGAGTCCGCCATGAAAGAAGCATCATTGCAACATCGCATTACCTGAAGTAGTTGGAGACGTCCTCCTCGCGGAACGTGCTGTCGGCTGGGAAGGTGAGGTAAATCTGGCGCGATCCGGGGTTCATCATGCTGGCGAAGTCGACGCGGTCCAGGCGCGGCCGCCCGATGAACCTATGCGCCTCGTCGCCACCGCCCAGAATTAGCGCGGCCGCCGCGGCTCTGCACCCGCGCAATCAAGAAAGGTTGGAACTTTGAAAGCTTCGAGCTTGGAATATGGAGGCAGTAAAGGCGGTACCTTTGGTTGTCGTTGTGCTGTTGCTTCAGCAGGAGGCTGAGGCACTTGCTGGCGGCGGACGGCGAGCCAGGGAGAGAGCCGGTTGGGGAGAACGGGAAGGCGGCGGGGGCGAGGCGCTGGCTCTTGGGGCGGAGGAGGAAATCCTGGCACTGCAGCTGTTCGGCGGCGGCAGCGTCCATCGCGGTGCCCGTGAGAGCGGCGGCGTCGTCTCCATGGACGAACCTGCAGCTGCTGCCGTTCTTGCAGAACCCGCGCGCATAGTACAGGCAAGGTTTCCACCCGAAGCCATCGCCGCCGCCGCCGCCGCCGCCGAGGCAGAGCTCGTTCACGGACGCGCTCCGGCGGTGCCCAGGGCCGCCGTTTGCCCAGCCGAGACCGTACGGGAACATCCCGCCGCTCTCGCCGGGACCGGGGCTCCGGCACTCCGCTCCATCGAACGCCGGGAGAGGGTGGCCGGGGTTAACGCCCCCCTCGTTGAGGAACGCGAGCTGCTCCTGCAGCTGGAAGTCGTCCAGGAGCGCGTCCCCTCCCCGAGGAAAGAAGGGCGGCGCGTTTGCCGCGGCGCCTCCCCCGCAGTTCGCCGGGCTGATTAGCTCCTCCCCAGCGCCCACCACCTCATCCGCGGCGCCATTGCTCCTCGAGAACGGCTGCGCCTGCGCCCACGACGAAGGCGAGGACGCGGACAGCGGCGACGGCGAGGGCGTGGCGCCGCGGCCGGAGTTCTGCCGCGATAGCATGAACGGCGAGTGGCCAGCTGCCACGGTGGGCGATGACGCCGGCAGGAGGACGAGCTCCTTGCGCGCCTGCGTCATGACGCTCTGGAGGAGCGCCTCAGGACCGAAGGCGAGGCGTATCATCTCCTTGTCGCCGTGGTCCTGGATGAGTAGGAGCCCCATGATCTTGGCGGCGTGGTCAGGGTCCAGCGCCTGGATCCGGGAGAACACCACCTTGGTCGCCTCGTAGGCGTCCATGGCCGCGCCCAAGAAACGCCCGGAGCAACAAGTTCCTCTCCCTCCCCACACACACCGCTGCTGCTCACGAGCTTCTCGCTTCTCGCCTTCACCTCACACACCTTTACCCCCCTTTTCTGCTGGTGTTGTGTAGTGCCTACAGCCTTAAGTAGCGCAGTTGCTGCAGCAAGAAGAGCTAATAAAACAAACTAGCTGGCGCTGCTTGGCTTGGTCCGGTTGCTCGGTAGCCTCCGCTTCCCGGAGCCGCGGCAGTGAGCAGCTCCATTTCCGAAACTTTGGTGCTTAGCCGCGGCCTATCAGTTATCACCAACCCGTGCACCTCACGGTCCCTCAATTAAGCAAGCAATCACAGTAGCTGGCCTCTTCACCTCGCTTCTCCTCTCTTCTCCTCCTCGCCTCGGGCTCGGGGTCGGTTGACAGGGGACGGGGGACCGGCGAGGGTGGGTTTCTTGGGCTTGGAACTCTGTACTGTTGCGGAACGAGCGAGTACTGGGCTAATGGGGGCGGTGTGTAATTGCCATTGCTTTTTAGGGGTTTCTGGGCAATGTTTGCTTCTGAAATGAATCTGAAGTCTATCAGAGAGGAACAAATTAATTGCGGCTCCATGCCCCACCGGTTAACCACACACCGCAGCTCTCTCGCTCCACCCTCTCTCGCTTTATCTTCTTCGCCATTTTCCTAAGCGCGTGACTTCATCCGTCACGCTTTGTTTCGGCTCTCTCGGCAATTCCCGATGTAATATACCATAATTTAAATGTATTTTATAGATTTTTGGCAATATAAATTAGTATAGAAAAAGATTTGAATTCCTGATGTAAGTGTAGTATAGAAATTAACCGTTAGCTATGAAATGGAACATCGACTCAACTATCAAAATCAGCCTCAAAATAAATCCAGTTTGGCACTAACGATATTTTTCAAAGTTAAGCATTTTAATTATAAATTTTCATTAATATGATATGTAGTCAACAAGAAACATACTCTCTTTGTTCATTTTTATAAGGCCATTATGTGAAAGTACTTTGAAGTATGAACTATAAGGCCATTAGTTTTGATCTAGTCTTTGACCATTAGTTACTTATAAAACATATTTCTAGTAGCTATAATATCAATATTATGTGAAAGTACTTTGAAGTATGAACTTTATCACTAAATTTATTTGTATGGTATCCGTCATCGCCACTGGCATAGGGTACCCGTGCGCCTCATATTTATCTGGGTAATCCTTATGTTTGTCTCTGAGATTGAGTGATTTGCTACCCTCCAATTCTCACTATCCAACAATCATCCTGAAATCATCTGTCGACTTTACCACGCCGATGGTATCTTAACTATTTATCAAAATATTTTTAAGTTTGACTTTCTAAGATCAAAATACGACATATAAAAGTGAAGGGAGGAAGTAAAATATAGTAAAATCATAAAAAACAACATTAATATCAGGTTGTTTTATAAATTAGGCTGCATTTCAACTGATGTTGCTAGTAAAATGGTATGAAATGTTCAGTTTTGTAATTGAGCTGTTAACCGTTGAGGTGTTCAGTTGAGAGGAGGAAAATGAACTTCACATTTGTCTCTTACTTTTGAAACTTCTGCCTAGACGGAGTATATTACAAAGAAGGTTTTTATCTGGGTCATGGTCGGACACTGGGTTAGCTTCTCGGGATACTTGGTTCCTGTCTCGACAATACATGTTCAAATCGGGATAATCCCATAATGGCATGAACTTTCAGACTAACAGAAAGGTGGAGAGAAGTACACTAGCTCCGAGGTGAAATATCCAGTCATATTTCCAAGCAGAAGATACTACTTGATTGCGATGGTATACGCTAAAATAGTACCTGTTCAACATCATATTCAAATCATCGATAGTGTCTGTTATAGTACCAGTTATAAACCGATGACAGACTCAGCCAGGACATATCTCTTTTTTTTTTCAAGCCGCCAGTACACCCTGAAACTAGTCCGGACTCCGGAGTAGCAGCAGCACAAGACAATTCGTTGCGTGCATGGATATCGTCACTAGTCTCATGGACTCGCGATAGTGATATCACATACTACGTACTTCTAGATGTGTTTGGTTTGAGTACGAAGTGGGATGGGTTAGATTTATTTTTGTTTTTTAATGGGTTAGTCCTAGTTTCTGTTTGGTTGGAGGGATGGAATGATCCCTGTTTTTCTGTTTGGTTGGAGGGATGGGATGGGTTTGTCTGTTTGGTTGCAATATAGTCCGGACCGTCCTCACCCTGTCCGGACGGTCCGGACCGTGCGCCGTCGGCTCCGTCGCCCGCCGCTCCGTGCGCCGTCACCGGTCGTCGCTCCGTCGCCCGTCGCCGCTCCCTGCGCCGTGGCTGCACACCGCTGCCTCCGCCTCGTCTCCGACCCTGCCGCCTCCGTCCTCGTCCGCGTTTCCCGCCACCCCGCTGCGCCGTCGCCGTTCACGTTTCCCGCCGCCCCGCTCCCGGCGCCGTCGCCGTCGCCGTCCCGCTCCCTGCGCCGTCGCCGCCCCGCTCTCTGGCCTGTGCCGCTCCCTGCGCCGTCGCCGTCGCCGTCACCAGGGCCTGCCCTGCCGCCTCCGTCCTCGTCCGCGTTTCCCGCCACCCCGCTGCGCCGTCGCCGTTCGCGTTTCCCGCCGCCCCGCTCCCGGCGCCGTCGCCGTCGCCGCCCCGCTCCCTGCGCCGTCGCCGTCACCAGGGCCTGCGCGTCGCCGCCCCGCTCCCTGGCCTGCGCCGTCGCCGCGTCGACGCGCCCGAGGTGGGTTGGATCGGTCCGGCCGTTTTGGCCGGATCGCTACAACCCGGATATAAGGGGAATATTCCCCACCAGGTCCAACCCATCCCTCCCAATCCACAAACCAAACACCCACAAAAATGGGATGAACCCAACCCAACCCACACAATCCTTGGAACCAAACACACCCCTAGTAGCCAAAGCCACGACTTCATCGATGGCTGACCCTTGTCAAGACAGATCCAAGATAGATGATACCGTATCTCTAGTTTTGTCATAGCTCGGTCTTCAATCTGAGAAGTCCCAGAAATCGACGGAGGCAGCTGGTAGCGTAAATTCGCCTTCATCTACGTATGCGCAACCGAGAAAAACAGAGGATCGAGGGTGATCCATCTGTTTCAAGCAACATGTTGGCACTTGGCAAGCGATACCAAATCACCGGCGAGAGGTCCCAATCGTCGATGAAAGGGGCAGTAGCCCAGGCCCCGGACAAGCTCCCTATCACCCTTGATTTTCTTTTTGCCCCATTGGCGGTTTCGCCGATGAGTTTTTCACGACATACACACAAGAAGATGCTTCCTCCAGTAACGTTTTGGATTGCGGGCAGCTAATATGTTTAGCGCTCTTTGAGGGTACGTTTGGTTCCAAGAATTGTGTGGGTTGGGTTGGGTTCATCCCATTTTTGTGGGTGTTTGGTTTGTGGATTGGGAGGGATGGGTTGGACCTGGTGGGGAATATTCCCCTTATATCCGGGTTGTAGCGATCCGGCCAAAACGGTCGGACCGATCCAACCCACCTCGGGCGCGTCGACGCGGCGACGGCGCAGGGAGCGGCGCAGGCCAGGGAGCGGGGCGGCGACGGCGACGGCGACGGCGCCGGGAGCGGGGCGGCGGGAAACGCGAACGGCGACGGCGCAGCGGGGTGGCGGGAAACGCGGACGAGGACGGAGGCGGCAGGGCAGGCCCTGGTGACGGCAACGACGCAGGGAGCGGCGCAGGCCAGAGAGCGGGGCGGCGACGGCGATGGCGACGGCGCCGGGAGCGGGGCGGCGGGAAACGCGAACGGCGACGGCGCAGCGGGGTGGCGGGAAACGCAGACGAGGACGGAGGCGGCAGGGTCGGAGGCGAGGCGGAGGCGGCGGTGTGCAGCCACGGCGCTGGGAGCTGCGGGTGACGGAGCCGACAGCGCAGGGAGCGGCGATGGGCGACGGAGCGACGACCGGTGACGGCGCACGGAGCGGCGGGCGACGGAGCCGACGGCGCACGGTCCGGACCGTCCGGACAGGGTGAGGACGGTCCAGACTATATTGCAACCAAACAGACAAACCCATCCCATCCCTCCAACCAAACAAAAAAACAGGGGTCATTCCATCTCTCCAACCAAACAGAAACTAGGACCAACCCATCCTAAAAAACAAAAATGGATCTAACCCATCCCACTTCGTTCTCAAACCAAACACACCCTAAAATGGAGGAATTGAATGCCATGCCATATACACGATCTTATATGAATTGAAAACATATTGTTTCGATACTCCAAGAAAACTTGGAGAAATTTTAGAGGAAACTATGAAGGTATCCCGCGTGAATGCGCGAGCATGCATCTTAATCTGTGTTTGGAAAGCTTATAACAAAAGAATATCAACTAGATTATTCGTGCCACATTTTAAAAGCACGATTTGTCCAAAAACTTTCTTTATTGGCATTGTTTAGATGACTTTTTCTAAGCTATTTGTTAGTTTTATATTATGCCCTATTTAGTTCATCCCTATAATCAATCATTTTCTCATCTAAAAAGAAAGTAGACTTATTTTTTTAAGAACACAGGTCTAAAGTTAAGTGTAAACTAAATTAAGGTGTTTTTCTTTTTCTAATTGAATGTTTAGGGGCTCTCTTTTCTTTAATGAATTTTAAAAAATTAATTATGTTGTACTCCATAAAATTAAAAAAGACCCTATAAATTCTTTATGTTCCAAAGACTAAACAAATTCTTTTAAAATTTTTTGTATTTTTAGCGTGGAAATTGTTTGGTGGCTATATGGTGCTCTTACAACTCCTAGTGAGTCAATATAGCCCATGGCTAAAAAAAATAAGGTCCGGTTAAATTCATTGCGCATTCTCCTGCCCTCTATTCATGTATTATTCTTAGCTCATCAAGACTGGTCTACTCACTTCTCTTCACTCTTCTTTCTCTCTCACGTGCGTGTTTGTGCAAGAAAATTTTTGGGTTCCAAAGTCTAAGCAGATTTACTATAATTTGTTTTGTGTGTATAGTATTTGACAATTATTTGGTGATGATGCTTTTCTTGCAGCTCCTAGTCACCATACTCCATGGTTGCAAAACTTGTGTAGATGTTGAGATGTGGTGGTTGCACTTGTGGAGTTTGCGATGTGATCCATCGTAGTGGAGTTTACATTGCTGATCAAGTTTAGTTAATCTAATTTTTTTATGTTATGGTATATCGTAAAATCTAATTGTATTCCAAAGTTAATCCTTCAAGTCTATGTATACCGGACAAAAATGTTTATAACCTATTAGAGTTCATATATTGGGATGATTCATCTTTTTAATGGTTTGTGCGAAAAGAAAAAAATGATTTTGTGTGTACACTCGAAATGTATGCATAGAAGCCCATAGCCACACGCATGCACATCTATCTATGATATACTAAAAGTCCATTAAACACCATCTATATAAAGTCGATTGAATGGTACATAAAATATATATTAGAGCACTTACGCGAAAAATCATTCGGCTTGCTCAGATTATTGCACATTTCAAAAAATTCACTAAGTGATTGGATTGTTTCCCATAACTAAAGGCACCGGATTTTTTATGTGGGGGCCTGGACTATTTATATTTAATTTAATTCTTTTTTCTTAGCTATTGTGTATCTAATACCTATGTACGTTTGCAAACCATTGTACGATGCTGCAACCCGTGTTGTTGAATTATTTGATAATTTTCTATAGCAATTTAGATGACATGTAAAAGGGTTGGGGTGTTATCCCTCACTATAAAATATCTTTTCATAGTTGAATTTATATTTTTTGTTTCGATACTGTAGATTTAATTTAGCTATGCATATTTGTAGAATGATGTATAATGACTGTATTTCAGTGCTATTTGGATGACATGCCAAGTGCATGGGTCTGTTCCAAATGAATATTTTTATATTAAAAAATATAGGCATTATAGATCTTAAATTGTTGATTTAATTATAAATAGAGCAAAAGTTTAGATACATTATAATCAAATGTGTAGCTTAAAATTATGGTCGTTTTAGTAACTAAAATTATTATTGATGGCTTTTCTTTTAATTTGATAGCTAAAAAATAGGGAGAGGAGATATGCAGGGCCTGAGGGAAAAAAAATTCTACGGCACCTCCATCCTATATAGCGCCTATAACATTCATCTTTAAATTTTGCATCTAGCAAGCACGAATCTTGGGGCAACCGTACCTCGAAATATTCTTAGCTTTATGCTAAATTGTTTATTCCCTAGAAAAGCCAACGATGGATACTCTGCTTGAGCATACGTCTCATAAAATATATCATGGGCACCGTATCGAGAAACCAACGACTTCAACCGATATTTTTCCCGATGTGTTCTATAGTGTGGCGTGCTGATTTTATACGTGCCACTGCCGCCTCTTTTCTTGCACACATAATTAGCAATGCCTGATCGATCTATTTTGCTTGCAGGAAATCGCGGCCACCTGTCAAATTTCTCTATGAGCTAAACTTTATATTGCAACTTTATGATTACTTATTGTTCATATAAGTTGCTTGTGAGGAAAAAACAAAAAGAAGTGAAGGAGTCTGAGGAGTCCGAAGAGGACGTGGATATAGATGTCTGTACGTATGTACACGATGCACGGGGGAGGGCCTAGCTTTTTTTCAAGATTGATCTAATTTAACGGTTTATAACACTAGGCCCACATGATTAAGATAGTGTTGTTTTTGGCTTCTGGACTTTTTCTCGATTTTCATTAGCACGTTTTTTAAAACATAAAACGGTACGTTTTTTACAAAAATTTTCTATATGAAAGTATCTTAAAAAATCAAATAAATCTATTTTTCAAGTTTTTAATAGCTAATACTTAATTAATCATATGCTAATTGTATTTTCCGTTTTACCTGTGGCTTATAAGCCAGCCGCAGAAGCTAGATGTTTGCTTTTTTTTCTTAGAATTTCTAGTATTTTTCTAATTTATTAGAGGTGACACGTGTCGGTTTAGGAGCGCTCAGAGGATGTTTAACAATTTCAAAAGGCCAAAAAAAATTCAAGGGACCGGCAAAACTAAAATTTCGGTCCGAAATAATTTATATTTTTGGCATTTTGCTAAATTTAAAAAAAATCAAAAAATTCAGACAAAATTGTTTCGTGCCGAGGTGACCGAAATTTCCAAAATTTCAGGTATTTCAAAACAAAATTGCAAACCACCTTGGTGGATTGTTGTTGATCTGAACGCGCAGAGTCTTTCTAGATTCTTTGAACTTGAAATCAGTGGATGTGAATGTCAGGATTCAGGAAATTCTAGTTGTTGCTCGCTGATAATTACCTACAAACTTGTGCATACATGTGGGCAGATTTTGAAATGTGGACCATGGGAATTGAAGCGCGAGTGTTTAATTGATCAAAGCATCAACATCACCGTTCTATAAAGATCAAATATTGTTTTGTTACTTGGATGTGATACAATGCGGTGCAGAGCCTACTACTTGTGCCGATGCCGAGCCAGTCATTCTTCGGCATGCACGACGGCCACTGGGGACATGACCGACCGAACAGTGATTGCGAGACTTAATCTCATAGCAGAAGGCCCTAGATTTTTTCTATATTAATCTAATCTAACGGTATATGGTGGTGGATCCACCTGATTAGATAAAAACCAATGACCAGAAGTTTTGCTTTTTTTATAAAATTTTTAGGATTTTTCCTAATTTAGAGAAGTGATATGTAGCGACTTAGAAACACTATATAGGATATGGACCTTTAAGTATATAATAGATTTATTATTAGAAGAAGGAGAGAGGAAATGCCTTAAGACTTCTCAACGGAAATCAAAACATGAGATTTGAAATCCTTCGCAAAGTGGAGGAAATGAACGATTCCAAAAGAAATTTGCTAACCCTATCCTACAATCCAAAGAACAATTCCTGGAGACAAATCTAGCCACACCACTTTTAGAAGTTAAATCAAAATATTGATGATCAAAGTTTAAATGTATTGGTTGCACCACATTACATAACGTTACTCGTCTGTTATTAGAGAGGTAGTAATACAAATCAATTTTCATGAAACACGTTTTAGAACCAATCTTCCGAAAAGTTAATTGCAGTTTCTTTCCACGTGTTTTTTTGGATATGTAGAATTGTTAAAACACATAAATAGGGAAAACGTAGCAATAGAATGTTATGTTTATTAGATTTCTATAAGATTTTAAAGCACGAAAAGAGTTTTAACTGTAGTTTAATTGGCACATAGGAAAAATGCAGAATAGTCCGTATGCTATTTTTCCTAAAATATCCTTTTAATAGGATTTTTAAAGAAACTGGTAGGAATCGGTCATTTGTTTTAAATGATCTCATTATTTTCCATATGATACAGATCCACTAAAGTCTCTCGACTGATTTGATTTGTGACCAAAATTAGTATTACCAATTTTTGTTAATGCTAAATTTTGGCAAACTTTAGTATGGCTAATTTTAACAAGATAAAGTTGTGTTTGGATTAAAACTAAAATAGGCTAAATTAAATATCAAAGTGTCCTACTTTTTCTAGACTTGCCAAAATTTAGCTCTAATCTAAATACTATAAAATACTGATAAAATTAACGAATATTGATAAGATCATTTAGACACCGAACCACATTTAGACACAAAACCAAACCGGCCCTCTATGTTTTTCCTTTGTTTCAAGGCGGGCTTACAGGTACAGCCACGAGTAGGGTAAAAACGGTCGGAAATGATCGGAAATGATCGGAAAAACCCTTAAATCATTTCTATTTCCATATTTTTGTACTTGGAATCAAAATCAGAAACGGTAATATCGGAAATGGAAATGGCTTCGGAAAATTCGAAAACATTGGAAACGGAGTTGCTCGGTCGAAAATTCATTAATATCGGTCAGACATCCATGAATTCAAATCGAAAATAACTTTACCTCACATGTAATGTCTAGAGCAACTCACATAATCACTAAACATAATAATAACGATGTCACATAATAATCACCCATCACAGAAAGCAATGTCAATAATTGTCCAACATAACAACATACAAAAACGATGACAATGTGACATTGTCAGACCCTTTACCGAATAGTACCATCGGTAAATTTCTGAATAAATACGGTAAACTTCAATAAATTTCCGAATAAATACAGTAAATTTCGGAAATGGTCGGTAAACTACTGAAACCATTTCCGATACCGTTTCCGAGACCCCGGTATCAACAGAAAATAGAAAACGCACCGGTAGCGAAAAAACTAAAAACAATTAATAAAATCCAAAAAAAGGGCACCGAACGGTTCGAAAATTGGCGCGCTCCTTTTCCGCGCCGCGACTCGCGCTTGTTTGCCAGGGGGCACCGGCGCACCGCGCATGATCCATGTGGACCAGATCCAAACGTGCACCTATGTATGGGCCCTTGCACGGGGCCCGCTACGAGGCTGTCACTGCAGGCCGGGCCCCGCAAACGCGAAGTGGGGGGCCTCGCCGAGCCGATGTTCTTTTTCCTTAACAACGGGCTCTTCTTCCGACAAGGCATGGGGTGCTTCTTGATGATCATCCAACGCCAAAAGTCCATCGAGTTCTCAATGGTTCTTGATCATACTTATGTCCTGTCATACCTGGACTAATCTGGCATAGTAGCATACTTTAAATCTTACACCTACTACTTGGACTATATTTAAGATAGTTTTTTTAATTCTTGATGTCGATTTTTTTTCATTAATATGATAAACTAATATTTTAAAAATAAATTTTATAAATAGTTCAGAATAGTTAATCTAATTAATATAATAGAAAAAAAGTTTGTTTAAGGAATCATATTTTTAGAAGTGTAGAACAAATAATCCGTATTAAAAATTAAAAAAAAGCAGAAAAGAACACAAGCTTAGACACTGACTGAGATATACTTTGTCTAGCTGGAAAGATCACATAGTATGATCGATATCTATCAATGCTTCTTTTATCTAAAATAAATTAAATCCTAGAGTTTAAATTTTGTTTTAAAACAAATCAATTTTTACTTTCTCACCTATTATAAATTGAGAAATTTTACTCCTTTAATATATCTTATCTTTACATCCACTAATACTATATTTACATTAACGAGAGACACTATAGTCTTTTTTTACCATTTATCATGTCTTGAGATACGAGGGTTTGAGTTTTTTTTCAGAGAGAGTACATTTGAGATGGGTAATTGCTACTGGGATGGGCCATTCGAAGTTCAGCTTCACTTAATATCATTTTAAGAGCATTTTCAATACCTAATCTATTTTTAACTACCTAAATCTTTATTGGAATAGCTAAAAAATAAATAGTTAAAATTACTGCATGCTTCAAGAAAATGGCTATTTACTCATCTCCAAATCCCAACGGGCCATGGGCCACAACGCTATTCACCGGCTCAGCCTCCGTATGTCCCCCCTCCTCATCTTCCTCCCCTGCTTCTTGTTGCCGCTCTCCAGCGCGAACGCGGTGGCGGCTCCGCGCCCGGTCTTCGCCTTCCCGGCCTCGGCGCTGGAGGCGGAAGCGGTGGCGCGGCACCACCACCAACTCCGCGTTGCGCTCAACACGACGGCGGTGCACGTGGGGAAGGCGCTCGAGGCCCTGATAGGCGCTGCCGTCGCGCCGGCCTCCGCGGTGACGTCCTTCTCCGCCGACGCCTCCTCGCCGCTCGCCGCCGCCACGCGCGACGACTGCGCAGAGCTGCTCGAGGACTCGCTTGACCTCCTGGCCGGCTCCGGGGAGCCCGGGGCCGCCCACGACGACGCGCTCATGTGGCTATCTGCCGCGCTCACCAACCACGACACCTGTGCCGACAGCCTCGGGGAGGCCAGCATCGCCGCCAACGACGCGAACGCCACGCCCCACCTCGTCGCCGCCTACGCCATGGTCCTCGACTGCCTCGCATGTACGTGGAAGCTGCGTCGGCGACCTTGACCGCCAACAACAACGACGGCCTCGCCGGCGTCCCCGTCTGGAACGGCTGCGCAAAGAGCAAGAAATAGAGGAGAAGAAGCTTCTTCCCCAGGTGGTTATCGGCGAGGGACCGGAGGCTCCTGCTGGGCCCGCCGCGCCAACGGGGACGCACAGGATGATATCGGACGCACGAAAATACATGGATCCCACCTTTTGGGCAGTGGGTGGGTTTGGATGGCCAAATAAGATCATATTTAGTCATCCTGTAGGATGATTTAGCTATTTGGATAAATAATCTATTAAATAATGTTTTTATTCAAAACAATTTAATTTTGACTTAACTATTTATATAGATTAGCTATTAAAAACGCTCTAACACCATCCTTATCCATCGAGCAAACCCATCTGTCTCTCCCCCAATCCTGTTCAGCATCGTATCTCGATCCCTAGACCCACTGTCCCCTTCGGCACTAGCAAAGCTCTGCTTGCCAAGGGTAGATCATGGTGAGATGATATGTTTTGTTTATATCCGTTGCAACGTAGGATCACTTTTAGTAACTATTTCCTCTATCTTAAAATAAAAAAACTAATACTGAATATAATATATCTACTACGAATCCTGAATCTAAACAGAGAGATTGCTATGAATCTAGATAGCCATCTAGTACTAAATTTTTTATTTTAAGACAAAGGGAATAATTCTTATTACTACTTTTAGAGTTTAAATTTATAAAATACAACCATCTAATACTTATAAAAGGTGACATTTACCACTAAAATACTTATAATACCTATTCATTTGGTTCTAGATTCTTATATTTTAGGACGAAGGGAGTACTATCTAATCAAATTAGGCCCACACCCCATCCATTTTGAGAAAACAAACAAATCTTTTTACCCCTCCTTAATAGCTGTGCCATGGACTAAAACTTACTAATTTTTGGACCGAGGATATATTAACAAAATTCTAGTAGTCCCTCCATCCCTAGAAGACTGTTGTTTTAGGCTAAGTATTTATCCCACAAAGAGTGTGTTTTTAAAGTGGATTCACCAGACATTTTTAATATAATTTTATTGTTTTAACCATCCAATTAATAGGACTCTCATACTCCTCATTTCTCTCTTCTTTTTCTATTTTCTTTTTACATTAATAAGGCATCGGGCCTTTTAGGGATGGAGGAGTATGTTTTAAGGATGAGAAGTGGCAGACGATTCCAACTTACAGTCTTACAAGAGTTCACAGACAAAAGTGCGTATAACCGACCACTCAGTATTAAACCCAATTGGCATATGAACATCCAACAGCTTATTTACCTTTTGCTGACAGTGCTCTTGTTGCACGTATACTATTGGCAGGGATGAGAATCAATCTCACCATTTGCACAAGACAGTGATATTGTTTTTAGGACCAGGAGAATGATGATGTAATCGCAGCAAACTGCTACAAGCACGTTCACTAGCTTTTTCCGGCAGATAGAGTGACCAGACGGGAAACCAGAGACGCAAGATAACATACAGGATAAAACAAGTTGCTCGAGCCTCGATGGCTGCCTACCAGATGACAGGATCCATATTTTGTCACTTTGGCTTACGTAGAGCGTAGACAACGTCTCGGTCAGGCTTCGGGGAGATACCGGTGTTTTTCCACGGGAGAAAAAACAACTCTCCCAGATCGGCCTCTGCCAGCCACACGTCTCACCGAGCTCGACGACGCCCCGCCGCACGGAGGCAGCAGCAGCAGCAGCTCGCTCGCTATCCGCTCGCGTGAAAATCCACCGTTGCTTTCTCAACTTATACATCATGTCAACCTGGTGGCTGCCGTCCTTCAAATGCACCAGCGAAAACGCACGCGACGCCGGCCGGCTGGGCGATCGAGCGTGCGTATACGAAGCGCGTGCATGCTGGGCCGAGGCGGAGAAGCCCCTGCCTCCTCTGCCGCGCGCAGCATGGCCTGTGACCTGGCCTGGCCGCGGGCTCGCGCATCGTCTCGTCGTCAGCCATGAACGGTTCCGCTGTGTCCTACCCGCCATGTGCTGATGCGCCCGTGCCAGCTGCAGTGCATGTCCTTGCGCATCCGCGCTCAGGTAATCCATAAAAGTGAAAATTGCATCCGTCCGTTTCGTCCAAGGGGCGGCGATTTTACCCGTGTCGCGTCCATGGGGCGCTTTAGCTGGCCTGGGTGCCTTTTGGTTTAATCCTTGGAGGGGGAAACCGGAGAGAAAACGCATCGGCATGTGAGTGCCACGAAAAGCAGGTCAGAATCCAAGGAGGCGTGAGCTGCCCGCGGGAGTCAGAGCTAGCTAGGCCAAGAATCGCGTGCATGCAGCGCAGCATGGGGCGGTGAAAGACTGAATGATGACGACGAGTCTGGAGCTACAGCGATGTGGTTCGACGTTTTTACATTCGTTACTCTCGTCCCGTTTAATCAGCCTTCATCCCGAGCAATTCTGTGCCGCAAGCAATGGGCGCCCTTTATCCCGTTACCTGGCCACACTGTATTGCTGATATTGACCATTGATAACTTGATGCCACCATGTCTAAAGGGTGTCAAACCCGTGAAACAGGAATTCTTATCGCCGCAGCTGCATGCCCCGCTCATATAACAGTTTAGAAAATCTGGACAGTATCGGGCTATCTAGGTGTTGTTTTTTTTTCTGCTTATGTCTTAATTTTCGTTAGCATGTTTCTCAAAACATAGAACAGTGTGTTTTTTTATAAAAACTTTATACATGAAACTATGTCTAAAAAATTAAATAATCTATTTTTTAAGTTTTTAATAACTAATACTTAATTAATTATATGTTAATAACGTTTTTAGTTTTATGCGGCTTATAAGCACGACAAAACAATTTGACCTTCCTTCAATATGCAGGTTAACTACTGTATATGGATATCACGTGCGTATGACCGTCTTTCTCCGCACTACTTTTGTGACGCCTGAGTACTACTACTACTTTCATATTAATCTACAGTCCAGGACACCAGGCAACAACAACAGTAGTAAGCTCATGCATCGGCTACTTGAGCTTTCAAGTTTTGAATTAGTAGTACTCCCGACATAGGCATCTGAAGGGGAGCCCGAAAGACCCACAATGGTGATCAGTGACTCCCCACCACTGGCCTGGCTCCTTCAATTCCTGCCTGTTGGCATCTGCTAGTCAAAGCTGCGTTCCTGGCAGCAGCAGACTGTCGCGCCCGCGCGAGCGAGCGACCAACAGCAGGAACACGGGCAAAATAGTGGTACGGCAAGGACAGCAGGAGACAGCCGCGCGACGCGATCTAAAATTTGTTGAAGCTGGCCAGTTCTAGCTCTAGAAATCCACTGATCAAACTTTGTAGCTGATAATATTTAGATAAATTATTTTATTCTGATTTTAGATAAAATATAAATTTTTAAAATATTATAATTTAACATACAAACTTCAAATTATGCTCGGATTTGATATAAAAAAACATAGTTTTTAACACGATACGAGTATATAATTGCATGTTTGCATGCATGCGGCTAATTGATGCGGCTATGGAGTCATGCACCGTGTTCAGTGTTTAACCATAATACCGTTCATGGGGTTACCGCTCCCTACGGTATGGTAGTTTACCGTTCAAAACCTTTATAAAATTCATCTCTAAAAATTTGAATTTAAAATTTTTAAATCTTACGGTACAGTCGTGGGTACCGTGGTAAGGTCGCTGTTACCGCACGGTAAGCCACGATAACCGCGGTATGTTGAAGCTAAAAAGAATAAATTACGAAAAATTGTAAAACGTATTAAAAATTCTAAAAAATTGTAAATAATCAGAAAAAATGTAGACATCTCTAGAAAAACAATATAATTACATAACTTTTTTTTGCATAACCTTTTCCTATCGTTTTTTTATACTTAAATAAATAGAAATTATATCCCAACCTATCTATTTTTTTTATTTTTGATGGAGCTCTAAAATATAAAGTAAATTTCCTTATTTTTATAAACTTTCTTTCCTATAGTAACCCATAATTCAAGTATTACTTACTAAAATTTTTTAATTTTTTTAAAAATTTAAATTCAAATAAAATTTATTTAAATCAAACCGTCTGATACCGTAACCGACGGTTTAGCCGGTAACGTCGTTGGCACACCCTGCCCCCCGGCGTGTTGTCACAAGCAAACATTTCCGCGCTTCATGAACCAATGAGAAGCTGCAATGCGTCGCGTCTACCCTTTTCCGTTCCAATTCTCTGTGTTTCCGGAAGGTCTCAGGTTCGACACTCTTAACAAAGCCCTTTCTAAGGCAGACAGGTCCTGCATGCATCACGGCATGGAGGCTTTCAGGTAGATGTGAGCAAAAACGCCTTGTTGAATTTGTCTCCATTAGTGTTATGGGACTCATTTATTTTGTCCTGGTCCATCATTCAGCGCGATCCTATGGTTTTGTCTGCGTAATCCGGATAAATTCGCTTTGCTTTTGAAAAACAAATAATTGAAGTACAGTAGTTAAATTAATTAGTGTATCATGTGAGAGCCATCAGATCATACGGGCCTACGTGTTTCACAATAATGCCAATCGCCTTTGTCTTCGTACGGCAGCCTTAAAATTCATGAAATGACAAATGGCGAACTCACACCACTAAAAGATGGAAGTAATGGATTGCATATGATTTTGCATCCACTTGACATTAGTTTAGTTCCATTTCGGTACTACTCTTATGTGTTTCTAGGGCCCTTTAGCAAGGTCCAAGGTCCCTTTTATGAGATGCCACTGCAAGTGGATATGCAGCTATGCACCCACAGGGAAAGGTGACAGATTCTTTTGTTAAAAAATAAATAATTAAGAAACTTATCCATTTCAAATCACCTGCATGAGGCTAGTGTCTCTCTTACTATTTGAAGAAGTGAAAGAAGAACCACCTGGATGTATTTCAATGCTTCAGGGTTGTCGGATGTGTGTGCTTGGTTGAATTACCTAAACAAAAGTAAAAAAAGGTATATGCATTGTTGGGCTATTTCAGCCTCTAATAAGCCAAGTAAACTAGAGCTGTATGTTTTGCGTATGCAAATTCAACCCCCCTAAAGATAAAATATAATCAAAGAGTTTAATAATGTTTTAGACAAATCTATTTATCTCTACATTTTTTACCTTACATTTTTGGTAATGCCAAATTTTGTATACTATTATCAAATATTGGTAGGGTTTATTTTTTGTTTTTTTAAAGGTTGGTAGCGGGCTTTTTGAGCAACAAACTAAGCATAGTCATGTTAATTATGTCTGTAGAAGTAAATATATCATATTATTGCTGATTGATCAAATGTTTGATTTTTAAATTCTGTCAAACAAAATATTGCCATTGAATGGAGCTTTGAGATTCGGGGAGGAAATAAGTTCTAATTACACTTTTATTTATATATAGTTGTTATTATTGATTTGTGCAACTTTAGTTTTAAATTGTGTAACTCAAATCATAAATAATGTGCAACTACAACTACAGTTCGTCATATCTTGGCTTTTAGATATAGAAAAAATCGCTTGATGGATTTATTTTTTAAAATATTTGACCAATACACGATCTCAATAGAGTTAATTGATGGCAATCGAATCTTGTTACTCGTTTGTTTTAGACGGAAGGTGTTGGATACGTTGTAATCGATCCTACGTAGAAGGCCTCACCTCTAGTGTCCGGTGTGGTACATTTCTGGTCCTATTACTCTGATCACCTCCAGGCTCCCATCACGATCTCCCTTCATTTCCACAAAGGCCCAATAAGATGTAAATATTGGGCCAAAACTTCTATCTAATTCCAAATGGGGCCATTTTGAGCTTTTGCTTTCAACTGTTTCCAAAACACAAGTCATGTTATAACATTTATTCACTTTTTCACACCTCTATTTAATTTTACTACTCTCACAGATAAACGGTTTATTTTTTTCAAACAGAGCGAACAATATCGTTGAGTTACTTTCTTCATTCTTATACGCAAATATAAAACACGTTATATTTAAACCCAAATTGTATGTAGGTCATTTGGCTTCATCACCTGAGCAGTTAATTGAAAAACGGTGTTGAGTGATAACACAAGCAACTTTTCTTTCTCTTTTTCCTTACGAAACAAGGTAGGTTATATTACATACAGGAGTGATTAAAACCTTGATATTATAAGTCACATAAATAAAAGATGACCCAAAATAGAATTAAGAGGCTTCACATCGAGTTGGATACGCCAAGTATCAAGCAGACGAGCAAAGCCTGGTAGTTGACCCACTCCGGCACGCTAAAGCAGATGAACGAATATCGGCAGCCATCAAGAATTTTCGTTCTTTCAACTTAACAACCAAATGTCTTTATGAACAAAGAGATAGGCCCCTTTCCCCTCGCTCAGTAAGATGTTAGAGGAGGCAAGGGATCGAGTTGCCTAGTCGCATGTCCGCTTCCGCTCTCGAGTTGCGTGAGTAGCACTAGAGATGGCAACAGGTGTGTACTCATCGGGTTCCCTTACCCCGTACCCATACCCCTTGCAGCCCACCAGTGCCGCTCTCCGGGCGCGTGCCACTTCGCTCGCCGCTAGCGCGCCTACGCCGTTCGCTTATGCTGCCTGCCGCGCGCATGGCTGCTTCTGCCTGCTGCCTGTGCGTTTGCGCCACCCACCGCGCGCGTGGCCGCCTCTACACCTGTCGGCTGCATTCCGTCGCTGATGGAGAATGGCTAGGGATGAAAATTGAGGGATGGATGATTTTATACCCCAGGGTTTGTTGGTTTTTGGGCCTTAGGCTATCACAGTATTGCGGTAGGCCTATGGGTTTTTTTAATCCATAGGTTAACGGGTTCAAGTGATAAAAAAATATACCCACACCCAGTATACCGGATGGGTAAAGATTTTACCCATTAATAGACCTATGGGTATAATATTTGCACTAATATCTATTTTCTAATAGAGTAAAAACCTATTGAATTTCAGTCATAGGGCTCCATTGTCATCTCTAAGTAGCACGTAGTGATAACACAAGCAACTTTTCTTTCAACAATCCAGGTCCTCCACTATAAAGTGAAGTTGGATTTGATTTTTTTTTCTTTTCTTTTTGCCATTGAAGGTTTTTTTTTTGCTATGCTAACTTGCCATGTAATGTTGAATCCGGGGGGAAAATATATAAGAATCGTTTGCATGACATTATTATACAGTAGAGGGAGAAAAACAAAAACACACGATTATTGGCGTGACTTTTCAACCCAGAAAGGTTAAAACCACCGTAGATAACCAAGGCTGCAGCCAAGTGGCGGCCGCAAAGCCCGCAGCACGGAGCCCCGGCCGCCACGCGGCCGCGACACCAAGCCGCACGCACGACGCACCTCCCGTCACCGGAGACACGAAACAAACCACCTTGTCCCGAGCCGAGCCGAGCCGAGCCGAACCGCACCGTTCGTCTCCGCTCGCCCCGACCACGACCGCGAGACCGTCGCGCGCGACTCCACCACGAATCCGTCCTCCCTGATCGAACTACCGATCCGCCTACCTCGCCGCTCCGATCGTTCGCAATGCCGCCCCGGCGCCGAGCCCACTGGTCGCCCTGAGCCGTGACGGGAGATCTCCCGCAGCCACTCCACCACGCGCCCCCAGAGGCCGCGCGCTGCGGCCGGCCCCGACCCGGCGCCCTGGAGCCGCCGCAGCAGGAGGCGGTGAAGCCGTCCCCGACCAACGGCCGCATCCGCTACCGCTCGCCCTCGGCGGCCGATCTGCTCCCCGCTGACGACCTCGCGGCCGTCCCCTCCGCCGCGGATGCCGCGGCTGCCACGGCGGCGGCCGCGAGGATGCGGCGCTTCTCGGCCGCCGGCGCGCGGCAGCAGCAGGGGGAGGCCGTGTCCGACCGCGTCCTCCGCTTCCGCGGGGTCCTAGTGTTGGTTCTCGCGCCGGTGCTCCTCATCTCGTTCGCGCTCATTCTCATGCCGCGCGCGCCCGCCTCCGCCACCGTGGAGGGCTCTGCTGGTGAGCTCGTCACCGCTGCCGGACGGAGGTGGGGCCCCCGGGCCGTGAGCGGAGTTGGGGATGGATCCACCAAGTACGCTGTGATATTTGATGCCGGGAGCTCCGGGAGCCGCGTGCACGTGTACTGCTTCGACGGGAACCTGGATCTGCTGCCTATTGGAAAGGAAATCGAGCTGTTCAAGCAGGTAAATTGACCATTTGAACACGCTTGGTTTTTGGCTGATTATCTTTAGTTGTGAAATGCGGGATGCTGTCAGGTTGATCTTTTCTTGTTATAGGGATAGTTGATCCTGGTTTAGAATTTGAAATGAGATCATTTCGTTTCTGCAAAGCAAGCACCCGGGAGGTAAATAAAATACTGTGTTGTAGACAAAATACTAACATATTATGAAATGTTGAACTGTGGCATTTGGTGTGTACATTGCTAGTTGGTAACAGCAAGTCATTCAAATCATGAACCTACTACCTATTGATGTTCACAGCTATTTAACGATTTAAGATATATTTGTTATTATTTCTGGCTTGCTGCAAATTAGGCGCACTGCTTAGGTTTGGAACGCCTGTGATCAGACGTGTTGTTTAAGACTTTTAAGTATTCAATTGGGCAAGAGTGCAAGTGTGACAAATAATTAGCTGGTCTTTTGTAAGAGTATTAAGATAGAAGATTAAAAATGGTAAGAACTACTTAGTACTGAACCGAGTTATATTCCAAACTAGCTGAAACTAGTGACAAGCAAATTCACATATATGTGGATGCCCTTCCAAACTAGCTGAAACCAGTGACAAGCAAATTTACATATATGTGGATGCCCATGCACTATCATCCATCCAAATGCTTCAATATTTTTGTAAGGGCATTAATATTAGGGAAAATTTTCTAGGGAACATTGCAAGTTGCAAACGCAGATATATCGAAAAAGCAGCATTCAGGATGAGGATTGGGACCAGGGGTGATATGTCGGTGACACACCAATATTATTTTCCAACATGTGATCTTTCTAGTGTTGTTGATCAATTTATCTCTTGATATTATTTGAAAATTGGATATTGACTTGAATTCTGAGAGTTGCACAAATAGCGAGTCACATTTGATGGATTCATGGACATTCTTATATGAGAGTTGGACAAATGGTGAGTCACATTTGATGGATAGGATAGTGCATGACATTCTTATAACTTGAGGTAACCATTCTCTGAAATTTTGTATAAATTGCTGACGACAGTGGACCTTGGGCTATGTATGCTGGGTAAAGCTTATTTTGAAGCTTTAAAGTGTGCGTCGATTATAGCTTTATAGGTAGATATGTTGTAAAAATGCCAAAAACTACATCCTGTTCAGAGAATTATGCATCACTAGTTTACTTCCTTGATTAAGTGCCCTTTCCTCTCAAGAAATTTTGTGCACACTGTCGTTGGGGAGACTCCTGACTTTTAAATATAAAGGAAGAGGCTAGAACTGGGGAAATGTAAAATTTTCTCAATCTTCACCTTTTTCTCTTGCAGAAAAAACCAGGCCTCAGTGCTTATGCGAAGGATCCGCAGGAAGCTGCTAAGTCACTTGTTTCTCTTCTAGAGGAAGCCAAAAAGGTAGTTCCTGTGGAATTACATGAGCAAACGCCTGTCAGGGTTGGGGTGAGTGGAGGCTTTCTGTATTTCATTCTATACAAATGGAGGCTGAAAAAACACATTTTTTTTTACTTTCCACAACAATGTTCTCTGTGTAATGATGTTCAAACCTTTATGCAGGCTACTGCAGGTCTGAGAACATTAGGAACTGAAAAGTCTGAAGAAATTTTGCAAGCGGTAAGTATTCTCCTTGTGGTAAGCTAGCTCTGCAGGCCTGCAACATATATCTTATTCCTGTCAAGATTGGATTATGCCCATTTTTATTATACCTTGACGTTTTATGATTTTATGCCTCGTACTCTCTTTTAATTTCTATTGCCTGATCATTGAATCCTTCAGGTTAGGGATCTTCTTCAATACAAGAGCTCATTCAGATCCCAACCAGAATGGGTTACCGTTCTAGATGGATCTCAGGAAGGTGCATTCCAGTGGGTATGATGTTTTCCTAGTTAATTTATACGTATGCCCCAGAACATTATTTTGTTTCATCTTTTTAGCAAATATAAAACGATTCTATGATTGGTGTTCATTTGGATCCAGTAATGTTCATTGCCACCACTTGCTCAGTTGCCCCTTCTAACAAGGAAGTAAAACAAAGTTGCCCATACTCCACAATCAACATGATTACATGAGTGCTTCTTTGTTTTTTAGGTTACCATCAATTATCTGTTGGGAAAATTGGGAAAGCCTTACTCACACACAGTTGGAGTGGTTGATCTAGGTGGTGGTTCTGTCCAAATGGCTTATGCCATCTCAGAGAAGGATGCAGCAAAGGCTCCTCAAGTTTCAGAAGGTGAAGATTCATACGTGAAGGAGCTGCTACTTAAGGGAACAACATATTATCTTTATGTTCACAGGTACAAATCAAATGGTTTTTTGCAGTCCAGTTTTTTTACAGATATTTTATATTATTTTTTCTACCAAGATATTATACTAATGATGTCTAAAACTTGCGATAAGTATAGAAACATTAGTGAAACTGATCCTTAACTAGCCTTCACTTCTAGTAGGATTGGCCTGCAGTATCTCGTATTCTTTTCCTCAATTTGAAGGCCTTTTAGAACTGTAAAGAGAGGAATCCTGACATTATTTTGGATGCTGCAACTAGAAGTTGATCATTACAGAGGCAACATAAAACACACTTGGCCCAAAAGAAAGTTGAGAAGTTGTAGTAGAAACTTAAAAATGGTTACCTTGCAATGTAGATGTCAGTACTTATGTCCTTCAATTGATTTTATCACTTCTTGCTGTTACTTTCAATACATGAGCAATATTATTAACCACATTCTGATGCACTGTTGTTGGAAGTGGCATCACAAGATCTATTAAATCCATTAAATAAGTGAAGATCATAGATGTGACTGCAAACAAATTTTTGCACTGTTATTTACATTGTGATTTCAATCTGTCACTTCTGTTTGTTACTGTAAATCTGACATGGAATAATATTTTTTACCACATTGTGATGGACAAATGTTGGAACAACATCACAGTAAAGATCATAGATATAACAGGAAACACTGTTTTCTACAGTTATTTGCATTATGGCTTGCTGGCGGCTAGAGCAGAGATCTTAAAAGCTGGTGAACGCAATGATTACAGCAACTGTATGTTGGAAGGGCATCAAGGTATGGCTGCCTGCATCTTCTTTAATCTACTAAGCCAATATATCTTCATATTGCCTCTTTGGATAGTTAAATAGACTCGATGTGAACTTCATTGAAATTATGCCAACACTAAAACGGCAAAAGCTCATTATTGAAACAGAAACCAAGTTGCAGCATGTTACTGGATTTCCTTGAGAAATTATGCATTCATTGATTATTAGTTAATAGTATTTTTGGTATTCCGAAGGCCTTGGTAAAAGAATGACTGCACTGTTGGCAGATTATGATTGCAACGTACTATAAAACTAGAAATATGTATATATACATGCACCATTTCCACCATAAATATTTTCCTTAAGTTGTATCAATTGACATTTCCTTGGAAAGATAATATGATTCTAATTGTCCTTGTAATCACAGGGAAATACAAATATGGTGATGTTATATTCGAAGCATCAGGTTCGTCATCTGGTGCAAGCTATTCCAAGTGCAGGACTGTTGCTGTTAGAGCTCTCAAAGTTGATGAACCAGCATGCACTCACATGAAATGCACATTTGGTGGTGTGTGGAATGGTGGTGGTGGAGATGGACAGAAGAATCTTTTTGTTGCATCATTTTTCTTCGACAGGGCTGCTGAGGTAGGCCCTTTTGGCAACAAAACTTTATGATCTACCGTAGCTGATTACTGTTGGATCACTGGCGCTGGTCACGATATATATACATCTAATTATCTCCTGTTCTCTGCTCAGGCCGGTTTTGTAAACCCAAAGGCAGCAGTTGCTAAGGTTAAGCCCTCAGACTTCGAAGAAGCTGCACGACGTGTTTGTAAATTGAATGTGAAGGATGCGCAGGCCATATACCCGGATGTTTCACAGGAGAACATTCCATACCTTTGCATGGATCTAGTCTACCAGTACACATTACTTGTGGATGGATTCGGTATGTCTTAATGCAAACTGAAAAAATTACAATACTTTATAAGCTTGAGACATATTTGTTAATTCATTGTTTCTGTCGTTCTTTCAGGCGTGGATCCCTACCAAGATATTACATTGGTAAAGAAGGTGCCTTATAGCAACTCGTTTGTTGAAGCAGCATGGCCCCTTGGTAGTGCCATTGAGGTTGCATCTTCATCATAGCAGAAATAGCTTGGGTATAACTTATGAAAGAAAGGGAGGTCTCAGCATATAGTTTTGGCTTAGTTCACCGGCTTAGTAGGGAGTGTAGTTCCTATGTTTGAGGTTAGATTTTTCTTCCCCTTGATTCACCATTTGTTCTCCATTTTCGATTCTATTTGTTTAGCCGCCTACACCTTGACGTGTACATGAGGAATATAGCTTGGAGATGTTCAGTACTGACCATTGTAAGGATTGATTTTTTTGTACTAATGCAAAGCCATATCAGAGCCTTTTGTCATTCTTTTGGACTGCTAATCTGATGCATAGATCTGTATTCTTCAGTCCCAATTCTGTTCTGTGGGCTTTAGTTTCATGAAAATATGCCGGCATTGTGACTCTTTTGTCAACTTGGTATAATTCAGAAAGCATCGAACATGCATCACAGCTTGGTGAGCGCCTCCCGTAAACCGCCAAATAACACCAGGGCAATTTCAAGTTCTGGGAACACATTACTAAGTGAAACAATCAACAAAACGCTGCAGAAAATAAGCAAACGTATAAGATGGACTTGCACCCATTTTCCTTTTCTGAAGAATGAATGTACAGTGATGCAGACTTTGAACTCGAACAGAGGCAAGACCCTCTCTATATATGTACATGACATTTGAAAAATATCAGTAAGGCATGGCCCTCGTTCCATCTAGCCCCTAAAGTAGATGCCTTTTTTTTAAAGAAAGTCTTTAGATGCCACAGCTGCAGACCTGCAACTCCAACGCAAACTGCCAGAGATAACAGGTGAAGGAGTGTAGTTTCATGGCTGTGTCTTCGTTGAGCATCTGCATATCGCCCTCGCTGGCAGAGAAAAACGTGAGATCAATATGCAACACAAATCTAGTTACAGGATCTTAGACTGGGGAGAGAACTTGAATAATCTTCAAGTGCCATACCTCCAACGCAGAGAAATCATCTCTTCATGTATAAGCCGAGCAGAAACCTCCAATCTCTTCAACTCTCTAATGATCGTCTAGAAAAGACAATCCAAAAGGAAAAATCTTACAGGACTGCTTTTAGACTTCCCTTGAAATTAAACTACATTTTGTTGAGTTTAACACAAATGTGTAAGCAAATTTCCAATCTTTGAAGTCCATTATTCAGTAAAACATACGTGGTACCATTGTCCACCCAATTTTGAATTCCAATTTACAGAAGTTTGCATTTATAACCTTAATCTCCATTATGCTTATGTCAATTACAAATTAAACGAAATATCGAAATCACCCACACCCACTGCATTTGGCATCACAATCACCTTCATATATACAACAATGACCAATCAAGACCCCAGCAATTGTCTATCCAAATGAGATTTGGAGTTTGAAACAAGTTTTCTTTTTTCCAGTTTCTGAACATTCCTTTCTAGGCTGTGGGCCTCTGGCTCATAAACTGTAGTAGTAACATGTAGACGAATTACCAAACAAACTGCTGGACGAAATATAAAATATATATCAATCCATCAAGAAGGCTGAGTCTACAAAGTCTAAAAATTAAGTGCAGCTTTCTCCAGCGTTATATTAACACAAATTTTGTAGTGGCAGCTTTAAATCTGATACCTTACACTATCTGGTACAGGGACAACAAATCTGTACGTAATCATGACAAACATGGCCAAATTATACTAGAGGTCAAGGTGGAGAGAGCATACAGCGATGTGGCCTTCCTTGGCGGCGGCGACCGCGGGCCGGGAGCCTGCACCGGCGTGATCGCGGCCTCCGGTGGCCCACTGCACGTCGACGGAGACAACGGCGCCACGCTTGTAGCGGGGCGTCGAGAAGAAGGCGGTGTACCAGCCATCCTCCGCCGCCTCGAACCTGAACTCCCCGGCCTCCACGCCCTCCGCCAGGTGCAGCTCCTCGCCGCGGGGCTCCGCCACGCGCGCTGAGACCGTGGACGTGGAGGCTGCCGCCGACGTGGCCTCGGCCACGCGGTACGACGCGCAGGAGAGCACGCCGCGGCGGAGCTCCTCGGTTAGGCACTTGGAACCTCCCGACGGCACGTCGAACACCAGGGCATCGACGCCGGCGGCCGCGGCCGCGGCCAGGAGGATGACGGCTAGGAGGGACGGCTATGCGGCCATTCCGCGTGCGAGATCTAGCTACCGCTCATGGAGTCACTGGGACTGGGAGGCCGGTGATCTGAGGCTGAACTAGGAGGAATTTTTTTATTTTTATATTTATTTTTAAAAATATTTACAAAACTATATTTTTTCCTCAAGTATTAGAGATTTATATCCCTAACGTGTTTTATCTTACATGACAGGCGGTTCGTTTTTTGCCTGGACAGGAGACCACATGTAAAAAGCTAAAAAGACTTCATTCTCTTTATCACGTATATTTTTATCACGTATATTTTGTAGGCGACCCCCTTGCAGCCCTCCTCAATGATGATTTTTGGCTATTTTGCAGATAGCCCCAAAAAGGTCCCAAGGGCCTTTTTTTAATTTATTTTAAAATAAAAACGAGTTGTATATATTTATGTGCCTTAAATTTCGAAATGCAAGTTGTTAAATTTGAAAATACCTAAATTTAGATGATTCAAACGTGGTAAAAATTAAACTTCGCAGTAGATAATTTTCTGCGAAGTTTAACTTTTACCACCTTTGAATCATCTAAATTTAGCAATTTTTAAATATAACAACTTACATTTCAAAATTTAAAGCACATAAATATGTACAACTTGTTTTTTATCTTTTAAAAAAATTTACACAAAAAAGTCCTCCCCTAAAGCGTTTTTTGCTCGGCCAAGGAGCTACCTATAAAAAGACCAAAAATCGCCCTTGAGAAAGGCTGTAAGAGGGTTGCCTGCAAATTATACGCAATGGAGAGAATGGTGTCATCGGCAGCCGACGACAATCTGTCACGTCGGATAAAACGCCCACTGAGAGAGTGTTACCCTTCCAAAGGGTGTTAGTGGTAAAGATATGTAAAACTTAAAAACAAAATATACTTTTATAAATATTAAAAAAATAAATTTAAAAATAAAAAAATTCAGGAGTAGCAGTTTTGCCGTTCGTTGGTGGAAACGTATTAAGGCCTTTGGAAGGCCTAAACATAATTCGGCCTAATTTATGAGATTCTTGGGCCGGTAGAGATTGGACCTACTAAATGGACCTGAATGAAATTTGTTTTGTACACGAGCTAATTTTGTTAACACTTCAAAAAGGTCTGGTTAAAGTTGGGCAGCCCAAATTGGTCAAGGACAGGAAAGATGCAAACCGGGGGCAAAAACTTGACAAAATTCTGATACGTTTGATTTGTTGGGACAAACACACCGTCGTACTCGTATGTACAACCTTAACTCCTTAAGCTTGGCCTAAACCCAAATTTACAGCTGGAATTACCCGAAAAGAACCTCGTTAAAACAACGTTTTCCCGTGCAAAATGAAAGACCAACAAACTTGCCTGTTGCAGTTAATCACCCTTTAACTCCGACCGGAATCCCAACAAGCCCCACGCCATCACGAATAAGTGAAAAATAACTAACGGTCCTGCCCTCGTCGCCCACCGCTGATAGTGCCGCAGTGGGGAACACAGGAATAGCGCGTGTTGGAAGGCCCATGGCCAGGCACAAGAGCTCGCCGCCGGCGATCCGCCGCCGCGGGGTCGGGATGCTCCGGTGGGCGGTGCGGGTCGCCTCGAGCATCGTGCTCTGGACGGTCCTCCTCCATTTCTCCAGCCTCCTCGGCCTCCCCCGCCCGCCGCTCCTCGCCGCCCGGCCCTCC
This sequence comes from Oryza meyeriana var. granulata, assembly GCA_003991445.1. Classification (NCBI taxonomy): domain Eukaryota; kingdom Viridiplantae; phylum Streptophyta; class Magnoliopsida; order Poales; family Poaceae; genus Oryza; species Oryza meyeriana. The sequence continues at coordinate 82,999 of RYFJ01003302.1, forward strand.
TGCCTAGGCGGCGGAAGGGGCGGCAACTCCAGCGCTTCCTCTGCTGTATCCGTCGTTGCCGCCGCCGATATCGGGCGCCTTGCGGCCCCAGCTGTGCCCCGCAGGAGTGAGTGGCTCTTGTCTTCTTGATCTCGCTGCTGTGGGCGGTTCTTTGGTTCTTGGGGTCGGGTTCTTGGAGTCGTGTAATCCTTGCTTGGGTCTTGGTTGGGTGTGGCACTTCTCACTGTATCAATTCACGGAGTGGAAATGTGGAAGCGCTGGAGCATTTGTGAGTTGGAATGTTGGATCGAGTTGTTCCCGGGAAGCTCGGTTAAAATGAGTCATTCTTGGTGCGGAATTATGGATCATTAATCAGGTGCCTTTGAGCTGTTCGGGGATTTGGGCCTTGACAGGTTTGTGAATTCGATGGCGCTTAGTTCCGCTGGAATAGCGCCTGTCCTGGTTTGGTTTTTCTGTTCCTCTTGATTGTTGGGTGTTTGGGATTCTTCATTCTTGCTTTAGCGGTTAGTTTATGATGTCGATTTTAGTTTATTTTATCAAAAACGGAGTTCCATGGTTTGTTGCGATGGCTATTGAATGGTGAGTGGTGCAGTCTGCTTTCTTTTGCTATATTGAGTGTGTGATAATGTGTGTAGGACCATATTGGGAAGCGAGTGGTTCGTTAACGTTATGGCAGAGTGAGATCTTAGTTTGTGATCTGGCTTGTTGACGAGCTGCATTTGTGCAGTCAAAATACTTTACTTATTGTGAGCTTTGGTAGTGTCCTAAACGAAATATTGGTAGCTGGAACTGATTAGCAAAACTTGGAATTCACTCCAGTTTATGTTTTAGAAAATGGATTAAAACCTGGCCTCTACATCCAAAACGGATGCACACAGCCAAGAATTTACTCCACTTTTAGCAGTAGTGGTATATAGAGTTCACTGTCTTCTGCTATTATTCCTTGTTAAATCATGTGACACAGGGATTTTGCATCCTTCCTAGAACAAAATGCTGGTTCTAATGATAAGTATATTTCCTGAAAAAAAGATCGATAAACAGCTGTAGACCTGGATACAGTTTGGTATTTTGCCAGGAAAACTGTATTGGTTATTTTTACATGAAGTTGAAAAATAGAAACTAGGAGATGTTTCCCATTACAAAGTAAAATTCCAATCGTCATGTGGGTGATAGGCTTCAAAAATAAATAACTTCTAGCTTCCTTTTTACCATTATACCACGGCGAGATCTGATACCTCAAGAATGAATTTAGTTCATTTTTACCTGAATCTGCATCTAGGTTGACGTTTGGCATATGCAGCATCTTTGGTAGTGATATAAACAGTACAATAGTGAACAATAATTGTCTTTTCGGGCTGGATGATAGACTCAGTCTGATAAAAACACTCTCATGCAGGGTTTTACAAGAGTAATGGTTATCTTCTTATTTCATGCAATGGTGGTCTGAACCAAATGCGAGCTGCGGTAGTATCTTACAATGACAGCTTCTATCTACAATAAAGCCTCTAACTGTGTTTTACTAATGTTGCATAAATGCTTGTTTTCTGCAGATATGTGACATGGTAACTGTAGCACGCTATTTGAACCTGACTATGGTGGTACCTGAACTTGATAAGCAATCCTTCTGGGCTGATCCTAGGTGTGTGGTGTTCCCACAGTGCCACATCTCACTTCCTTTTCATGATTGATTGTACAGTTAGAATGCGCTATTACTGATTCAGTTTAGTTATATTTTCCAGTGATTTTGGAGATATTTTTGATGTAAACCATTTCATCAATTCTTTACAAGATGAAGTAAAGATCATCAGGGAGCTGCCACAGAAGTTCAGCAGGAAAGTTCCATTCTCAATGCAGCCAATCAGCTGGTCTAGTGAGAAATACTATTTGAGACAGGTTGATACTAATCTTCCTCCAAGGCGTAGGTTTACATTTCTATGCTATGCCCTACTTTGTTTTGACTTTTGTAGTGCTCTTGCTTTCAGATCTTGCCTCTAGTACGGAAGCATAAGGTGGTGCGTTTTAGCAGGACGGATTCTCGCCTTGCAAACAATGGCCTCCCTCTGAAGCTCCAAAAGCTTCGTTGCCGTGTTAACTACAATGCACTACAATTTGCACCATCAATTGAGGCTCTTGGCAAAAAGATGATATCAATTCTTAGGAGAACTGGATCTTTTATTGTGCTTCATCTGAGATATGAGATGGATATGCTTGCATTCTCTGGTTGTACACATGGATGTTCTGACGAAGAAACAATAGATCTCACGAGAATGAGGTTTCACTTGATGTTATAACTTCATAACTACCTGTACTTTCTTCTCCCAGACTCTAATCAATCTTCACTGTTATCTGCTATTTGTACATCAGGTATGCATACCCTTGGTGGAAAGAAAAAGAAATAGATTCTGAAAAGAAAAGGCTTGAAGGATTATGCCCCCTTACACCTGGAGAAACAACATTAGTACTCAAAGCTCTTGGTTTCCCCAGGGACAGTCGGATATATATTGCCTCGGGTGAAATCTATGGTGGTGAAAAAAGATTAGCTGCACTGAGGACAGAATTCCCTAACATTGTAAGCACATCATAATTTAATGCCGGTGAAACATATGTTGATGCTAGAACGATGTTTATGTGCTATGTTAATTTTAGGCTCGGAAGGAGATGCTTTTATCTGCTGATGAGTTACTGCCCTTCCAGAAGCATTCGACTCAAATGGCAGCCCTGGACTATCTTGTTTCTATTGCTAGTGATGTTTTTATCCCCAGTAATGATGGAAACATGGCTAAGGTTGTAGAAGGACACCGCAGGTCTGCCACTTCGATATTCTTTGTTTTTTTTATCTTGTTTGATTTTCCATTGTGGGTGTGTTACTGCAATATGTTAGGTATATTAAGTAACGAAACAAAATGTTTATTGGCGTGCATATTTACATCTGTACTGTGTCCGCACAAGGTTATTGGTGTTCCTTTTGTGTGTGTGTGAGAAATGGTATATGTGTTTGTTTTGAAGAATCATCAAATAGTGAGAGGACACTGCCTCTAGGTTAACTGTTAAGTGTTTATGTTGGAAATGCAGGTTTATGGGCTTTCACAAAACCATACAGCTGGATAGGAAAAGGCTAGTTGAGCTTATAGATCTTCTTGAAGATCAGGAGCTGTCCTGGGACGAATTCTCTACTGCCATGAAGGAATTACATGAGGGCCGAATGAGCGAACCTACCAGAAGGAAAGCTATTGCCGGGCAGCCAAAGGAAGAGGACTACTTCTATGCTAATCCTCATGAATGTCTTGGAGCTGCAAGAAAGCGAAGGGAGAAGCTAAAACATACTGAGATATGAAAGTGGCCTGGTAGGCTGGTACGTAGGAGACCAAATTGAAATGCGGTAAAGCAGTATCGGTTGAATGCCATTCTAATAATCTGAGTACCTTAATGCAGGAAAGGCAAACAACCTTCAACTTCCTCATTTAACTGACCCCTGTGCTCATATTTTTGCTGAGCCCACACCCAGTGAAGTGCATAGTGTGAATAAGTAGTAATAGTTGTCTGCCTGTGAAAGCTGATCATTCTGACGCAAATGGAAGCAACATTCTTCTGAGCTTGATGGTCCACGTGGTAGGTGGAGTTGCTTATGTCATCCAGAAACAGAAAACTTGAAGAGCATCATTGGTTGTTAGATTCAGAAAATTGCTGATTCTGTATTCATTTTTCCTGTAGGTTAGTTCACTGTGGCTGTAATGTTCTCGATTTTCTGTGCAGATGCCATGTTGTATTAGGTTGTTGTATTTGTTGTTGAAGTACATGACTCTGTTGCCAAACTGCCAATTGCCAGCTCACTGTTAAAGTAGTAATAGACTATCAGACATCGGCCTGGTAATCCCACTGTCCATTGCATGCATGCAACATCGTTGGACATTAAATCGTACAAGTGCTGACCATCATAAATTTTTGGCATCTTTTAAACCAAGAATTTTCCATATCACCTGGTTGAGTTTGGGTGGATTAGAGATCCAAGATGAACTCAGTTACCACATACTGGGTAGAATATCTAGAGTAACCTGTCCAGCCTGCCCGATCTAAGGGCTAGCTTGATAATTTAGGCCAAGCAATTGTGAGGCACATGTGAGCACCTTACAAATATAGCACATGAATTCACGCATGTATATGGAAATAATTTATCAAAATGAACCAAACCTGTGCTTAACAGAGGTTAATTTGCGAGAATGCCCATTATGAAGGAAAGAACACCCAGAACCATAGCCACTATATATCACTCCTGATCAACACAAATTGTCCACTCAAATAGTTACTGCTTGACAGCTTGCTACTAGAGTCTACAAACCGCATAAACAACATGGTAATAGAGATACATCACACTAAGGATTACACATGCTTTACACCCCAAAATCGTGGTACTGTCTTGCAAACAGAACAGAATTGAAAAAAACTAGTTAGTTTTCCAGAACTATACAACCAAGCTAACGGAATTATGGACATTTGGTGGGGAGCCCCAACTGAAAGAATGAACCATTCAAATGCTACCTACTTGCCAGCTTGCTACAATACAGTTATAGCTCTGAAAGAATTGCAGGAATATAGTGTGAAAGCTCAGCTGTGAGCGACTGAAAGCCATTGACTAGTTGAGTGTGGAATTCCTGGTCTTCTTCACCTATCAATCTAAAATGCACACGGATTGCGCGCTTGCAAACAGCCATGAATTCCAGCAATGCAGCGATGAGCTGCTGCAGTTCTTGTGATCGGAGCCTAGTTGCAGGCTCACCAGACAAGAATGCAGTGCACACACTTAACACACCACTATTTACCTGCATCGTCACATTTTTTGTAAAAGTTAGCAAAAGAAAGAAAATAGAGGAGCAAATACTCATGGCATTCCTAAAAAATGGTTAATATTCTGCAGAAGAGCTACTGGCTTACAGCTTACCTGAACAGCCACACTTCCTTGGAGTATCCTCTGCAGGCTTTGAAGTCTTGGGAGTTGATCACCTTCGGAACTCCGTGGTTCTTCTAGTTCATTTCGCAAGGCAGCTGTTCTTGTCTCAATCATTCCAATCGCATTCTCAACGGGAGAAAACTCTAGAGATTCTGATTTGATCACTAGCAGACGATTCACCAAAGCAGGAAAGGAACCCTCCGTCTGGAGCACTGTGCGTCTCTTCCACTGATCTTCTAGGCCACCTTGTGTTTTTCCATTCTTTGTGAATGGTGTATCAAAAAGAAAACGGTCAAACACACGGGCACGAACAGTACCAGTAGATAAAGAGAAAATCCTTTCCCTTCTACTCCCTAGGTCCTCATCCTCCATTACAGGATCAACAGCAGTTATCTGTAGATAGCAGACACCAGGTTGCAACTCATCTGCGTTGACTTGTCTTGAGTCTGGAATGATGTGTAAGGTGTGATTGCCATCCATTTTAGCCTCATAGATATGACTAAGCTTCTCCATTATGTCACCAAGGCGAACATCTCTTGGCTCTCTGAACACATATTCCTTTTTGTTGAGTTTGCCGAACCGCTCTCCATAAAACCCTACCCGGTAGTAGGTAGCATCAATAAATGGTATAGGACTAGCCTCCTGTTCAAGAATTGACTCGTATATGTCCTTGAGTGATGTATGACATTTAGCCAGCTGCCCATATGCCCTTCTGCTTTTGTACACAGGAATGATGAGTTCCTGAATACTAGCACAAAAGTGATAGAGTTCAGCTTGTGCAAAAAGTTTGTTTGCGAGCTGAAGATACTTAACAGCTGAATCCACAGTAAGCTTGGATGCCCCATATCCCTCAACTTCTGCAGCAGATGCTTCTGAGCTAACATCAGTGTTCACAATAGGGCAAATCTTACATAGAGAAGCAACATGCTCCTTGCTCCACACCGCATCATTCCTTCCAACAAGTGCCTATAAGAAATTTTTAAAGATAAAAAACTCCATAAAGGAATTACACGATTCTTGGAATAAATGACCAGCTGGAGAAAAATTAAAACCTGCATGATCACACCAGCTACAGCAACTGCACATTGTGCAGCTTCAGCCCATGATTGCATCTCCTGATGTGCATCACATAGATGCAGTAACCACATTATGTGAAGATCTGGAACAGGTGCATAGGCCATTGCTAGTTTATAGAAACCCTCAGCAGCCGCATACCTGTCCAGAGTCATTTCAGAGCCCTAAAAAGAACATAGAAAATAAAAATTTAGAAATTCAATTCACAAAAACACAAATGGAAAAAAATAGCACAGCTAATATGTAGAATTGTGTATTGGTGTTTCAAGTGTGCAGTATGACAAAAAATGTAATAATTTCCTCGGATTGCTATTAAACTTAGCACAATATATGCTATGACCCTTTCACTTCTGGAAATCATAAGTGGATTCATTAACAAGACTCGCTTACCAAGAGGGCGTGTTCAAGGCCAGCATCAAGGGCCTGGACTAGACATTTGGATAGATGTTTAACTTCTACCCAAGACCACCTATTATCAGTTGAACCTTCAGGTGCTGCCTCCAGTGCATTAACAGGGAGGCCACAATCTTTCAAGAGATCCTTACTTCGCACATCAGCCATTTCCTCTAGTGATTTCCTAAGGCGCCGAGTTTCACCACTTTCCTCAAGAGAGCCATCAGATTTCATCTGAGTTACTTGCACATCAGACATAAGTTCTGACAAAGTAATTGTCAACATCACCCTCAACCTTGTGGTGTTCTTAAAATAATTAAACGAGTTCTGTAAGGATAAGAATATCTATATCAGAATCATTCAATTCATGATTGTATAAAATTGAATGTAGCAAGCAGCTTACCCTAACAAGAATCTGCAACCCAACAACAGCCCTTTTTCTAATAGAATCGTTCCGGAAAACAGCAAGCCGCAAAAGATGAAAAGCAATTTGCTTCAAGAAGCGATCGTTCTCCCTTGCCATCAGTGTTGCACCATGGAGGTTAAATATATTATACACCACAGGAAGGAACGCTTTCCAAAAAGCTAAGGGCTGGCTCCTCGATAAAAGACCCATTAATACAGATGTTACACAATCTAGCTTTGCGTAATCAGTAGTGATGCTACGAGAAGCTGCAGCGACTGAAAACTTATCAATTATTCCCAACACTTCGAGGCTCACAGCAGTACTGAGATTTTCTTCCCAAAGTTCCTGTAAGAAATTTCCGTCAGATTTTTTAAAAAAAACATAAAGATCCACATAAGATTGTAATACAGACCAACTTTTGTCTCAGCACTGGATGTAGAGATTCTCTCAATGCCCTTGTGGTTGATCCAATCCTTGAAGATTGCGCTTGAGCAAGTGCTTCCCTCAATGAATAGGGCTGGTTAGGAGAGCTCAGTTGAGGACTAACCCTGTTCCACATGTATCCATTTTCTGGTGTTCCCTGTGGCTGCATTAAATAGCAGTGATCATTGTCAAAACGTATTGACTAAAACGTTTACCATAATCAAGGAGTTTCTTTGTCACATCACCAAGTATCTGCACATATGATAGGTGCAGAAAAACACTTCTTCATGACACAGGGCTTAACTGCACTCTTGCTGTCTTGCAGAGTTCACTAGATATTGGTAAATTTCAGAAACTTTTGAGGCACTCAGTAAACACTTTCCCTACAACAGTCCTTTAAATAACCTAGGGAAAACATCTAGCTTCTGCACTCTGGGCCATAGATAATGTTTGCACACAAACTTCAGAGAACTGCTAGGTAACCAGTTACCAATGTTATCAGCTGAAATATTCTTCTCAAAACACCATTTCAGTGATTAGAAAGGGATGATCAACTATCTAGGTTTAATGGCATTATTATAAGGAATATTTGGCATATTGGGAGGGGAACAGCAGTCGCATTTACATGGTCGAAATGCTTTGATGCTGTTGATGGTGTTCTGGAAGAATTTGGCTATTCCAATGGCATTAAACCAACAAGGCAAAAGTTATGGTAAAATTTGTACATGTGTTGAGGTGCCACTGTTACAACAGAACTTGCATCATTATTTTATCCTTGGGAATATAGGGGGGAAACCAGAAAATTGTATAGGGGCAGTCTCCTGGGAACTTACCATAGGTTCCCATATGTAATCACTTTCTACTTGAGATGCCTACGTACATATTCTTTGCAATTTCATCTTACCTGATGCGGTGATACCAGATTTTCAACAACTAGCTGAATGCCCATGTTTTGCTACGGATAAAAGAATATATATATATATATATATATATATATATATATATATATATATATATATATATATATATATATATATATATATATATATATATATATATATTATAATAATATTGCCTAAAATAAATGAGAATATATTTTCCATGAATGTGTTACACATCTTTTCTCTATAGGGAATGTAGACTTTAATTTGATTCTATATGTGGCTATCCACTTAGATTTGATTGTTTCTTAATATTAAGAAGTTCAAGGGGTATTCTTGTCAAAAAAGTTCAAGGGGGTAATTTGCAAAAATTACAATGGGAGTAGGTGGGGTGGCAGATTCACTGCCACCACCACTACATTCTTTTAAAGGAGTATAGAGAACCAACAAGCAACAATGCTGACAATCTATAGGTCTGATCCAGGACATATTCTAAAACCTACTCAAGACCGTATCCAACCTGATTCTAACAAAGACACTCCAAGAAAGCAAAGATCTAATGAGCCCCAAGTATCTCACATGGGAGCTTATGTAACTGTTCAACCTGAGAAAATAATAGAAGGCAAAAATTCTTATACCAGATGGCAATGCCCACTAAAATAATGCAGCTTACCCTTATTTCATGGCGTGATGCCTCAGACAAATATGCATTAACTGATGGAGATAATCGATCGGAGTACTTCGGAGACGCAGGGCGCTCAGCATCAGGGCTCCGCGAACTTGAGCCTAGTAACAAGCTGTCTCCTGTTTTGTTGTGCTGCAGAATACATGCAAGAGATTTCTTTATCTAAAATTCAAGAGATTTAGCTTCAAATGAACTATAAGAATCTAAGGATACTCATATCCAGTAATAAATCAACACGCAGATCCTACTAGACCAAAATATTTATTTCTGAGGTTAGATGGATTAGATACTGTTATCATGCAATACTACCAATTAAAAGGGGGGAGGCACTTGCCACTGAGTAATTTGTAAGTGTGCATATTTCAGTTTTTGAAATGCCCAAACAAAAATATACAACAACACAATGAAAAGAAGTTGGATTCAGATATACTCCAAAGTCCGTCACCTGAATGAGTTGTTTGCCAAAAATTTTTAAAATATTAACTATCAAATGTGGGGAAAGAAGTGCTACAGCTAGAAAATCCTTAACACACAATCCTTTACTCTACTGTGTACACCATGGCAATGGAGTTGCAGGGAATGCCAGTAATTCATTTAATACAAATTTACTGGCAGGGATAATACCAGAATGTGTTCACCAATGTCAACAATATTGAAAAATACTTCATAATTCTAAGCTCTCAATGAAATCATGGTACAGACCTCAAAATGGGTAATACATTCTTCAAGTAGCTTGAAGAACAATCTGGTTCTAGCAATGCTCTGTTGCCATGCTTTGATCAGAGTCATGTCGTCCAAGTTCCTTATGATTTGTAAAATGACTACCAGCACTTCACGCTTTTCAACAGCATTTAGATTATAGAACACAGGCATCTCATCCAGGATCTGCAACAATGAGTGTTTTTCACAAGCAACAAAAATTGTAACAACAACCCTTTGTATGACAAATCTTGCAGAGAACAATGCACTGATTAGTGATTACCAATATTCATTGCAATGTAGTTATTGCGAAGTAAATGTGCAAATACCTGTCCTATAAGAGGAAAATACAGCTGAGCAATGTACAGCTTATCTTCACTTTTTTGATACCGTGCATCAAATTCATGCTTGCATATTAGGACAACCAAAATACGAGCTGCCTACAATAAGTAAAATTCGCATAAGCAAGAAAATAATTTTCCATCACGAGTGAGACAGGTTGAAAAGGTAGAAGAGAATGTATTGAGTGGGAAACCAGTGTTTTTTTTTTTTGCAGTTGAGATTCTTACTTTTGCTCGCTGAGATAGATCATCATGGTCAAGGGTGAGAAAAATCTCTTGAATTAGTACCGACGAGAGATAATTTCTGCAAACACAGAGTATTTAGCTCAAACATGCTAAAGCACGAGATATTCACTGATTTATTGATTGATACTTCAGGATAAAAAAGCCTAAAATTTTTAGCGACCTAAAGGCAAAGAGCATACAGGGATAGGGTTATTTAAAAGAAACACTAAGAATAATCATTATAAGGATTAGAAATGTATAAAATCCCCATACCAAGATTTGTATGAATAACAGAAAATAAATGCCTTCATGTTAAGAAATAATTAGAACTTAAAGCAAGAAGTCAGAGTCTCTGAAAAAATTGCTGGTCCACCAAAATATGTTTGAAAAGCAAATAAACATTGTCAACATACATTGGAAAGGCAAACATCCAGCAAAGAGGAAAATAAGGGCCAGCATACCTATCAGAGGGGTCCCGACCAGGCATCTCAACAAAAAGATCATGATCGCATATTATCTGAAGGAATGTCAATTTGCAATCATGGAGAATTGACTGGCAAACTCCTGCAAACTTGTCCATATACAATGAAACCTGAAGAACAGAGCGTATTTATTTAGCAGCACAAATAGATACTTATGCACATAGATGCATGAGGCAAAGCTTTTCACTGGCAACTTCATACATCAACTGAGATAAATCCCAACCAACAGGGAAAAGGAGTATGTATATTAAGAAAAACAACACCAAGAAGTCAAATGGCTACTCTTAAAAGGAAAGGAATGTTGAAGCAAAGCAGGATTTCTTTGTGAACAAACAACTCAATGCATAAATAACAAAAGGATCAGGACGAGAAGGGCAAATTTAAATGTGATTTCCAACATTACCAGCTCAAAAACTTGGCGTGGCTCAATAATTGATAGAAGATCATAACAAAAGAAAGCAAGCGTGCTGTTCAAGCGCTTCGCCAGGCTTAAACCCTTTTTACAGCGTTCATGAACCTCGGTTAGAAGGCAATCAAACAGCTGCATGATACATCGGAAGACACCATCTTTCAACTGCAGCGGTGGGACATCTTCACCTAGAGCGTGACAGCAAAGAATCAGAAACACACTTTATTTTACGATTAAATATTCTTACAATGGAACTGTTACGTGAACTGCTCTGAAACAGAGGTGAGCATGTGAGGCTACCTAGTGGAAGGTTGTGGTAAAATAGACGACTTTGTTCCAATCCCATCGATTTTACAATAAGCTCCAGAAAAAACCAAGCCATTGCCAGCACATCATCATAGACTGGCCCAACTCTATAACCTTTAGCCTAGAAAATAAAACAGAAGAATTTATGGTGAAGCAGAGCGGCAGAAAAAAGTAGATCGGTTAAAATCTGATTGAATGGAACATTCACCTCAGGAGAAGTCAAAATATACAGAAAAAATATGACAAGGACAAGCATTAACAGAGGATATATTGGGATGCAAGAACACGGGAAGCAAAATGCTTTTAAATATTCGGGTTGTATTAACAAGCTCTTGGTGCAAATACTTATCAGTAAGTGCAAGAACATCATCAAAGAGTTCAATTTTATCAATGCAAGTGCATAATTAAAATTTGAGTTAATTGCATTTTGGACCATGTTTTATTACCTGTGTTGCACATTGGATCAGGGCTTAGCAAGTGTTTTCATTTTAGGCCATATTTTGCTAGCAAAATTTGCAAGTTGGACTAAGGACCCACGCAACAGTGAGAGTAAAAAGAAGAAAGAGCTATCTATGGCCTCTCCTGGTTCTTCCCATCACCTAGCTCGAAGCATCGATTCCATCTGCCTAACGCACCTCCCTGTCTCCAACATCTTGCTATTCATCTGTCTCATTCCTGCTGCGCCATCCCACCCTGAAATTAATGCTCTCCTCGTCACCTCCATTAATGCCCGAGTTCTGCACCTCCACCTCATCCTGGCAGCCTCCAAGACCCAGCCGCTGGCCACTCCTGCCTCCAGCTTCTCTGCCACACGATCTCCTCGCTGGATGTGTTCTCCTTACCACCACCACCAAGGCTAGAGCTCAAGGATTGCTGGTTTGAGCTTACGCTTGGGGATGGCATAAGTGGAGGTGAAGCCCATGTAGGTGGAGGTCGAGCTTGAGGTCTGGCAGGCGAGAAGGTGGCAAGGAGCTGGAAGCGCATCGGGCGGACAGGGGCGATGATTGCCATCGACGGTAAGAAGGGACAACCCGGTCCAAAGTGCAACTAATGTAAGAAAACCTTGTCTAAAGTGAAAACATGAGAGAAGCCCTAGTCCGATCTGCAACTTAGGAAAGAAAATATAGCCCAAGGTGCAATTCACTCTTAAAATTTTAATCCTTATAACTAGACAAATATGGCTTTCATATCTTCTGGACAGTCAAACTCATGATAAGTTCACGGATGTTTGCATGATATCATGTTTTAAACAGTATTAGTAGTGACAAGGGCATCATTCAAGAATTGAGATATTTCAGCAGCCACGAACTGATGACAGTTGACAATGTCCTCTCCTTGGCTTATATGGCTCAAGCTCAAAATTTGAAAGCCACAACTAAAATAAACATGATATCAAGCAGAACAAACCCAATAATGGATTGCTCAAAACAGAAAGAGGAAAACATACTAACCTTACTCCGAGCCAGGCTTCCCCAAACAGTAGACAGACCAGGATATACAGGTGCTTGCCGATCACCAAAGTCATCAGAAGCATAATCAACATAATTAACAAGAAACCTATTTCTCTCAGCCCCATCAGATGATTCCTGCTGGACCCTGCAAGATAAATTCATTGTCTATAACTCAATTTGGGGTACATCATATGGTCCTGACTGCTGAACAGATATAACAAGAGATCAGCACAGAATGCTACAGCTCTAGAGAGAAGCTAGTAAAACCAAATCTGAGAGGATGCACATAGAACAAACAAGAAAGCACAAAATTACCGGGTTAGAATATTGACCATGGCTCGAAACGCGGCAACCTGCAAAATACATAGATATGCAACATCAACCATAATTGATTCTCTTGAAAATTATGAAGATTTCAAATTATGAAGGTAAATGTGCCCTTTAGAGGAGCACAAATTATTCAGCACAACAAAAAGACAACAAACTAACAACCTGAAGGGTTTCACCACCATCACCGATAAGATGCAGCAGCATATTAAGTATAGGTTGGAGAAATTGCAACAGTGCAGTAGATTCAACATTCTTTAAACTGTTTATGGCCTGCAACAGAATAAAATCCAAAGCTTAGATGCCAATGCATATATAGTGTTCGAATCTACTGCGAAGTACTCCATCCGTTCCAAAATATAAGGATTTTTAGCATTCAAATCTTGTTCCACAATATAAGGATTTCTAGCACTATTCACAATACTACTTGTCCCATCAATCACTTCCCATTCAAATTTCTTCCTTTCTTACCCCCACCTACTTTTCCACCTCCATTCATTTCACATTTATTGAGGGCACCAAAGTCTTTTTTCCTTAACCTTAATCTTTACTAAACAACCTAGAAATCCTTATATTTTGGAACGGAGGGAGTACATTCTATCATGTATAATTGTGCATATAACCAGAATGGACAACTTAAATAAATATCGTAAATAGTGTTCGATATATTCTAAACATTGACCATGTTCCTTGTCTAAGCATTCAAAAATCCAGAAAGGGGGAAGTGTACAGGAAAAAATTACTAAATGTATTACTTATGGTACGAATTACGATATTCGGCTATATTGTAGATTAGATCAAGTACTATCTTCAATATTTTTCAATTTGATCACTTTTTACTAGATATCACCCGGCATGACAATGAATAGGATGTTAGAGCAGAAATTTATTGCCAAAGAAAGAAAAGCGCTGAGGAAGCATAGATTTAGATCGTTGACATGTAACATCAAAATTAGTTTTTAAAAAAGGATAAAAATTGGAGGAGCAGGACATAGTTCAGTAATCAATAGGATAATACTGTGAACCATTTCTGCAAACAGTTGAAGAGTACGGATCTCTATGGACTGCTTCATGAACGAATAAACAAGCCAAACAGACTGTTACCATCTGTTGGCCGCAAAAAAGGAAAATAGCAGCAGAAGCACTAGAATAAATAAGGAAATTAATAGCAGAAGCTCCAAGTGAGGTCATGTAGGAATAAGATAGATACCTCAAGAAGCTCAGAACCCCAAGGTGGACTTGTATGAAGTGTATGGCGGTCATACTCAACAAAAAAGTCTCTTATTCTTTCATTAACTGGAAATAACGAAGAACAAAGTCTCAATCGCAACCTGAAAACAGTTTTGCCATCCTCCAGATAGTCCATTCTTTCCTGTATAAGAATTGAAAATGTAAGTAAAATACACTACAGAAAATGTTTTTGAAGATGAAATCTGCACTAGGTGTGAACAAAAAGTGGGGGGGAAGCAAAGACAAGTAGCAAACCTTTCCACTTTCCTGCAGGTAATGTGGAACAAGTTCTCTTAAAATTGGCAAAGATACGTCTGAAAGTAACCTATTAGATTCAGAATAATGTTGCATATCAACTTCAATCCCATTATCAAAACTCAATAAGATATTACAAGCATGTCAGAGCTCCTTATCAAAATTGTGGTAACAGTTACAGATGGTATGCGATTGTGATCTAATCATCTAATGTTCAGGATGGGCAATGGATGCTACGTGGAAAGAAAAGGCCAATTTCCACGCATATATTAAAAGCATCCTGCTACGAGCATTTGATCAGAAGTATGATTAATATGATATGCAGCATTCAGGGCTCCTATTAAGTACCACAGTGCTTTCTTTGATCCTTGGTTACACAACATAATGATAACTATAAGTAGTGATCTGAAACTCTAAATTTCTTCATTAAGATTTCATTATCTGCTGGGGTCAAACATGACGTACATATAACTTGATGGTGTAACCCTATAAAGATCACTCTCCCAAGTTTCAACAAAAACGTAGTCTGTCACATAGTTGCTTAAATGACATAAACTGAATTAGTTGGTATGCTAATAAAGCATCAATTGGATGCGATCCTCATATGTGAAGCAACTGGCCAAGATTAATTCAATATAAATATTTCAGCTTTGAAAACAAGAGGAGGAAACAACGTATAGTTGCATACTGAATGTGTGTCGACAGTGGAAGAACAGCATATCCCACAACAACCTGAAGGAAGAACATGTCAGGCACTAGCAGAATGCACATGAACCAAACACAATTGTACCCTTAATGATAAGGATTGGAAAGCATACTGGTTTGGGGGCTTCAGGCTTCATTTGGAGATCTACATGGAAAAATGTGAACAGAAGATGATGTTGGGGTGTCAAAAGAGCAGGCAGACTGATCTTAACTTCATCATGGTAGCAAGCCATTCTCGTTCCAACAGCAATCTGACTATGGGCCCACTTCTGTAGCGTTGTGTTCCGATCCCTTGGATGAACAGCCTGAAATTCGATGTCTAGTGGCTAAGCATACTTGAATAAACAAAAATAACAAAACACAAAGAGTATAATACATGTGTAAACAAACCTCTAATGGAGGTTTGCGGATATCAGAATCGTCCTTTCTCAATTCCACTCTTACAAATAGATTTCTTTTACGGCTCAAGCTAATAGTCAGTGGGTACACATAGAGGCAATGAAAAAGTTGTGAAAACGGTTCACTTCGGGTCATCATCCGAAAGTCGAAAGCTTGAAACTGAAACAAGAAAGAGGCCATGTCAAACAAACAGGAAAGCAAGTGTCATTCTATAGCACAAGTCTCAAAATTAACACTCCAACACAAAATGAGGCAGATGAGGCATTCTTCTAGTTACATTTTCACCACTCTCTGTACTAGAAGCTTGACCATTCTGATGAGCATCTTTGTGGACAACAGCGCTAGAATTCAGAGAACCATGGATCCCATCAAAGCTACTCCTGTTGTATCTGCCATTATTGAGCTCACCAGCATCATTCAAATCATTGGCCATGCTACCACCTTCAGAAATGTTATCCATATCGTTGTGACCATTATGAAGTTTTTCCACCTCTAACCTTAGTACACCTTTCACTGGTTTGTGTACTTTCCTTTTGGGATCCTACAAGTGACCAAAAAAATAAAATAATCAATCATTTATCTGTTAACAATATTAACTGGCTGTGCTTGGCTGCTTGTTCTTACTTGGAGGGAGTCCTCTATGTAGCTTTCCTTCACTTTGTTTAAATTTGATATCTCTACAATAACTGAGCTTCCACTTGAATAATGATTGAGTTTTCCATCTAAAGTCAGCTTGGAAATAGGCTCCACAATACTATCTTGAGAGCTTGATCCTGACATACTTGGTGCTAGAGGGCTACTAGGAGAGGCAACACCACCAGCCTGGTTGTTCTCAAACAGCGGAATCATGGCCCATGCAAATGACTCTCTATGTGGCATGATTCGAGACCAAACTTGCAGTTTTTGCTTCTCTTTCTCAGTCAAGTGAACCTACAATGAAAAGTTAGCATAGGAGTCATAAGTGCATATGATACACCTGGATCAAACACTGCATTTTTACAAATGAAGAATTTCTTTCTTACAGGTTCTTTACGAGAATAAACAGAGGGGGTCACTCCCCCTTCCTCAGTGGCGGCCTTCTCTAGCTGAATCAGAAGGCACACTGATGGTGAAGGGGCATCCAATGAAAAAACACCTCGACGGTCTAGAGAAATCTGAGCCTGGTTGAATACAAAAGAAAAGGAAATGTTTAGTAAGAACAGAAACAAGATTAGGACACAATTTCAGAGCAGTTAACGAGCTGCAGCTGTGTCTATTTGTAAACACTAATCACAAAATTTTAGAGGGATGCAACAGAGGCCCAGAAGGAAATTTTCAGTTGCTCCTTACATCTTGCATATCTGTTGGGAGTATATGAAAATAGAAATCTTCTGACATTTTTTCTCTTCTGTCTCTGTTGTACAAGCAGATTGTACCACTAAAAGGCTCTGCAAATCCAAATCATATGTGGTCAGATGGCAGGTCAATATAAAGTCTAGCAGTTAAGAAACAGACAAACTTTAGTGTTTATTTGTGCTCACCAACTAATCCAGCTTGGAATGACAAAGATAATACCTTGACAGTTATCTTCAATCCACTGTAATCAGTTGAGAATAGTATATAACATGGGAATAACAAGAAAAAATCACTCAGGGCAAGAAGAGAAAATGAACAAAGATATATGTAATGCTTGAGCCTGAGCTTGAAAACCTGCTGTTCATTGCAGGGACACTTTCTGGAACCCGTTGGCCGAATATCAAAGATCTCTCATTTTCCCAATCAAATGCAGGTTCATATGCTGGTAAAGGTGACAGATTGCAGTGCTGAAAAAACAAGAACATGCTGTTAATGCCCTAAATCAAGATGGCAATTGCTGCTGCACATGCTAGTGTCATCTAGATGGTTGAAGGTGAATTATACACATTAAAGATAATAGATGCCTGACAGACAGGCAAAAGGAGAGCACACAATGCAGGGAATGATGACTATATAATCATTAAGTAAAGAAAATTCACAGTGTAGCACAAAATGTTTCTGCTGAAAATGTCCATGTCAACAACAATATTTTATGCAGCATATCTTATTTGCAGAGGAATTAATAAATCAGAAAGCGCCTGAGCAGTACTACAATTGATTGAATGCATAAATGGATTCAGACAAGTTAACTAAGTGCACAAAATGTTCAGCAAGCGTTAAAGTAGATGAAACAAAGGGCTGGCAAACAATTGAACCACGTAAAATAACTAAGCATGAAATAGCTTTGATCCAACACAAATACCCTACTGTATACGCACTCAGATTAATAGCAGATGGAGTGCTTTAGCAAGCATTATGGCACTAAAGGTGCAGTAGGCAGGAAATAATATGATATATTGATACACACCTACATGACTAGAAATTAAATGAACTTATACATACTTTTTTTGAAGAAGAAGCAGGCAGTTCAGTCTCGTATATTTGCCTCCCTGAGGTGCTCGGCATATCATCTTCAGTAGCTTCGTCAGGCTTGGATTGCCTAGCGTTGCAAAGCTGCAATTCTGTGACAAAAAAAAATATAAGTTATAATCTGCACTGTGCATCTGAAACAAATCCAGCTATGATAGAATACCTGTTTCTAAGTCAGTATCAGTTCCCTCAAAAATTTGATTCTGAAAGGATGGTGGTGCAACACTTTCATATCGTCCATATTTGCAGTCATCTTTCACAAAATCAGCCTTATAGCACTGAACCAGCTCGTTTAGATGCGGCCATTGATCTAAATTTTCATTAAGCTGAAATTCAAAAGAAGGCTATTTAGTCATTGCGTTTTATATTGTCAATCATGATAAGAGAAGAGCAAAATGAAACATTTTCAAACTAAGGATATTCAGTACTAATGTACAGTTAATAATTTTATGATAGAATGCTACAGGTGAGAGAAATATGAACTTATTAACCCATGGACCATGCTAGTGCACTTCCAGTTACAGTGGCCTATAGCGATTTTATATAATTGGATATCAGCATGCCAACCCCTGCACCCGAAGATGCAAAAAACTACTGGCGATGCAATTAACAATTTGATAGATACATTATTGCATTACCAGCGTATCCAAAAAAAATATAGCATTGCAAGGCCAACCACATAAAGCAACCAATTTGACTAACACCATATACACAAGCATCCTAGCAATAAGGAGATTGAAAAACTCCATCCCACAGTGCAGGTTGCACCGCAACAGTACAATGCTAGCAACTCCTTCACACTGCACTAGATATCACCATCTCCATTTTGCACTCCTCAGTTCTCACCGTACAATGAGTACACTTAGAGAACATAATCAACGGAAGCTGAGAGTCTGAGACATTGAGATCTCGACAATGCCCTTTTCGCTACATTCCAAGCATCTCCAGCTTCGCACGCACCATATTGTCTGCACTAGCACACCACTCCTAGAAGCTCAATACACACCGAACCCAGATTGGCACCACTAAATGAACACCTCCACGAGCACGACTATAAAGCATTAGAGTGAAACATACCAGTGGATCCAGCTCCAGGTTCCCCGCCAACGACTGCCGCGGAATACGCTTGAACCGCTGCCCCTCCCCCGCCGCCGCCGCGGAATCCATCGCCGCCACCTGAGCCGCCATCCACCAACCAAGACCAATTAAGCACAAATCCGCGCAGCGCAACACAGAACAGCGCTAAGCCGCTAACCAACAAGCAGCAGCATCAACCGGCAACCAAAAAAATCCCAACCAGACGCCGTACCTCAGTGAGGGAGCCCGCGAATCTGAGCTCAGGATCTCGCCGCCGCGGCCCAGATCCGGGCGAGCGAGGCGTCCTCGAGATGCGAAGCCGCGCGCCCCGAAGTCCCACCCCACCCGCCGCACCAACCCAAGCACTAAGCTATACGGCAGGCGCTGGGGGAGAAAAGGCGAGGCTACCGCCACTCATTGGCCATTGCTTGCGCTCGCCATCTCCTGCTCCGCTCTCCCCCACGGCGCGAGGGTTTGGTGAAGTGGAGACGAAGCGAAGGGGAGCAAAGCAGCAGCAGGTGCAGTTGGGAGGAGGGGGGGAGTGTTTTTCAGTGGAAAGGGAGGGGAAAAGCGAAATGTAAAAAAACAAAGATTTGGTTTGGCTTCTTCCGGTGCTTTTTTTAAACAATTTTAGCGGGTACTAGTACTACCTCGTCCCATAATACTACTACTTTTTATCATTTAAATTTATATCAAAATACTATTATTTCTTCATCTATCAACCAATTATTGTAGAACGGCTACCTCGACGGATCGCATAGATCCGCTCCCTTCCTACACAATCACACCATAAAAGAAAATAATGAACACATATATAGGGACATTGCTCTCTTTATTAATCAATGATCAATGTATTCGATGAAAACAACTCTGTCCCTCTATTTATAGATAAAGAAGGCTAGAGATAAGAATCATAAATTTATCTCTAACTAATTCGGATTAGTATACAAGAAAGAATTTTATCTTAAAAAAAGATAAGGATTCGTAACACTAATCACAACTATCTATCCATTATTTTTTTTTATCTATCTCCTTATCTTAACCAATTATAACCACATTTTTAATTTTTTAAAAAAATAGAAAGTTACTGTTATTATGGGAGGAAGTGAGCAGTTTTTTTTTTAAAAAAAAAAACTTTTTGAAACGCGCACCGCTTGCCAGCAGCTGCTCACTCTCGCGTACACATGATCGCTCCGCTATCAGGAGACTCAAGGACAGCAGCAGCAGGCTGTTTGTGTCTGAGATGGGGCACATCCTGGGTTTTTCTTTTAACACTGCAAGGTTGTACTCAAATAAGGTCGAAGGATGGTTGTACCAATTAAACCACCGAAACATAATGAACCTAGTAAAGTATTATGTTTAACATATAAAACTTTTAGAATACATAGTAAATAGACAATGTATATAAGAGAAGAATTTTCGTAGATTGTTTAGGAACACTATTTCTCAAGATGAATCGGGTCTTATGTATCTGTCTATGTAAGCATTAGCCATCGTGAAATACATTTTTATATCAAGTGCTTGGAGGGCAACAACCATAAAGTGTATCACGTGAGAGGGACAATAATTGTTTGAGCATGTGATTAAGAGAAGGGACAATAGATAACAATAGGTAGAGCGAGAAACAAGAATAAATAAGACAAAGAAAAAGATGAGTAAATAACACGTGGAATCTATCATTTTATTCGGTTGATATGATAATACCATGTAGAGTAAAAAACCAGTCTAGCATGGTTTGAGATTGAGATGTAAAATGAACATTTCAATAAGTTCAAATATGAATGCCTCTAACTTTTTAAGTTTATGGATAATATAGATGATTTTTGGATTGGCACACTGTTGAAATGGAATTACGATTGACATAAATTATCAAATCCTAGGTCACTGTCAACAAATAGAATCTACAAGGTAACTTCAAGTGTACATCTTTCTTTATGATGACATAGTGCAATTCTAACCAATTGGTACACTCTTTACTCTTCTTTGTAATATAGAATCATACACAATTCTATTGGAGGACATATGTTTCTTTTCACTTTGATAGGTTCACTCTTGAAGTTTAGGCTTGACTCTAGGCTTGATTTCATATCTACGATGTTAGCTCTCATTGTTTGCTCGTTGGCTTATTAGTCGTAATCCTAATTTAAATTTTAAAAAATAATTTTAGAGTTGATTTTGGGTCTTTTTCTTAGTCTATTTCCTAGGTTTGACGAACCGTTAATACTATAAACATAAAAGTTTTATCCATAATTTATTTGTGGTCGTATGGTTTATTTTTGCTTATCATCTGTAGCTTGATCGACCGAATCCTTTTCTGTTTACATATATCCAAAATCAATTAGTTCTTTAAAAAATAAAAACGCAACAAACCTTTTCTCTGTGGTATAGATGCTTTGTTTTAAGACAAGGAAGATTGTGGTGTAGATGTGTGAGTGGAGCTTTTAAGAATTTAAGAGAAGCAGTTTCAACAGAACTACCATAGCCGTCTCTCTCTCCCGTATACTCCTTGATTCTTGTGTTGCAACTGACCCTATTCTCATCATGTCATCAGCATCGATGGTATACATAGGGGTGGACCAGCGGTATTTCACAAAATAGCATCGTCCATCCATCCAGTAGCCTGGCGTTGTGCTCACTGCTCAGTGTGGTGGCCTGACCTGGACCAGCCTACGCTACGCTACCGGTTACAACCAACGCGATTAGAAAATTACACATACGTGAAACCAAAGGAAATTGAGCCGAGCGAGGGTGACGCCTTTTTTCTGCATTTGGGTGATGTTGCTTTAGCTAAGCCACACAGAAAATACAAATTATCATTAACATATAATTAATTAAATATTAACTATTAAAAACTTAAAAAATAGATCTATTTAATTTTTAACATAAATTTATATAATTTTTTTATTAAAAAAACATCGTTTAACAGTTTAGAAAATATACTTACGAAAAATAAAATAATAAGCAAATTCAGACATGGTCATTAGGTGTGTGGGCGACGCGGTCGTCTTTCTACTCCATGTGCCCCCACGCCGCTCCACTCCACTCCTCCCGTGATCCCTTCGAAACACCGCAAAAACAACCGTGCCCGCCCCGCGCGCGCCTGCATTGATCTGACGATCTCTCGCTACACACACTCGCCATACCCATCTGGCTCCACCGATCAGGTTACGTATAGCATCCAAGACCCTGTGCCTTTCTCATCTCTCTGTCACTTGCTTCTCCCTTTGAGAGATTACTTTCGTGAGCTGTGGTTGGTGTGTCCAATAACCCAGTGTACTGTAGTCTGCAACTAGTAGCATTTGAGTTGTGTTTTTCAGCACCTAGTCCCGATCTGCGAGAGCTGCTGCCAGCGGCCAAATCAAAGCGGACGGTGACACTTGGTTGGTGTAGATGGTGGCAGTTTAGCACTGAGTGAAGCTTGCAAATTTGTTTGATTTGGCGTTAGTTACATTTATGGTCTTCTAGATTTGGTTGGCCAAATTATTCTCTACGTTAGTCACCAACCTCGACGGCTTGAACGCTGTAAAGTCTGAAGCAGTTTTTAAAAGAAGTCAAGTAAACATCCAAACACCGGCCATATCCCATCTCGCTAAATCCTTCCGGGTGTCGTCATTAGAACGGTGCTGCATCTGCCAATATTTTCTTCGGACAATTAATTGGGTCGGCTTCTCGACGGTGAAATTCTCAATTCTTACGCGCGGTACTGGCAGCTATCTTCGTCTTGTCTGTTCGTGGTGAAATTGAAACGCGACATCGTAAACAGATCATTTTCCAGGACGAAAGAGGTAGATGCAGAGGGACATTGAGATGCCTCTGCACTGCGTGGACAGCCAACGCCTTTGTCCGGTATAGGATGTCACGCTCGACCAATACCATACTGCGTGGAGCCAATGGAACCGTGGGGCTTTTCACTGGAAAGATCATGACAAAGAGATAATTTTTGTCTGACAGCTACCACAAGAGATTGCTATATAACTGCCACTTGATTTTATTTTGTCCTCGTAACGGGCTTGATTACCTTAGGGTCTTAGGGTGTGTTTGATAGGTGGATGTGGTTAGATTAGAGATGATCGTCAGATTTTCATAATGCTTGATTCATGGGTGAAGGATAGATGAGCGGTCACCATGAAAATATTCTTCAAGTTAAGTGAATCCGGCAAGATTGGTCAAATGAGCTCATCTAGCGAATAGTCAATAATTAGTTATAATTAGCATATATTCTTATTAATTAGTGATTACATTTTAAAATTAGTTCTAATTAAAGTAATTAGTATTTTTTTATTATTAATTAGTATTAGTTAGTTATGATAAGATTAGTGATAATTAACATAATTTATTATTGATTAATAATTTACAATTCTCATTCCATCCACTTATCAATCCAACCAAACAAAAAATTGGCTTATCTCATCCACCTCACCAAATAGCTAATATGAATCATCCTATCTAATAAAACATAAATGGTTGTATCCCATAACCTAGGATACACAACCTTAGAGACAGTTCAAAGGTGAGGACAGAGGGAGTAGGAAGATAAAAAAAAAGTAAGCCATTAGCGCATGATTAATTGAGTATTAATTATTTTAAATTTGAAAAATGGATTAATATGATTTTTCAAAGTAATTTTTATATAAAATTTTTTAAAAAACATATTATTTAGCAATTTAGAAAATATACTCATAGAAAACGAGACGTTTTTTTTTGTCGACTGGTTGATTCGAACGCACACTTAATTTCTAAGCCAACTGCCAGTGCTCCTGATCAAGGCGCAGAAGAGCACAGCACTGCGCTGCGCTGCACCGAATTAATCAACGCCGTTCGGTTGTTCAGGTGCCCAGTCCTTGCCATCAGCAACATGCCACTCTGCAATTAAGCTTTCAGTCAGCTTTTCAACTTGAAACTTCAAAGATACAGCCGTAGCGGTTGCTAACTTGCCACTAGTACTATAATTGTTACACCCGGCCGCATGATTAGAAGTAACTTTCAGAATAGTTTCTTCATGAAAGTTTTTAGAACATCCAGTTTGGCTACTCAAGGAGACAGGAACCTACAAGCCAGCCTCCTTGCCTCCATTAATTTCCTCATGTTTGCTTACAGGCTGTTGGGTGCTCAATGACTAGGAGTTACTACTGCTACTTGAGAACCATGTGGCCGCGCTTGCCGTTTCTCCTTTTAACACAAACGAACAAGAAGATCTGACCGAAAGCATAGGCTGTGCGCTGAATCAACTTTGGTCCTAGGAACTTCACATGGATCGGCACCAAAATCTTCCCCGACGATGGAATATAACAGTAGTAAACGTGTTTTCAGTAGCAGCAGCTGTGAGTGGCGGACTGACTGTCGCTGACGGTGAGGGCACGGGACTTGGCAAAGCAAAAGCTAGAGGCGTGTGGTGTGAGCGTATCTGCTCTTTTTAGCGCCCGTTTGGTACAGCTCCAATTTTAAAATTTTTATTTCGTGAAGCTGGAGCTATACTAAATACTCTTGAGATCTTAGATAATATAGAATGAAGTTATCGCTCTACTCCTAAAAATTACACTACGAGAGTGGAGCAATATTCCTGCTGTTTCTTAGCTCCGCTCTGCTCTTAAAGTAGAAACTGTACCAAACGGGCTTAGGCTAGACTTCTAGGACACGAGCGCGGATCAAGCGCATGCAGCTCCACTCCAACTCCCC
Organism: Oryza meyeriana var. granulata; assembly: GCA_003991445.1. Classification (NCBI taxonomy): domain Eukaryota; kingdom Viridiplantae; phylum Streptophyta; class Magnoliopsida; order Poales; family Poaceae; genus Oryza; species Oryza meyeriana. The sequence continues at coordinate 107,812 of RYFJ01003302.1, forward strand.
AAGAAGGGGTGAGTACAGCCCATTGGGCATTGGCCCATCAAACGATACGAAGTGGGCTGCATCCACTTGGGCTGATGAGAGGCCATAGAAACGGCTTTCTCCAAAAGGGCCATAAAAACTGAAGTGCTGAACGAGGATCTGAAAAACTAGAAACTAGCAATAAACCCGCCAAAGAAGCGCCTTTCTTTCTCCCGCTGTTCATGTTCGTGTACAATACGAAAGTACCTGCACCGTATTGGCTGAACGCTTGCAATTGCAAACAGAGGAGGAGTAGCAGAGCAGTCCAGCATAAACGATGGCACGTGCTTATCCGAACTATAATAACTATTTAAACTCTCGTCAAGACGGTCCATGTCCACCGCATCATCGTCGACACGGACGAGTTGACGATCACTTACAGCACGGGAGTATGTATTCCTCATGTACATGACACGACGTCCTCCAGCAAAGTCTACTCCACGCCAGCACGGACACTCGGCGTCCAGGACGCGCGCGTCGCGCCAGATTTTTTTTTTCCTTTCTTTTCGAGCGTTTACCCTCGACGCGCCAATCGGATTCGCGTCGCGTCCGTGAGTCCACCGAGGCCACAAAGCCAAGCCACGCGCGCCTAACCAAAAAAACCGCATCTCTTTCTGGCACGCGCGCACATATACGGCGCACGAATGGCGGGCGAGCCACCTCGCTGATCGCTCGCCTTCGTCGACGTGACAACCCATGACCCACCGGTCGCCGTGGCGCCGTCTTCGTCGCCCCGCGGACCGCGCTGCCTCGCGCACAGAGCGGATGCTTAACGCAACGAATTGCATGGGCTTTTCCGCTGAGATTGATCGATCAACTGACCGGCAGGGGCCGCGTGGCGGGGCAGGCGGGGGATGGATGCATCGTGCGTGATCGACTCGATCGTCAGATGCAGGGGTGCGTGCGCCACCGCTGACGCGCGGAATTGAAGCTAGCTGTGGATGATGACGATGTTGATGATGATGGAGCGTGCTTGCGCGCGGTGGATTGACAGGGGCAAGCTGGTTAAATTTCAAGGAGATAAGCACTACGTTGCTATCGAATGGCCTTGTGCCCAGGAGGCTTTGGCTGGTTAATTGGATCCATGCCTCGTTCCTCTATTTGGCACTCCCTTTTCTTTTGCCAAAGGTCTTTTTCTAGTGTTTCGATCGGGATGTATCCATGCATTATTGACTTATATGTGAACAGGCACCTAATCTCACAAAGAAAAAACAGGACATCCATATTCTTATTGTGGCATGTTTGAGATTCTAGATCATTTAATCGTTTATTTATTCCCTTTTGCACAGTATGCATTGATGTCCGATACGTAGTTCACTTCTTCTAACTTCTAAGGGTGCTTTCGAGAGTACAAGGTAAGTTAAGCGAAAGAAACTCCGTGATTTCCGTGAACACGTTATTCGAACTGTTAAATATTATGTTTTTTATAAAAATTTTCTATATAAAAGTTATTTTAAAAAATCATATTAATCCATTTTTTAAGTTTAAAATAATTAATACTTAATTAATCATATGCTAATTGCTTATCTCGTTTTGCGTGATCTTCTTCGTCTTCCCTATCCCTATTTTCTCATCTTCAAACTATCCCTAAGAGAGTGTTTGGAGGTGCATGTTTGGACTAAAAAGTCTCTTGTTTTCTATGAGCATGTTTCCTAAACTGCTAAACGGTGCGTTTTTTACAAAAATTTTCTATATAGAAGTTGTTTTAAAAATCAAATAAATCTATTTTTCAAATTTGCAATAGCTAATACTCAATTAATTATGAGCTAATGACTCATTTCATTTTACGTGATATTCTTTTTTTCCTCTTCATCAACCTTCAAACTCACCCTAAGCATGTTTTATATAAGCACATGTTCTCGTTGCTAGGTCAAGAGCAAGACGAATCCTATACTTTGGCAGAAAGACCATGCATGCATGGTATACTGTTCGATATGCGTAGATATCTAGAAAAAACGAACATAAAAACCATATGCTCTTGCAAGTACACTCTAAAGCTAAATAAAGGATAAATAAACTGGACAAGAGGTGAAATATATAATACTATCCGTGGTCGTGAGGAAAGTCCAGACGCCCTATCAATTTGGATGCAAAGGACAGAAAGCAACCGCAGACCATATGATTGGCTGTTCAATGTATTATCCAGCTGGTCATGGCTTGAAAACTCTCTAGGAGGAGGGGCCGGGAGGAATATTTACTATCAGCATCTTTTCGTCGAGTGCAACAACTTAAACACTTCGAGCCTGTGAAGCTACTACGACTAGTCCAAATCAACGGGCGAGACCCATGCATGCATGGTCAGCTCGCTCCACCACCCGATCCGTATTTCTCCCCATTTTCCACACCAAGTGCGTAGCATTTCACGCGCACAAAAGTGACCGATATGATCGATCTGGTGAAGCTAGCTAGCTAGCGCCAGGAAAAGAAAAAAAAAAACAAACACGCGGGCGCGCGCCTAGTTTCCCATCAAAACGCACAAGAACCATTTGCCAACTCTCTCCTCGCGCGCAGCTACGCACTACTGCTCAGTCCATTCATGTATAGCTCGGAGCCCGCAAGAATGTACGCTGATTCGTGATGACGATCCAGAATCCTGCAGCCCACGTTCAGTTTCAAACACGATGTATTCGACCCACGTTCAATTTCAAACACGACGTATTCGAACTGGTCTCAGCGTCGCGTGTGTGTCTGTGTGAACTGAACCTTCTCTCTCTCTCTTCTTTCTTTTCCTTTTTTCTTTCTGAGAGAGAATTGAAGCGTGTCTGCGTGCGTGTGTGAGGGTGCATTCAGATCGATCAAGTTCCAGCTGAAGCTATCATGGCCATGATTTGCCTTGACTGCCATGCATCTCCTTTAATCCGCTGCCCACATCTTCTGACGTCGTCCGACCGCGTCACGCCCATATGTGTACACCTCGCCCTGTCCAGCTCTCAAGGAGGAGACGTGAACTGGCCGTGCGCTGCATCCATTCGGCATGGGAATGTCCCGTGGAATATGCATATGCCGGCCGGCTGATGAGCTCGCTAGCGCGCGCGCGCACGTGGGGGAATACCGTCTGGCTGCCAACTTGGCTGCCTAGCTGGCTGCACTTCCGGATAATCATAGGATGACTTCCGGGCACGCGCCTTTACAGATTGCACTCCTGCAACAAACTCTTCGAGACCATGCATGTCCCCATCCTCGAGCTGAGCTTTTTGTCTCGTACTGTAACTCCCCCCACTCTCGGAAGCTTGGTCCAACCTCACTCTTTGACTCCCCCCCGAGCCTTCTTCAGGAACACGCATCGATCGAAGACCTGCGGATGTATTAATGACAAACGTATGTCGTGCTGTTATTACAGTGAGTGTGTTACTGCTTACGCATGTGGCCCATTTGCATAGGGTGCAGTGCCATGATCGATATTGAAATTTGGTGGTTAGTTTCTCTACTGAATAGCAAATGAAAACAATCCATTCTTGGTAAAGAAAAAAAGAGAGAAAAACACAATCATGTTTGTATGAAAGGTAAAATCAGTTACACTAACTTGTCACAATAAAATGCATCTCTATTAGATTAGTCAAACTTTGAGGAAAGCCTAAGGAAAACTAACATGGGACGGAGGTTGACGTGAGTGCATGATATAAGTTTTTGTCTTTTCAGTTATTTTATTAGACTTTTCTATGGATTATTTACTTACGTCACTAAAATATATGTTTTCCTAAATATCTGCTCCATTGCTTATACCACTTATTATAAGTTATTTGTTAACTTTATTTCATATAGTATTTAATTTAGGTGAGATGAATACTTTGTTTATAGTAAAAATCCAATGAATACTGTGTTTCGAATCGGCCCTTAATTAGGTGAGATGTAGCCAAAGGTTCCTTGGCTGCACTTTATCATACCTGTCAGCTTGTTGAGGAATAATAATGTCAGTACTTTAATTTGTTGGTAGTTTATATAAAATTATGCTAACAATATTTCTTGGTTTAAAAGGTAACACTTTCTAGATTTTTTTTTTTGGGGGAGGGGGGGATCAGAAGAACATGCAGTGATGTTTTTGATCCTTTTTTTTAACCTAGAAGATGTTTATATTCTCCATATGGCCCTCTGTTCTCTAATCCATGCCCTATTTACTATGTTTTACTCAACTCTATTTTCTTTCAATTAGTTTTGGGATTTAGTTCTCATGTCAACTAGTTTTTGGAGGATAGTTCATTTCTTCTTCTTTTTTTAACCCTGGTATTGATAAACTTGGTTGGTCGGGCAGCTGCTTGGGCTCCGTCGGGCAGCTGCTTGGGCTCCACGGGGTTTTCAAAACCGTCGGTAACTGCAACCGCGTTTATCATCAGGTACGGTAATAGTAATATCATGGTATCTCCACTAAATTCAATTAAATTTGAAAAGTACTTTAAACTTTTGATAATTTTTGTACGATTTCTCATTATTTACCGTAGTAACCGCTTTTATCATCAGGGTACGATAAACCCGTCCCTAGTGGGAGGAGAAACCTGCTCCGCCACCGACACGTTTTACTATTAACTTTCGAGAACCTGTCAGAACACGTTATCAGCAATAAGAGAATGCTCTTCACCGCCCGGACTTAACGTCGTACGTGGCTGCAGGCTCCACCATTGTATACTACGGAAATGGTTATCTATGTTCTTTCGAGCAGCGGTGTTACAAGAACTAACATATTCATCGAGATAAGCACTACTAGTTTTCATGGGACTATACATATATATTATGATGAATACTGATAGTGATAGGATCGATCCCTACTCATTTTCGCCAATATTCATGGCTAGCACCCATATCGATTCAATCAAGTCTGGTCATAATTTAAAAGGTTAAATCAATTCGAGCAACCTGATGTCCGTACTGTATATGGAAACGATCGTTTTAATTATCATGTAGCAGGCTCTGGAAAAGAACGATACGGTCCAAAGGTAGCACACAAGGAACTCTATCGGTAGATACGCGTCGCATTCATACGACTTTGAGACTTTCTACGCGTGCTTGTTATCGCTCGCAATCTCGCCACATTCCTAAATATATTTACTTACAAGAAGAAGTATAAGGCCCTGTTCGGCATCACGGTAGCTTTTTGCTTTTTCAGCGCACGCAAAACGAGAAACGTCATTAGTACGTGATTAATTAAGTATTTACTATTAAAAAATTAAAAAATGGATCTATTTGTTTTTTTAAGCTACTTTCATATAGAAAATTTTTATAAAAAAACACACCGTTGATCGTTTTGAAAAGCGTACGCGCGGTAAACGAGAAGTTAAGCCACTGCCTTCTGGAGTGCCGAACAGGCCCTAAGTATGCAGTCGCAAATTAAACTATCTTTCCTTCTTCTCTTACGCATCATGGCTAGTAGGATATTTTCTCATGGTCATGACTCGCGCGCGCGGCTGAGCTGATCGAGTGATCGATCGTGTTAGGGCCGCGCAGCTAGCGCGCTCTCGCGAGATGCAGAGAGTGCAGAGAGGCAATCGATCATCGATCTCCCCACACATGGCCACATCCACCGTGGCCGCGCGCGCGCACGTCGTCGTCGCCGCGGTCGCCGTCTCGCTCGCCCTCCCGCGCGGTCCACCACCTGCCCACGGCCGCTCTCTCGCACCGGTGCTCGACACGTGCCGCTTGACAGCGACAAGGCGAATCACGCGACGACAACCGCAAAGTTACTCGTTATGGAATTCCCCTCCCCTATTCGCCGGATGGCGCGACGGCCGCGCGCTCGCTGCCATTTTTGGGCCCCCGGCCTTCCTCCCGGGCTTCTCATTGGCCCGCTAGCTCGCACGGCGCATCATTGTACATCTACTCGCGACGTCATTAGCCTCCCTCAAAATCTCAATGCCTAGCAGCTAAGCTAAGCTAGATCAGTCGACAGATTGGCTGAAAGATTATAAGATGCGATGCAGCCCCCGTCTTTTCTGATTACGATTAGGATAGATAATTACGCGCTTAGACGAAAGCTAGCCACACAACTTAGCTGCTAATTTCGTCCATGGAAGGCCACTGATCTTGCCTATCCCCAGCAACATAATTACGCCATTAGGCCACGGTTTGCCCGAAACGTTCCCTTGGTGGGGCCTACGTGCTCCTCCACCGCAGAGGCGAAACCGATCGGACATGCAGGGGTCTCCATCGATCGATCGTGTTAGGATAAAGATTAGTTTTTGTTTGCTTTGCTTAATTACTTGCTTAAGCTATATCGTCACTTGATCAGCTACGCTAGGTGTGTTTGGTGTTGTACCTGATGACCTTAGCTAAACCCATCTAACCTGCTGGCACACGTGTTTACTCGGCAAAGGCCGGCCTGACTCTTGCAGTGATGGATTTAATTTGTCAATCGCCCGTTTTTTTTCCTTTTAATTGATTTAGTGCCGCAAAACCTAACTCCATACAGCTGGTGGGAAGTTGACACACGGAAGATTAATTTACGCGAAAAAATCGATATATCTGTAGATTCTATACTATCTTCATACGTGGAGCAGTGAAGTGCCCCACATGAAAGCTAGGTGTGAGATGAGTTGTTCTACGGGGATAAGCAGCATCAGGGATTTGGCCTTTCGATGGAAAAAGACTTGACAGGCATGTCAGGTCACAGATTTCATCATGTTCATTTCAGTCAAGCTTCAGGAGTCAATACATGGTAGAGTATCTGTCGAGTGGTTACTGTTGTGATGAAAATATTGACAAGCAATTGCGTTCCCACCTAGCTTTTAGCACCATAATTTTTGTCCCGTTTCACCTCTGGATCAAATTGCTCAGCAGTGACGAACAAGATTGTGGTGGTAGATCGATATTCCTATCAACATTTTCATTCTACATATTAAATATTTTTTTCTTGAAGAACTATTTGATGACGGCAAAATTTCCTGCCCATGTGGTTTGATTCATCAAGACCTTTAGCCTTCGCTGTGTACTTGACATGAGAGAGACTAGTGACAAAAGCACATAGTTCATACCAAGGCCAAATTAACTAAGACAAGCCGTCATCACCTGATGATGATGGTACTACTATGCGTACTACAGTGTTTGTTTCGCCAGGCTAACCTACTGGTCCTGTTGTCTCTGTGCCTTCTTACCGAAAAAGCCCCAACAAACAAATCTACTCTCGCAGCTAGCCTTGTTTCTCACTCTATCATCTTGTATCGAACTATATATTTAAGACCATGCTCGCCAGGCCCACAAGCTTGTCAACATTCTGAATTCTTTTGTAGTACTTTGGTCCTTTTTTATCTCAATGCAAACTTGCAACTATTAAAAGGATGGGATTTTCAACTGTCGAAGTTGCCAACACTAGATATAACCTGAAGCTTAGCACTATATATACATACTACTACCTAGCATAGGCTCCAAGGATATTAAAGGTTTATTTCTATTAAGCTACACTCACCGGCGGTCAGTGCACAAAAAGATTTATGGACACTTAACACTCTCCCGCACGTGAAGGCTACTTAGTCCTAATTAATAAGTGGAAAGGAAATATGATGTGTATGTGTGTCTCTCTCTACCTCTCTCTATACATACATACATACATAAACTTTAACTAGGTTTTCCTGGGCAATTTGTGACCTAAATTTATTTTAAAATTAGAATATAATTCAATATACAACTTTTTATATTATATTTTGATAAGTACAATGCAACATGTTTATAATAGACTAGATTTGGTATACAACTCTTAACATAGTTCAATTGTATTATGTACTCCACCTATTCTAAAATATAAGCATTTTTTATGTTTTGCGCGGAGATTAAAAAAAAGGTAGAATTGATTGAGGAATAGTTGTGAATGGTTGATATAAGAAAATAGGTGAAAAAATTAGATGGGGGATTGATGGTTATCATTGGTTGAGAGGAGGGAATAGGTGGAGAAATTGCTATATTTTGAGATAAATTTTGGATGCTAGAAATTGTTATATTTTGATACAGAGGGAGTAGAGATTAAGGCTGAGAATAAAAGACTTTAGTGCCTCTCGTTAAATGAGGGATACATGCGAGTGGGAGGATAGTTAAAGGTAAGATAAAAAGAAATTTGAATAGAAGGTGATTGATGTGGTAAGCAGTAGTATACAAATGCCTATATTTTTTAAACAAAGTTCAAACGCTTTCAATGCTTATATTATTGGACAAAGAAAACATATTATATATAGCAATCAATCTATACTATTATAATATATATAAACTCATCACAATCTAACAGTACAGATCTTTCTCCTTTCCCTGACAAATGTGTGAATTTTTAAGCCTCGAGAAAAAGCTGGTACTACACATATTGAGTCTTAATAAAACACACTGGTAGATAGATAGCTTATCAATGATTTGAATTTGTGTTCTCTTAACTTGGATACATATTGAGTTATATACATGAGCTAATTAACAGAAGTTTAAGCGGGTAGAAAAATATGAAAAATTCAGACATCGTAATATCCAAGATATAAGAAGTTTGATCAAGTAAGACATGAGTTGGATTCCCGCCGCACATATTCCAAGCTGATATGCTCTTCAGATGTGCAAAACGACTGCATAGGTTGGGATCCTGTCCGGTGGATATGCCAACTGGTCGATCCAGCAACTCATCCCCCCGCACGAAAATCGGACCCAGTCCGGCCCCGCGAACCAAAGCATCGGCCCGCGCGCGCCGCCGCCAACACGTGGCGCGCCCATGGAGTTTCACCGGCCGACGTCAGGCGCGCGCCCGCATGGCCAATCTCCGGCGGCATCACGCCGGACGCGAGGAATAACGGAGCAAACCCCGGCACGTCGTCGCTCCCCATCCTGCCCCTGCGAACCGCCGAAAATCACAGAAAAGCCGCGAGTGGCGGCCACGCCCACGCATCATCAGGCAAGCGGACAAAAAAATCTGCGGGCATAAAAGGAGCCCCTCCCCTCCCGTCCCCAAAAATTCGAGCCCTTCCATTCCTCGGCTTCTTACCTAGCTTGGACACGATCGAGCTCGAGCTAGGTAGATCATAAATATCGTAGCTTGCTAGCAGCAGAGAAGAGTAGCTAGCTAGCTAGGGTTTCTTCTGCCGTCACCAGGTGCGAAGCAGAATGGTTCTGTCGAACCCGGCGATGCTGCCGCCGGGATTTCGGTTCCACCCGACGGACGAGGAGCTGATCGTGCACTACCTCCGCAACCGGGCCGCCTCCTCGCCGTGCCCCGTCTCCATAATCGCCGACGTCGACATCTACAAGTTCGATCCGTGGGACCTCCCATGTTAGTACCCTCGCTCGCCGATCGGTCGATCCATGCAGATCGATCCCCCACTTGCACTACCTTAATCACTACCACGCACAAGTGATCTGTAATTATTTCTGTGACTTGCGTTTTAATTTGCATCAGCTAAGGCGGCGTACGGCGACAGGGAGTGGTACTTCTTCAGCCCGAGGGACCGCAAGTACCCGAACGGGATCCGGCCGAACCGCGCGGCGGGCTCCGGCTACTGGAAGGCCACAGGCACCGACAAGCCCATCCACAGCAGCGGCGGCGGCGCGGCGAGCAACGAGAGCGTCGGCGTCAAGAAGGCGCTCGTCTTCTACAAGGGCCGCCCGCCCAAGGGCACCAAGACCAACTGGATCATGCACGAGTACCGCCTCGCCGCCGCCGATGCCCACGCCGCCAATACCTACCGCCCCATGAAGTTCCGCAACGCCTCCATGAGGGTAATCCAACTACATAGCGCTAGCAGCCAGACTCCAAATTAAACAACTTAATTTATTAATTATGAACACACAGAAAAAGAACTAGCAAACCCTAGCTTGATCTCACTATACTTGCCGTAGATCTACTCATCTACGTGTATTAATTGTGTGCTCGATCACGCACTTGCACCATGATTTTTTTGGGTGGTTGTTTCTGGTGATCGATACGGGTTCGTCGGCACGTCAGTATTATCGCATCGGTTTGTGGCTTGCCAATGGACGCAACTCGCTGCTTTTAGTGTGTCTGTTTTAAAGAGGTGTTCTTTAGGCATACTTGGCATGGTTGCGCGAGTCAATAGATCCGACAATGATAGGCACGATGCATACGTGTTGATGACTGGTTCATCTGCATCTGCCCGTGGCATTAATCTATTTCTGGTACTCTTAATCTTAAATTCTTAATTAGATATGCATCTGTGTGATTGATCGATCGATGTGCGTGAATGTTTATGCAGCTGGATGACTGGGTGCTGTGCCGGATCTACAAGAAGAGCAGCCACGCGTCGCCGATGGTCGTGCCGCCGCTCTCCGACCACGAGCAGGACGAGCCGTGCGCCTTGGAGGAGAACCCGCCGCTGTACGCGCCGTCGTCGAGCGCCGACATGATCTTGCAGGGCGCCGCCGGCGGCGGCGCCTTCCCGCTGCATGCCGCCGCCGCTACGCAGAGGATGCAGAAGATCCCTTCCATATCCGATCTGCTCAACGAGTACTCGCTGTCGCAGCTCTTCGACGATGGCGGCGGCGCCGCCCTGCAGGAGATGGCGCGGCAGCCTGATCATCACCACCACGCCGCGCTCCTTGGCCACCCCGTCATGAACCATTTCCTCGTGAACAACAGCATGGCTCAGCTCGCGCAGATGAACTCGTCGTCCGCCGCCGCCTCGACGTCGTCTGCGGCAGGCGCCGTCGAGGCCGCCACCGGGAAGCGCAAGAGGTCAGACGGCGGCGACGACGCCGATCAGCTAACGAGCCAGCCGCCGGCAGCAGCCAAGAAGTCGAACGGTTCTTGCGTTGGTGCAACTTTCCAAATAGGCAACGCCTTGCAGGGATCACTGGGACTGGGCCACCAGATGCTGCTCCACTCTAACATGGGGATGAACTGATAGCTCGTACATACCACTGCATTCTGAAACTCTGAAACGATAGATTTATAGTTAATATATTGGGAAAGAAATTGTACTTAATTTGTACTTGTGTCGACTAGCTAGGTCGTCCGATCATGCATGGCTATATAGTTTGTGGTGTGTATACATTTTTTCTGATAGTACTATACTAACTACTATGTACCTCAAGCTAGCTCAGTACTAAAGATTAAGCTAGATAGGGGTTGATAAGACTTTGAGATAGACCCACTGGAAGTCTGGAACATGAGAACAAGGAGAATGATGTCAAGATAAAGCTGGATTTATTGCTCATATTCATGTAAAACAATTAATAAGTGATTCTTTAATGGCAGCCACTCATTTTTGTCAAGTTTGTACTGTCAGTGGGTGATCACTAATTAATCACCACAGCTACCACCTGCTCCAAGAATAGAACTGGGAAAGTACAAATAAAAGGCTGGAATAAATTAAAGGAAATATTTTTCTTTGAGAGATAAAGAAAAGGATATGGAACATGGATATTCAATAATTGGCTAAAGATAGGCAAGTTGTGGATGGTACGTAGTTTTCAGTTCAGGTGGTGGATTAGCCTTTTCCTGCTCAAGCTTTATTCAGATTGGCGAAGATCAGGCTTTGTCCATGTAGAATCTCTTGTCAAGCCAAAGCATCGGAATTGCCATGCACATCAACAAGCTCAGGAACATCAATGTCACAGAAGAAACAAAAACCATTACGTTTTGGCGGCTGAGGGTGAGATTGACACATATTTCAGTGCAACTCACCTGGAACCATAGATCAGGGACTACTTTTCTCCATCACAGATGAAGAACTAATTACATTTATCATTGTGGATTAAATTCTATGTCAAGAATCAAGATGATATTAATTCTAGCATCCGAAGAGTCAAATCATTGGAATAGGGCCGTTGATCTTAGTTGGGTTTCTGAACTGGGACTGAGTATATATTGAAGATGACTAGTACTATTCAATCTGTTTACTGTTCTGCTGAAGCATAAATATGAGCTTGAAAACTGTACTGCTAGCTTGACATATATAGGCCATATTTAGAGAGCTTATGATTTTAAAAAAACAGCTGGTGAGAATACGGAGAAATTAGGTTTTCAGCTTCTAACTTCTAGTTTATTTTCTAGATTCTACAGCCGCAGAGACGAGATCTAAACCGTTTTAGGGAGCTTTTGCCGCTAGAGATTTTGGGAGAAACCGTAGCCAGTAATAAAAGCTCTCTAAACAGGGCCATAGTCGATATACATAGAAATAAATAAATTAACAAATATATGATAATAAAAGTACAAACAACCCATGCAAGATGCAACTTTTTTATTGCCTTGCAAAAGTACAATTCAAACATGGCTGTAACGAGGAATTGGAGACCTAGGAGCGAAACGTATAATGGGGCCCTAAAATTTGAGCTATAGCTGTCAATCTTTGTTTCTTCTTCTTTTTTTTAGATCATGATCTTTGTTTCTTCTTATGTTTTTCATAACCAGAATCAGACCTCTTATTTCGAGAAGACATGATGCAATTGATGAAATAAACAAATACACTCCTCCCTGTTTATAACATGAAATTTAGACTTAGCTAGAGAAGGAAAAAAAACTAGTTGTGAATTGTGATGGCACACTAAACTTATGGATTGATGGATAGTTGGACACGGACATACCTTTGCTGGCTTGCTGCGATCTGATCTGAAGTTGCTGCATTGTTGGTTTCTTGCTGCTGCGAGCTAACGGAGATCAGGAATAGTGATTAGGGATTTAGGGCAACTTCAACAACAACATGGTCAAATATCTCTCCAAGGTAAAATTTGGTCATTACAGAAAAAAAAAATACTCTCCAACAACCTTACTATCCAGATGACCAAGCTATCCAGCTGACCAAACGAGCGTCCTCGCTGGCCAAATGTGGCCAGTCTCGTTAGCTGGCCATCCACTTGCCAAACGGTGGGCCCCACAGTAGGTCCCACCATCCAGTTGTCTCCATCCAGCCGCCACGCCCATCGTCTCTTGGCCCACCGCTCTCCCTTGCCGCCGACTGCCGTGCCTCCCACCTGGCCACCGCCACGCCTCGCCGCATCATCGTTGCCCGCCGCTACCTCGCTGCGCCTCCCTGCCGCCAGCCCGCCGCCGTTGTTGTCGTTGTCGTCGTCAGAGTGGTGGTCGGGCCCCTTTTTCTCTTCCCTTCCTTGCCTCGCCATCGCCAACCGCCGACGAAATCGAGGCTGAGGAAATCCCCCCGAGGCGGTGCAGGGGCGGCAGGCAGCGGAGAGGAGCGGAGGGCTAGCAGCAGGCTGCGAGGAGGCACGGCGGGCCAGCTGTGAGGCGGGGCGGCGTCCCCAGGGACGGGAGCCCGGGTCAACGGGGGGATAGCGACGAGCTTGGTGAACAGAGAGAGACAAAAAGAAAGGGACTGATGTGTGGAATCTAGACTATTTGGAGAGTGGGAGATAGAGAAATTGTTGGAGTGAGCAAAATATTTGAAGAGGATTTTTTTAGATGGCTGACCAAATGAACAAATGGAGAGCAAATTTAGAGAAACTGTTGGAGATGCTTTTAGGGAATAGAAAGTTGGCAACTGTTGACAAGTTGTAGCTGGACATCGAAGAGTCTCGGCAGTGGGCGGCGATGGAACGGAAGTAACGAAGCGTCAAGTATCAGTCATCAATATCCCATCCATGGGATTGAGTTGAAAGTGCATCTAGGCCCCTAAGTGGGTTTTGGTGAGTTGAATGACAAAACGATTAAAAGACTAACTTATTTGCTAAGTGTTGAGCAGGGATTTATTCTTATGATTTTATTGTGATATTATTGGCTCATAAGAATATGCATTGTTAATGGTCTCATGTTTGGAAAGCATTGGACAAATCATAGTACAATGGATTTTATTGGGTCTTTATTGTTGATGTGAAGAAAGCTTAGCTTAAAGTCGACAAGAGTGTGTGAAGATGTCAAGCAAAGGAACAAGTAACGAGGGACTAAGCAAGGGGGAACCAAGTGACGACTTAGGTCTAGTAACCCATGCTAGGGTGAAGTGAACGTGTGCTTGGAGTTCACCTCGAGTCTTATCTAGCGAAGCAATGCAAAGCATCGAATTTTTGTTGGATCATTTGATAAAGTGGCTTATAGATGGATGATGGTATGTCAATCATATTTGTTGAAAGGTCCTAAGTCACTAGCTCAAGATGGATATGCTCAGTGGTTGTTCAATGTTGAAAGACCTCAAGTTGAGAATAATCAAGTATTGGCATGTTGAAGACATTCAAGCTCAAGTAGATGAAATATTGTAAATGTTTAATCTTGAGTATAGGAATGCCATACTATCAAGAGGGATGCAACATTGACTGTATGGAAACACCAAAAGTGCTCATAGGTTAACCCATGTGAGAGAACCTTGAGAGTTGAGTGTGCTGACCAGAGCAAAATAGGTCTGGCCGGTTTTGCAAACCGGCCTGGCCGGTTTTGGGAACCGGCCTGACCGGTTTTCCCCTGACAGTAACGGCTAGTTTTTGGTGAGTGGGTATTTATACCCTTTGGCCCTCTCTTTTGAGGGCTGCTGGTTGATTTTGGTTCTTGCACATTCTAAAGGGTTGCTAACACCAGCAAGGCTTTCCCCAACCTCTCTTTGTGTGATAGGCTTGATTTGGTTGAAATCTTTGAGTTGGGTTGAGAGAGAGTTTGTATGTGAGCTTTAGAGAGCAGTCCATAGTCTTGAGCACTTAAAGGTGAAGTCTTGCAGCTCGAGAAGCATTTGTTACTCTTGGAGGTGAAGACTCCTAGACGGCTAGGCGTCGCCGGTGAGCTCCCAGGTTTGTGGTGAGCCACGGATCGTTTGTGCAGGTTTGATCTTGTCTCCGGAAGGGAAAAGATCGTCTTAGTGGAATCGGGGACATAGCTTGACCTTGGGGTCACGAAAAGCTTCCTCAACGGAGACATAGGGTTCACGGTGGTGAATTCGAACTTCGGTAAACAAACTCCTTGTGTCTCCACTGCGGTTTGTCTCACATTTGATCTCTAGCACATTTACTTTGCTTCCGCTCGATCTACTTTGGTGTGTTTGTATTGTGTGCAGGGACTAAGTGAACCTGCTGTGCTACATCAGCATATGCACATCTTCAAGTTTGGTTTGTGTTAGAACTCATTAAGGGGTGTATTTACTTGTGTAGGTTCTGCAGTAGAAAATCGGCCTGACCTGTTTTGGAAACCGCCTGGCCGGTTTTGGGTTTTGAGTCAGAAACCGCCTGACCTGTTTGGAAAACCGGCCTGGCCGGTTTTGGTACTGACTTTGCATTAAGTTTTTATATTTACAGAATTTGCCTATTCACCCCCCTCTAGGCGACATCTCGGCCCTTTCATGAGTCACTTGCCTTCTAGTCTTTTTGGGTTTTTTCTCGGCTTTGTAATTTGCTGTCATTAAGATGGTGTTCGATATAGCTTCTGGCTGTTGGTTTTTTCTTCGGTTTTTTAAGCATATTTTTTAAAACGTAAAACGGTATGTTTTTTAAAAAATTATATATGAAAGTATCTTAAAAAATCAAATAGATCATTTTTCAAGTTTGAAATAATTAATACTTAATTAATTATACGTTAATGATGTTTTATTTTGTGTGTGATTTATAAGCTACCACCACTAGAAGCAGGATCAAACAATGCCTAAGTCTAAATGATTAGTACTAATGATAGATTTAGGGGCCTCTAATTATTAGGGGCCCTGAACACATGCACACACTGCACCGGTCAGTAGACGGTCCTGATATCAAAATTTTAACCTCAAGATGTTTATCCAGAAGCAAAATTTTCCATGCTGCACACGCAAGCACGTGTAATTAGCTACCAAATCCCTGTCTTAGCTTAGTGAAGGCCTAAAATAAGCATTTCGTCCCGTGCTTTGTTTCCCATGCAGATGAGCTTTGAAAAAGTAGTAGTAACAATCCTGAAACTACTGGAATCTCTCAACAAGAGAACGGACAAAGAATTCGTAGCATAATACTATAACAGTTTTCGCCGTAGATCCAGAGTATATTCCAAGTCCCATTATCCATCTAGTTTCCAGTTTTGGCATCTCGATCAATGAGACAACCTTCCACGCATCTCCTAACAAAAAATAAAAAATAAAAAAGCTAATAATCAATCAGAAAATGGACCGGGTATTGCCCCCTTTTCCTTCTTCTGTTTCCTCCCTGTGTTCTGTTTATTACTCTGTTCATTACATAGTATAAACGTTTTAACTTTTTCAAAATTAATTTGCTATTGATCAATTTATATTTTGCCAGCTGGTCGTTGAATGGAACTTTCAGATTTGAAACAAGAAAAGCGATTTTCAAGTTACACTTTTAACTTGGTGTAGTTACACTTTCAACTTATCGTATTGCCATTATCAATCATGCGCCAACTTTAATATAAATTTGTATAACTGTATCTAACTTGTAATTTAGATATAAATTTGTGCAACTCAGTTATAAATATATACAACTGTAATCGATTGATAAATTTATTTTTTTAACGATTTAATCATAGAAAGTCCCTTTAAAGTTTGACTAAGGGTGTTTGAATTGGCTTATTGCGCTAGCTTATAAGCTGCACGTAAAATAAGAAACGTCATTAGTATATAATTAATTAAGTATTAACTATTAAAAAATAATATATTTTAATAGTATATTTGTTTTGTGTTGAAAATATTGCTATATTTTACTATAAATTCATAGCAAAATGTAGCAATATCTATAACACCAAACTAGTACCATTGAGTCCAGAATTGAATATATTTGATAGTTATATTTTTTGTGTTGAAAATATTGCTATATTTTACTATAACATTTAGTTGAACTTAAGTAAGTTTAACTTTTAAAAAAATTTCAAATCTTGTAATATAAAATGGAGGGAGTACTTAGTTTCTAATTGTTGTATACTCCCCTGTCGTTCCTCCCTCTAGTGGCTGCTGCTAGCACGGCTGTGTAAACGAGCTTTCATAGCTTCTAATATGTCCACGCGTAAAGCTTTTGCGTGTTTGAAAAGAAAAATCAATCAGAAATGGGCCACCAGAGTTCGCTCAGTTGCATTCAGACAGGCGTACGCTCAGTGCATGCTCCATAAGGCCATTAAGAGTTTCAGTATTCCATCCAGACAGTATGCCAATTCGTTGTATTTTACTCCATCTGTTCTATAATGTTATATAGTAGCACTTTTTATTTTTTAAAAAATTAAGGTTAGAGTGAGAATGTTTATGATTGGTTGAGATGATGAGGTGATAAAAAAATTAATAGAGAGATGTTTATGATTAGTTGATAAGTGAAGAAATAATAGTATTTTAAAATAAATTTAAATGTCAAAAATAATAATATTAGGGGGAGAGAGTCCAATTGAAGAGCTAGCATGAGTGACGCCGAACATTGCGGCGATGTTCTACCGGCTACTGGAATTGGTCCAGCACTCTGCGAGGAGCCGAGTTCTGCTCCAAAAGGCAGGTCAATAAAGGCTTGTAGCTAGGCAAGGAGACAGAGAAGGAAGAAGCAGATGAAAGGAGGCTTTTGACACTAGCTAGAAGCTTTGATCGCATTGCATGCAAGCATAGTAGTATAGTTATCATTGGAGGGTTAAAAGCTTATCTGCTTCATGATTGTTCTCCTGCCTTTTTCAATTAGAATGTAGTTATTCGAAGGTGGAAAGCTTGAGCACGCATATATAATCGAAAACCTCTCGCTGAGCTGCTGCCCTCAAAACCGAGTAGCAAGTAGTGGGTATGGGAATAATTAACTTTTGTGACAGCTGATTTATGTTTTTTAACACATCGTATGTTTCTTAACTTGGCTTTTAGATAAGAAAGGGCAGATATGGTTGGCAAGCAAATGAACCACCACCAGTAGCAAACAGCGCATGTGACAGCATTGTGTAAGAGTATTATTTAGCATTAGATAATATTCTACTGGACAGCCCAACCCACATGTAACAAGTGCGCAGTGATAGTATCGCTACCACCACACCATCTGTTTAGTTTGGAAGGACTGATCCAAAAGACACCCTGGACTTATACATGAGCCAATTGTTTATCTTGCCCCAAAAAAAAGCCGACATCTGTTGATTTTCTAACTGGAGCATGCACTCGTGTAAATGCAAAGTAGAAGAAGAAAGATACGACCCGAAAATCAACTTACACAACCTAGTCAAAGTAGAGTAAAGGACTTTGTGACCCTCGGGTTCATGAATCTCTCCTGGTCCCAACTTATGCAAAAACTAGATTTACTTAAAAAGAGATTTTATAGCCTAATCAAACGATATAAAATTTTGTTTGAATCACATATTAAATCTCGATGAGTGGATCTGGGCGAGAATTTCCTTGCAAAAATAGCCTTGTCCACGTCGGTCTTTCTTGAAAAACCAAACCCTTCGGAAGTGTAAATGTTCTTCGTGTAAGCACGTTTTTTAAACTGCTAAATAATATATTTTTTTTTATAAATTTTTTTATGATAAAAGTTATTTATAAAAAAATTATATTAATCCATTTTTAAGTTTAAAATAATTAATACTCCATTAATCATGCACTAATAATTTATCTCGTTTTACGTGATCTTCTTTTTCTTTCTTCTTTTCTTTCCTTCAAAATATCCCTAAGGCTATTCTCAGTATAAAGTTTTATTGTGAGACGTTTTTCACGAATGCCATGTCATCTTAAAAAATATTTGAGGTTAATAGATGAAACACTACTTCTTCCAATGCAGAAATCTTATTGTCATAGTTTATATTGCTAGGCTGATAGCATCATTTAAATGTAGCCGCATGCCCCTACATAATCAATCAGCGAGTTAATGAAACTAGACCGAGACAAGCCATAACCAGCCGTGCCCCAAGAAGGTCAAAACATAAAACAAAATCTCTCAATGGCGGTTGAGTGTTTACACGGTTTCTAATCCTGATACAGAACCCAGCCGAGCCCCACCCCCACCGACGCCTGACCCACATATGCATCTAATACCATCTTCTAATTCTTTGCCATATCATTTTATATGCTAATATATCATCTTATTTAATATGTATGAAATTTCTATAAAAAAACAATGCACTGAGAATGCCTTAACCTATGGTAAAGCCCAAAATTAATGATAGGCGATCGCCCAGTCAGTTGACCCGTGTAAAGAACAGAAGACTCTGAGGTGGGCGATGATCCCGGGCCCATGTTAGGGCACCACCAAAAAATTTTGGGATTGCTGCCAGAGGCTGGACGGCCCAACGAATTTTTTGTTAATAATTGACACTACTGACAAACACTCGACAGACTTTACGATCTTATTTTTAAGAAAGACCCATCACATCATGGGGCGCTCGAACCTAGGGACAAGGACGGTTGCGGCAGC
>RYFJ01003303.1:0-213515 GCA_003991445.1 Oryza meyeriana var. granulata
GCCATACCCCAGTTTCCCCTCGAAGTCCTTTCAATAGATCCATCAGAGTAACAATTCGGAGCCGACTGCTGGATAGCTGTATCCCCCTGACTAGTAACCTTGAGGGTAATTCTTCCAAATTCTCCCAGGATAGGAAGTCAACACCCATCGGCTGTTCCCAACTGGTAGATCGGTCATGGCAATATTGGTCAACCGTCTGCTAGCACACCTCGACTTGATCTCCTGCACTGTAATTAGACATTGAATGCATTGTCGAAGGCACGCAAGCAGTTCCGCGTGACTCCAGTCCTGCCGGAGAAGCAAAACTATATGACCCCTTCCGTCAAATGACAAAAACACGTGGTGGGTAATTGTCTTGATCCCTACCTGTCAGCTCCACCGTTCAATACGCCTTTCGCTTCTGATGAATTCCCACCCTGAAGTCTTTTTAACACCATATTGTCTGATCAAATATTCGGCAGTCTTCCCAATTTCGGAATTGGCTTTGGAGGGCTAAGATTAACCGCTGCTCCTCCATCACCAACATCTTTGTCATCGGCCTTACGTTTTACGTAGCCTTTGCATGTATAATGGCTTCAGGTGCCCGATGCTCTGCTCCTCGGTTTTATCAAATGTAGCTTGGTCAGGTGCAGGTGCCAGCTAAGCGAAAACTTCCTCTCACCCTCCTCGGTCTGACGAGAACGCTCTGTATTCTCTGGGCAGAAAGAAAACCCTGTCACTGGAAGCCGATTCGTTTCATCGTCCTTCCCTCTTTACTGCCAAGACTTGGTTGGTCCTCTTGAGACGCATGATCGCTTCCTCTTGATCTTGGCGCTGCCCTTCTTTTTGCTCTCGGTGTCGGTAACCGTTGTGCCTTCTCTTCTGATTTCTCGTGAATATGCCGCTATGGACACCAACTGAAGATTCTGGACGGCTGTTTCTATGTTGCTTTCTTCTTCATCCTCTTCAAAAACTCTTCAAACGGTTGCCTAGTCAGCTAGAACTGATGCTCTTTTCCGCAAACGGCCGATCTTGTGAAAACCTCCTGCTTTTGCTGGATGCATGCGATCCATTGGCCACGCTACATCTCGGGCAATTCCTCAGCCGATGGTAGCCTCATCCCTAGATCCCTGCAGAAAACAAAACGGGCAGTCCCAATGCGGATTATATCATTCTGGTTCACCCTTCCTGGTCTTCATATCTTGAGTATTTTTCTATCAATGTCCGATGAGTAATCCTTAACTTGTACCCTTCGATTCTTGCTCCATCGCTTGATCCTTATGATGACCCGCATAGACCATGTTTTACGGGGCACGAGTCCCATACTATCTTATTGGCTTTTTATCTTCAAACTTGATTCGTCCTTGCTCAACAGCCAACTGAATTTGTTGCAGAAAACCCTTGCACTCGTATATGTGCGATATGCATTGTGCACTTGCAATATTTCTTCTCTGTTAGTTTCTTTCGGCTGATGGACATACGTGGTTTGGTGGCAATTGTATTTGCTTTCCTGTAACATAAGTCAAAGTCTATCGGCTTTGCTTACAGTCGAAATCAATAACCGTTCCTCTTTGCCGATATCTTTGACCCACGGGCATGATACTACTTCTTGTTTGGCCCCTCCCAATCCAACCTCAGCACGATTTCGCTCATCATCTGAGCCTGATGAAATAGACCTGAACCTGAGCAACCCTCCTCTGGTATTTGTCCTTTTTCGCCTCATGAAATCGGGCTTCATGAGCCGATACCTTCTGTACCAGGTGGCGACAAGGATTTCGAAAACTCTTTGAGATGAAAACCTCTCTTTGATTTGGCACCAAGAAGTCCCTGAAAAGCCAGATCGGCCAGATGCCCATCGCTCAGGTTTTAAACTATACACCGGTTTCTGATATCCCGAAAGCGCGGCTGAATGTATTCCGGTACTGTTTATCTAGTCGTTGCTTAACCGATGTCAAATCTGACAGTCTCAACTCATGAATTCCAGCGAAGAAATATTTGTGAAACTATTTCTCACAGATCGGCCCACCCCCGAACAGAATTCGGCGGTAATGAGGAGAACCATGTAAAAGCCGATCCAGATAGTGATAGGGAAAAAACCTAACCCTCAGGGCCTCTTCAGCCGATGCCTCCCCGCACTGTGCCAGGAATCGGCTGACATGTTTCTACTGTAGACGTGGGTTGTCCTGCCCTGAAAACTTAGAAAAATCCGGACCTGTATTGGTGTGGTACGGAACCCACCCCCCCATGTCAACACTCAGGGATATGGGTGCGATACATGAACGCTTGTTCCTTGGGCTTGATCCCGAACTGCTCCCTTACTATCTCCTCAACCCGTGCCGATAAGTTTTCTTCTCTTGCATTCTCCTGTTGATACTGCTGATACTGTATCTCGGCGGGTTGGTTGTCGATTATGTCTGTGATATCTGCCTCTGGTAGTACCTGGATCGCTCCCTCCTCACCGGATAGTTTCTGGCTGATATCCCCATAATAAATAGATCGGTGATATCCAGGAGGATATCCTGTTGCCCTCCAGCCTGGTTCTGCGCAAACAAGTGTTCTGGTATATGCCTTGCTAATGTTTGTAATTAACACATGGCCTGGCTCTATCTTCGGTGGGAGAAAAACAGGGCCCCCGAGTTGGTTCTTGGGCAATCGACCCATCAACAGTCTTCTTGATAAGATTATGCAATGTATTTACTAAGACCCCCGACTGATTGATGAGCGCGTGGTGTACAGCCTCATTGACCATCTCCTGTAAAGGCTTGATTGGTGGACTCTCGGGTTGTGTGCGGCTCGATCTCCAACCAGTACTGGTTTTGGCAAACTGAGACTCTGAATCGGCCCTTGCCTTGTCATACTGAAGGATTCTAGGCACAGCTTCTGGAAATTTGTCATGGTCTGTTCAACTTGCTGTTTTTGTTCTTCAGTTAGATCTTCCATGGTGACCGGAATTACGTTGTCCATCTTGACTTCATTTCTGGCCATGTTGAAATCTTGATTGAAAACTGTGTTTGTTGGAATTTGGGTTGAAAACTTCGTGTCCCATCGGGCGTGCCAAAAGCGTGTTGACGCCGAAAACCGCTGGGGCCCGTCTGGCGTCTTGATGACACGCGAAGGCCTGGGAGATTTGCTTCACTCCAGTGCAGGTCCTAAAGTCTTGAGGTTCGTAGGCGTGCCAGTCAATTTGACCCTGTAATTGACAAGGAGGAAAATGTTAGATCAATGAGCAAAGCTCGCGCTGGAAGCCCGATCTAGACTCGTTTCATCAGCCGATGGCCGTGCGCACTGTAGGCACTTATACATCGGCTTAAGGCCGATGACGGCAAAGAGCAATAACATAATAATAAACAAATATCGTGCTAGCCGATCATCGAAGGGATACTCAAAAACCGGCTATAAACTTGATAAAATAAGCAAGTATAATGCATAAATAAATCAAATAAATCCTAGCCGATCATAGTCTAGTGTTACTGGTGTTGCCATGAAGATATGCCTGTGCCCGGGCCCTTGCTTATATCGGCTCCCGGGATCTTCGGTCCGCTGTCCGGGCATACACTGGTCCTTACCCGCAGCTCATGCCCGAGCCTCACTGGGGTCGTGCCCGGGTAACCTGCTTGTACTTGTACTTGGATCGGCAGAATAACCCATCGGCTAGTCCTTAGCCGATTGTAACAATAATACAGGGCAAGAACATATAATAAAGTATGCAATAACATAAATGATAAATAATTGATAAGCTAGCCGACTACTGAACAGGAGTATAGAATAGACAATGAATAAATGGTCGCTTTAACAGATAACTTATCGGCTAAGCACTCCGATAACACCATCGCACAACACCATCGGCTCATCAAGAGTAAAGCTATTATCGTTGGTCTAGTAGATCGGACCCAACCGTTGCAGCACAGACCAACAATGATAACGATGCCTCAATAGGCCGATAGATATGATGCGACCGTGATGAAAATAACTTACCGGCTATGCACTCCGATAAAACGCCTACACACAACGCATCGGCCTAGCAGGATCGACTTATCACTAGCGGTTCAGTAGGTCAGACCCAACCGATGCAGCACGAACCGATGATAAATCGCTCCTGGTAAGCCGATACGATCTATGCACGCGTGATGTGATATACCTAATCAATCTATGAGGTCAAACTGAACTGATGCAGCCATAGATAAAGTAAATATATCGTGGTAAGCCGACTACCATAAACCGACTAGAATATCGGACTTAACCGAGGAAGTCCTAGCCGATAGGTAGCCGGGGTGACGAGACTTACCCTCTCGCAGGAGTTCGGACCTAACCGATGCAGCCCGGCTCGAGAAGCAGGATCCCGTCAAAGGGGTGGCGATGCGCCGAATTTGTATTGATCGTTGTGATGATTTACAAGGTCCCCGGGCATACGTATATATACCCCAAGTTACATGAGTCCTTATAGGACACGGTATACAATTTCCTATCTATAATAGAAAACGCTAACTAATCCTGACCGGACACGAGGTCAGGTTTCCTAAAGATAAACATCTGCCTAATTAATATGTACAGTAAATAATTGCCAAATAACGGTCTTCATGGCTCCTTTCCGATTCCGGTCTCTTCTCCGTCAGTTGACTGCAATTTCTCATTTGACCGAATCTAATACAGGGGGTCCTTACCAAATTTTGGCGTTAACAAGTAGTAACAGACACCAAAGACATTGTTCGCAAGTGCGAGGGCTGCCAGTTCTATGCACGACAAACAAATCTCCCATCCCAGGAACTCCAAACTATCCCTATTTCTTGGCCATTCGCAGTATGGGGGCTCGACATGGTCAGGCCTTTCAAGAAAGCGCCAGGAGGGTTTACACATCTATTCGTCACAGTGGATAAATTCACCAAGTGGATTGAGGCTAAACCTGTTGCAACAATTACAGTGGCACGAGCAAAGGACTTCATCATGAGTATACTATACAGGTTCGGGGTCCCTAACCGCATCATCACCGATAACGGTACTCAGTTCACGGGCGGCGTATTCCAAGACTTCTGCCAAGATTTTGGCATCAAGATCTGCTACGCATCTGTAGCACACCCACGGAGCAACGGGCAGGTCGAACGAGCCAACGGTATGGTCCTACAAGGCATCAAGGCCAGGATATTTGACCAACTACAACCATACGCAGGCCGGTGGGTACAAGAACTCCCATCTATCCTCTGGTCTCTTAGAACCACAGTTAGTTGGACAACAGGGCAATCCCCTTTCTTCCTGGTCTATGGGGCTGAGGCCATGCTACCGACAGAATTACAGTTCGGCTCTTCGCGAGTCCAGGCTTACTCAGAAGACGACTCAAATAACACCCGACTGGTCGAGCTAGATCAGTTGGAAGAAGCAAGGGACATCACAACAATCTAGTCAGCAAGGTATCTTCAAGGCCTACATGGCCGCGCCTTTTTGGTTGGAGATCTCGTCTTGAGGAAAATACAAACCACCAAAGATAGGCACAAATTATCCTCAATCTAGGAAGGGCCGTTCATTATAGCCGAGGTCACGCGGCCAGGCGCCTACCGACTGAAGGCCGAAGACGGCGTTCTCATCAGGAACTCATGGAACATAGAACAACTACGTCCTTTCTATACCTGAGTTTTATAATTTTTCATGTGTACAGTTTCTCCGACTCACTACGCCGCTTGTATCAACCGACTAGTGAGTCGGGGGCTGCATGTATATATGTGTTTTGTCAATAATATACGACTTTATCCTACTCTAGTTATGAAGCTTTACTACGACTATCACGTTTTGCCCGAGTACAGCTTCTTACATTGAACGATTTTATTAAGTTATGACAGACTAACTCGGTGTAAAGTACATGGTCAAGTAAAGCTAATGACGACTGAGTGATAAGCTTGGTGGCAGCGCACATATATTTACACATGGTTTCCACAAAAGTTTATACATACCGACTACATAATATATTGCCCCTACAGACCCAGGTCTCGGGTAATTATCTCAGCAGTTGGCTTCGCCCGGGCAATCAGCTCCAGCGCCTCCTCGGGCATCGTCTCCTCGGCAAACCCCTCCCCAATGGCTTCAATGTCTGCCCTCGGGTAGATTGATTTGGTCATCGCCAGGGTCTGGGCCACGCCGGCAATGACCTGCTCATCCGAGTACTTCTTCAAGGAACTTGGTGCATCCTCAAGACGCGCCTCTACTTGGGGGATCCTGCTCAACTGGTTCCCACAGGGCTGGCTCCTCCATCTCGGCCTTCAATGCCCGGAGCTGCTCTAATTCAGCGAGGTGGGGGGCCATTTCGACCAGGATCTCGGTCATGGCCTCATTGCGGTCGACAAGTTTCTGCTCAAGGAAAGAATAAGCCAAGAGTGGAGTCAGGCGTCAAAACAAGAAGACCACCATGACTCTGCCACAAGAATTATACCCCAACTCCCTGGGACCCAGTGATGGTGGCGTGGAGCAAGCTTTCGCGTTCCCTTCTCACCGTGGCCTCATCAAGCCGGAAACTCTTCACGGTTCCGTCGGGCGCCGTACGGTGAACGTCCGAGGGAGCCTACACGGAGGAGCCTCAATCCGAGGAAGGTTTGGGATCTCCGGTGGCAGCGACGACGACGATGACGACCACAACAGCGACGGGACTGGCATCCCCCGCCGACGACCACAAAGCCCACACTGGCATCCCCCGCGGCCTCAGGAATCAACTCGGAGACTCCAGTAGCGACCTCTACAGCGGGCAGCGACTCAGGGGCTGGGACAGCAGCCTCAATAACTACCCCTTGGTTGGCCAGCAACTGCAGCCCCGCAGTTGGGACCACCTCAGTCTCCGTGACTGGGCTGGCCTCTGGCTTAGTGGGTACGCTCGCGGGTGCCAGCTCGGCTGGGGCAGGTTCTTCAAGGGGAGCGGTCGGAGCGATCTCCTTGAGATCGATGTCGGCACGCTTCCTGCATCACAAGACAATCACCAAAACACTACTGCAACACGCAAGAATCTTAGAAGATCCGGAGCAGCATACCTCTTGGAGAACTTTAGTTTCCTGCCGAGCGACCCGGGTCCTGGCGGAGCGCTACCTCCAGTGGTCAGCCCGAGCGGCGAATTAGTTGGTGTCACAGTCGGCGACTGCACATTAGCTCAAGTCGGCCCCGATTCCAGTGTGGCTGGCTTGGGCGCCCCCGTGTTCGGCGGTATCTGCTCTGGCCGGCCCCTCGGCGGTGCTGTTGCCGGACTCGGCAATGTTGGGCTCGAACCCAGAGGTCTCAACCTGGGGCTTGATCGCCTGGGCGTCGCGGCGGTGGGGTCCTTTATCTTCAGCCCTCCTGCCACGGCGCGCGGCGTCATGGCCCCCTCGCCCCGATACAGAATGGGCTTCTTCCCCGCTCTCTTGGAGTCGGGCTGGCCAGCAGAGGGGCTCCTCGGCCTCTTCTTTGATTTGAGGGCTGACAACAGGCGCGCGTCCTCATCAAACTCTTCGTGCCACTACAGATGAGTCAACAAAATGCATCATATAATGCTAGACAACTGCAGACACAAGCCCACAGGCATTCATCACAGAAGAAGTTTAAAGATTACCTTGGTACGGGGCTGAATGAAGCTATAGGCCGTGACCCGGCGACTATCGTCTTCAGTCGTGATCACCCCTTCGGAGAAGTAACCGAACAGGGTCTCGGTCACTACACGCTTGTTGGCTGACTCGTTGCTTACTCGGTCAGGATCGTTTTTGCCCTTAAAAGCCCAGCCAAATGCACTCCTCAGCTTTAGCGGCTAGATGCGCCGAGTCAGGAAGCGACGAGCCACCCAAGGTCCTGTCAGGCCAGCCTTCTTGAGGTCATCTAACTTCACCAACAAGTGATGCACCTGGCCCATCTCCTCAAAGGATGGCTCTGCTGACCAATTAGGTAAAACCACGGGCGGCAAGCCGGTGAATGGGTGCAAGGAGGGAGCCAGATCTGCGCAATAGAACCACTCCTTGTGCCAGCCTTTCAAGGAAGATTTCAAGGGAAGATAAGATAAGCCTTCTTCCCATCACTCCTCAGCTGGAGACCAGCCCCCCAATCACACTAATATTAGTCTTGGAGGGCTGGGGTTTGATGTGGAACAGATGCTGGAAGAAAATAAAATGGGGTTCCACACCCAAGAAGCACTCACAGAGAGTAACAAATATGGAGATCTGAAGAATCGAGTTGGGATTCAAATGCACCAACTCCAGCCCGTAGAAGTCAAGGACGCGGCGGAAGAAATCGAAAGAGGGAAGGCATAAGCCCCGATCAAAAAAAGAGGCGAAAACTACAGTTTCACCAGGTTGGGGATTTGGGACCGACTCACCCTTAGCCGGCCGCCAACTAATCACCTCTTGGCTGGGCAACTTCAGTTGACTCTCCAGCAGCTTCAGCTTCGTCGAGCCGCAATCTGAAATTGGCCAAGCACTCTCCAACGCACCCGCAAGATCTAAAGCTTTTGGCATGGCTGGAAGTGGTAAGATTTGGGGAAAAATGAATCGGGGGCTTGGAACAGACGAAGAGGATTGGAATCACCCGAGTTCGGGTGGGGAACAGCAACAGCTAACCCTAGCCGGGCGGGAAGCAAATGTTGGGCGCGAAGGTGGAAGACGAAGCGATTGGTTAATTTGGGGAAGATGAAGGAATCTTTTTCTCTCTAACCGCCTTTTATAGAGCCGATGTCGACTAAATGGGCTTGGGCCTACACAGTTAGCACTGGGCCACCAAGATATGAGTTCCTACAGTAGCATGCTCCATGTGGGCCGCCTGCAGGCTGAGTTGAAATTATAGCGCTAGTGCTACTAATAGGAGCCGATGAGGTAAACAGATATGCTTCATGAGAGACTTATTGCTAAACGTATATGTTTGGGTATCTGTTCTATCCACCAG
Organism: Oryza meyeriana var. granulata; assembly: GCA_003991445.1. Taxonomy (NCBI): domain Eukaryota; kingdom Viridiplantae; phylum Streptophyta; class Magnoliopsida; order Poales; family Poaceae; genus Oryza; species Oryza meyeriana. The sequence goes on from RYFJ01003303.1 coordinate 8,854, forward strand.
GTCTCGAGGATATATCCTTACATGGATCACAAGCTGGTCTTCATTAAAATTGAGGATGCAGGTATCTTTCTCGAGTACACCTAACCACGCTGTGGATTTATTTTCATAAAGTGGTACTTGGCCTAGATGCATGGCCAACAGTTGCCATGAGCAACATTATTCCAGCCGATATGACGCTGAAGAGTCTAACTTTCGAGTAGTGCACTACTCGGGAGAGACTATAAATCTCTCATTCCCGCTGACATGATGCGAAGGAGTCTAACTTCTAGGTGGGACGCCACTCAGGAAAGACTACAAATTCCCTTTCCAGCTGACATGAAGCTGAAGAGTCCCATATACGAGTAGCATCCTACTTGGCAAGACTATAAACACACATTCTGACTGACATGAAGTCGAAGAGTCCTACATATAAGTAGTTCCCTACTCGGTAAGACTATAAAGTTTATTCCGGTTGACATGACTGGCCGTTGTATCTTCTATATGTGACCCGGTTCGGATCGCTCGACCACCAACACCGTGCTGACTACCTGAGTGGTTGCCACCAAATACAACATTAATGGTTCTTGGGGCAGAGGTGACGCCAACACGGGTGGAGATGTGAGAAATTTCTTGAAGTCTTCGAAGGCTTGCTGGGCTTCGGGAGTCCATTGGAAATTGTCTGCTTTCTTCAACAGCTTAAAAAAGGGCATGCTCCGTTCGCCTAGCCGGGAAATAAACCGGCTGAGTGCCGCCATGTAGCCTGTGAGCTTCTAGACATCCTTCTGGCTAGTCGGGGGTGCCATGTTCATGATTGCATTGACTTTCTGATGCGACTGGGTGCCCGATCTTCCGATAGGTTCGATTTGGTGATGTGAAGACGTTCACTTTTTGAGGCTTCCGATCAGTGATCGTCACCTTGCAACCGCTACACCCACACGTCTAGTTGTTATAACCATGCTCTCAGGTAGTCGACCTCACCACGAAGGTTTTTATCCCTGCAAGCAATCGAAGAAACTCACAAGAACAAGGAAGAAGGCAATCTAAATTGTAGATGAATGTTTAGCACATGAAGTTGGGGTTCTACAAACCGATCTAGACGGCGAAACTGCAATGGCAGAATAATCTAAACAAAACCCAACTCTAAACGATGACGGCTACTGAATATATATGAGTTGGGACGTCCTAGGGTTAACCCTAGGGCGCACACCCCTTGGGCTTAGCGCACGACACAATTACAAGGCCCAAGGCCCAAACAGACTCGGACTGGAAGAGGTGTGTGTCTTGTTTCGACGATTTCGGACAACTCAGGAGGAATTTTGACGTGGGACCAAAACCATCTGAAAGTAGACTCCATAAGCTTTCCAACAAGTACTCATGGGCCCCAAGAATCCTTTTAGATCAGTGGCTAGGTCCGTTTAAAATTGATGCTATCAGGAGGCCCGAATCCGAATCCAAAACATGCAAAACTTCATCTCTTGCCTTCTTGATGGCAACGGGGTGCCCGATCCTCCATTAGATAAGGATAACTCTTGATTTGGTGGAGAATCGACACTCATGATCTGGCTTCCGAATATATATGAGTTGGGATGTCCTAGTGTTAACCCTAGGGCGCACACCCCTTGGGCTTAGCCCACGACACAATTACAAGGCCCAAGGCCCAAAACAGACTCGGACTAGAAGAGGTACGTATCTTGTTTTAACGATTCCGGATAGCTCAGGTGGAATTTTCATGTGGGACCAAAACCATCTGAAAGTAGACTCCATAAGATTTCCAACAAGTACTCATGGGCCCCAAAAGTCCATCTGGATCAGCAGCTAGGTCCGTTTGAAGTTGATGCTATCAGGAGGCCTGAATCCGAATCCAAAACATGTAGAACTTCATCTCTTGCCTTCTATGGACCAAAAGTGATGTGGTGATGTAGGAGTAGACTTGGGTAAGGTCTTGGTTTGGTCCCTAATCAACTTCTTTGATCATCCATGTGTTCCTTGTGCTCGGTCTCTTTCCCTTCACCCAAGCAAATATCTCTGCAAACAAGAACACACAAAACTCATGGTGCAGTAACGGCTATTCAAATATATAACACGTAAATCTTACGTAGAAAGCATGCACCTTTGGTTGATGAATACATAAGGTAGCTAGGGTCATATCCGAGCTAGTGATGTCCTCATCATCCCTGAAACTCATTTAAATAACTAGAGGAACTAGATAGAGAATTATTTATACTCATGCGGTCCTCTAAACAAGACATGTCATTATGAAAAGGAGGTATATTAAAATTTGAACAAATGTATACTCTATGCACATTATATTCTCCTTTATTATCATAATTTCCAATAACATGAAAAATCACATCAGAAGGACATGGCAAATGAGATCTAGCAAATAATATCTTCTCCAAATAATTGAGTGGACAAAGATCATCAAATTGAATATAGCCCCAAGTATTTAAAGAAGATAGCAATCTAATGTGGAGGCCATGGGCCCCGGGTACCTCACCACCTACATATGGGCCACTCGGATAGAGGATGGGCCGAATTGTGTAGTTAGAGATAGGATAGCACCCGGCAGACTTTACCTTGTATGATAAGGAAAACAGGCTTAGTCGGATAAGTTTCTATCTCTAAGAAGGAAATCCCTTGGCCGTATCCGGCTGGGATCCTTATCATGTACCCCTGTCCCCTAGTATATAAAGGGAGGCAGGGCGCCCCATGAGGGCACACAGACACGGAAGATCATTGATCGACATAACCTCTTAGAGGAATAACACCATAACTAGACGTAGGGTATTACCTCACATTGAGGGCCTGAACCAATATAAAATCTCTTTGTGTTCCTCTGCTATCCACCGAGTTTCCCCTTGCCGAGTAGCCCTATAATTCTATTGCTAGTGTAAAACATCGACAGTTGGCATGCCAGGTAGGGGCCTCGGCGCAATCTACATCCAAGATCTCGATGGATCCAACAAGAGGAGTCGACGGCGACAAGTTTTCCCCCGGAGACGTGATTTCCTTCGAAAGCCTCGACTTCATTGTCGACCAAATTGGCAATCTAACCTTGGCCGAAGTAGATCTAATCCAACTGGTCAAGGAACCAGCCGACTCCGCGCCAGTCCGGCCCACCAGATGCGGTGACAATCATCATCAAGCCGCAACACCAACTCTCTACGTCGCCGAGCCACGGGACAACTCTCTCTGCCAGCGTTCGGCCCGAGTCAAGCCTAGAGTCGACTCAGGTCAGGCAAGGAAGGAGGGAGATCCTCAATTTCCCACTCGGATTCGGCAACATCACATGACCGCATCCCGTGCGGCACTCCCGATCTCCCGTGCTTCAGTTTGGACACGGCCCTAGGCCGTTTCAGATTGGATCTAGGATAATCAGGGCGATTCTGTGGGCACCCCGGAAGTGCATTATGAAGAGTAACTATTATGGCAACGCGAACTATCTAGATGGTTGGGGTCTCGAATAAAAACTAAATAAGTACGGTAACCATCCATCCTCATCGCAGACTTGCCATAATCTTTACCCACTCACAATACAAGTCCAAAATGCTGAGAAGTGTACGAAAGAGATAATCATAAGGATAGCTTGTCAGTCCTCCCCGTCATACGCCCGTCAAACCACTCGATGGTGGCGACCAAACACGATACGTACCCCAGAGGACTCGAACCACAATAGCTATCCCCCAACCATCTCAATTATACACAACTCATACTCATGTTCAGCTAGTCCCCAGGAAAGCGACTAGCCTCACACTTTCATCGCAAGCAATTGATAAACATCACAAGTACTCTAAAATGGATAGACGAGTAGCAGGGTTATAGATTCTACATAGAGGGTTCACACCCTAATTCATCACAAAGTGACACAAAAGATTTGCAGCAGAATATAAACACAAAAGACAAGAACCAGTGGTGCCAAACCCATGCACAGGGCAACCAACTGGGGATAGAGCTCAACTTCAACTACACATTATCCTCGCCACCCTCGGCGGGATAACAGTAGATCACACCATCTTCGTCGATATCCTCACCTGAAAAATGCAACGTGAGTACGAATGGTACTCCGCAAGACTTACACAATAATAATAGTACAAAGGAAGCATGCTGGTTTCTACATCAAGGAAAAAGGCTATGTTGATTTGATTTTGCATAAAGCTGATTTTATTGAGCAAGTAATACTTGAAACTATAAGCAGTTTGCAAGGTAACACAATCTGAAAGTTTTGGACAGCAAGTATATAGTTCTGAAATAGAAGTGAAAATGAGCATAATCCCATGCTCTAATATTATCCATGGGCCACCATTGCCCAAACAATTATGCTACACAAGCATATCATCTTTTATGACTAAACTAAGTCATATTTAATAATAAAGTCTTTCATATAAAACCATTCATTTTTTTTAACATCAAAAATCCTTTATATAAACCCATCCATCCATGACTATCCTAAGTCATGATATAGTCACATAATCCCGTAACTATATCTCCCAAGTTTGTCGCTAACATACATTGACTAGCACATCAAGCGGTCGTCCTGTAACCGTGGACACGGCTATTCGAATAGTTCTTACTCTGATCAGAGGTGTACATCTTTACCCACACGATGTGATAGAAGCCCAATGGCTACACTCTAGTTTGATACGTACATATCTGTACCCACACTCTACACATTGAGTGCAGACTAGAGGTCACAACAAAACCTTTCGCACGCTTAGCCCCAACCACCTAAACCACGTCTGGGCCCCCGACGACTTAGTCGTGCGTGTGTGATGACTAAGGCGGGCTCACCGTCGTGGGAGGCACCTCCGGCCACAGCCAGGCGCGCTCGAGGTCCTCCAACGGAAATCCCTCCTCACGACTGACGGACGGGCGTAGATGGCCACAGCCTCCCGTGCTACTGAGTTAAGCCGTCCCACTCCCGGCGTGTGGAAGTACGTAGGGTGCTTGAATAGATGTCAACATGTTCGGTCCTTTACGACCCAGACGGAGCTACGTGCATCGGGGAAACACCATCCCTTCATCGCCCTATCATCCGTCCAAGTCAAAACATATTTTCAATTATTATTCAGAGGTTATTCTTTTCAGATTTGAACCCATTTATTCGCTTTAAACTAGTTTTGAACCGATAGCTCCATCTATCGGATTTTGCTAAGTCTAGAAAAAGCATGGCTAAGCATTCGGTAAAATAAAAGTATTCCAAAGTCCTTAACCAGTGGTGACAATGTATAAACATGGCATCAATAACCAAGGAATGGAAATGCATACAATTGGGTAATATTGACTCTACCCGTTTTCCCATTTTAAATAGACTGAAGCATGCATATAGATATTGTTTTCGCAAACAAATCAATTTATTGAAAACATAGGTTCAATATGCTTAGACGCTTGCCTTGCTGCAGCGATGGGTCACACTCAAGTTCTGGGTTAATCTCCACGTACTTCGTATCCTCAGAATCTATCGATAAGAAGCAATATGCAAATAAGAAGCAATTAAACATGTCTATGCAACATGATCAATTAATTATGAGATAAATACAGTAGGTATGGTATGTCCTAACAAGATTTTAGGAGAAAGAACCAAGTCATTTGCATCCCTGGATTGGGAGATACAAAAATGACAAGGTAGAAACGGCAAAAGCCGAAACTATAGGAGAACTCTAAGCAGAAAATAAGTGCTTGCCTTCTCTGGTAGGATTTTATGAGTGTGAACATTTTTATGTGAAAATACATATCTTCCTGGTTCCGACAAAATTTGATTTACTGAAATCCGATTTAAAATGATTTAGATATGAATTTTACAAGTTTAACAAAAAGAAAGGTTAGAAAATTACTTAGGCCTATTTTGGGAGGTATTTTTATCAAATATAACTTTTCCACAGTAAGTTTACAATTTTCTGAGTTTAACAGAAGTGGTTTCACATTTGTAGCAAATGGGATGAATTTTATGGGAATATTTCAAGTTATTAAGCCCAAAATAAGTCAATTTTGCTTCATATTATTTTATGGATATTTTCTGTACAGAAGTTGTCCTATTTTATTTTACAGTAATAAAGTTCACAAATTTACAGAGCTAACAAAATTGGTTTCACTCAATTTGGAGTCAAAATGGAGAAGTTATGGATTTGCAAAGTTTAGCCATTTTTCTGTTGTAACATAAATCTTTTAATTACTTTTCCTATTTCTTTTTCTTTCTTCTTTTCTGATTTCCCTTGCAGCCTGGGCCCGCAGGCCAGCGAGGCAAAGCAGAGCAGGGCGCGGGCGCGAGGGCGCGGGCACGAGGGCACGGGCGCGAGGGCGCGGGCGCACAGATCGGACCGTCCGTTCCCGGAGTGTATGGTCCGGCCTGGCAAACAGAGAAGGACGCGGGCAGACAGAGCCGGCGAGCTTCTCGGCGGCGGCGACGGTGAACGGCGGCTCGGCTGTGGTCGGGCCCAAAACAGAAAAGGTAGAGAAGTTCACGGCGGAGCTAAGGGTGGTCTTCTTGACACCTCGGGTCACCGGAATCTCGCCGGCGGCGAGCTCCAGCGGCGGAGTGGTTCGGGTTAGCTAGGCCGACTCGGCTACGGGCGGTTTCAGGCCAAAACAAAGCATGCCTTAGCGTCTAAAAGGTACCAAGATGCTCACTGAAGGTTGTGCTGGTCTCGGTGAAACGGAAACAGCAACGGCGACGGCGAACTTGGCCCGGCGGCGGCGAACTCCTTCGGTTTCACACCGGTGGCCTTCTCCCGGGGTTCTGCAGTCGGGGTGAAGTGTCTAACAGGTTAGAAACTTCCTGAGGACGGCTACGTTGCAAAGAATCGAAGTGGGGCTCACCACAGAGGACGAATCGGCGGTGGCGGCGGATTGACCGGAGGGGAAGAAGACGATGTCGATCTCTCGGTATACTGTGTCGCGGTTCGATTGGTCGAGGCCAGCGTCTCCTGGGAGTGAGGCGACACTGAAGGCGAGGTGGTCCGGTCAGACTTGCTCCGAGGCGGCCGGAAACGGCGAGGCAACGCCGGCGGCGGCGCAGCAGAGCAGAGAGCGAAACACGATGGCCTCGACCGGCGATCCTAGGGCAACCAAGTATGAAAATGGAACAATCAGAAGGTGCTTATCATGTTCTGGCTAAGGGAAGAGGATGGATTTCACCAGAGGAAACTCAGTTTCGGTCGAACACTCACGGCAGCGGAGGAGATGACTTCACCGCCGGTGATCTTTGGGGATTTCGTCGGTTTTCTCGGTGGGAGCGTGAAGAGGATGAGGAGGAGGTTCTTCTGGCGAAGTTTGAGTCGAGATGGTCGAGGTTTCCCAGATCAGTGCTTATCTCAGTGTCCCTGTGAGCTGTGAGGGAGAAGGAGAAGGAGGCAGCGACACCTGTGCCATGCAGTGCTGAGCTGCTCCATTCCACAGTGGTCCTTGGTGGGTCCCACATGTAAGACCACATTTTCCTACACAATTTTGGCTAGGTATAGTCTATGAATTGTGGGTCCTTGTAGTGATATTCTAGGTGACATGGAGGAGGATGGTAGGATTCTGGGTGAAACACTCTGTCCCATGTTGTGCTATGACTGACCAGTGGGCCAGGGTCCTGTGGGTCCCATTGGTCAGTGACTTGAGAGAGGAGAAATCTCCAGAAACTAAGTCTTGCTAGCTGTCAAGCAGGCAGTCTTTGCATTACTGTTTCACTAAGTTAATGAGGAGCATAATTCATGGGAAAATTACTGGAGGTAAAGAAAGATGTTTTTAACCTGCTGATCAAAAATCGTTGCTAGAAGAGGTCTGGTTCATCTCTGGTGAAAAAGCAAAGTAGGCATACTAATCCAGTCTTTCTGCAGTTTAGTTCATTTCTCCAGTGCCTTGATCTTATCATTTTATGTGTTTTCTTTGGGAGATAAATTAATCCAAAATTCCTGATGATAGGGTTCATGTTGGCACACACTTTGGCAAAAAGGGCTCTGTCTAATTAATCATCATTTTCATGTGGTGAATTTTAGAAGTAAACTAATTCATTTCAGCTAGCTTTCTAGTTTTGCTGATTTGAGGGACTTGGTTGAAGTATTTATTAAAGTGATAAAATTATGTAAAATTTACAGTGGGTTGATTTGGTGAGATAGTGCTTACAGGAATTTTTCCATGGTTTTATGTGTAACCTAACATCTTCAGAAAAATCCTTAGACTGTACCCATGCATATGGCAAAGAGAAGGATCCAGGCTGAAACTTGTTTGGAATTTGTGAGGGGTCTAAACTAATGAAATCAATTCTGGAAAAATTATATTGATTCATGGTAACTAAAATAGTATTTGAATAAATTATTTCCCACATATGTTTCTGTTCAACTTGATGCACTATTTTGTAAGGTTTGGTTTTTACCGATTAGGGTTTTAACTATTGAAGGTTTACATATTGCAAACTTTAATTTTGCATGAAGCGACATAGCAAGGATTTTGTTTATGCACTCTAGTGGCAGTAGGTTATAACCCTAATTACTTGGAATTAGATTTGGGGCTGTGACAGATTCTTACTCCGCTCAACTACGCGGACTCTGACTCCCAGTCGGACACCAGTTCGAACTCTGGTTCGGACACCAGTTTAGCGGGTCTCCTCATCCCCCGCGAAATCTTCATGGCATCAACACCCCCACAGGAGATTTGCCGAGCGCAAGAGGAACAACAAGAGGAGGACTGCCGACTAAGACAACAGGAGGAGGCCAACCGCGAGGCTCGCAATGACGGGCTGCGACAGGCTGGGCGAGTCGCCCAGCAGCAGATCCTCCAAACCAAAGTCAGGGACCATGACGTCTTCGTCACACCACAACAGAACGTCGTGGCTGCCGCAACCCTGCTGGACACACTCCAGCTCGCGCCTAACCACCAGGCCACCCCGACTATCGCCAAGATCAAGGCGATGATCACAGCTGCCGCCTGTCAGCAGCAATAGCAGTCGGGTGACACAGTTATACCAACCAATCGGTCGGGTTATCCGGCGGCAGGATCATCTGCGTCAACTCTACGCCGGGCAGCCAGCTCTAGTCGGCCACGCGAGGAGTCCCAACAAACCTCACTTGGTGGCACCAACAACAACCGGCGGCACCACCAGTTCGACCGCCGACCCAATCAAGACCTCTGAGTCCGATTACAATGCGACCTTCACCATACCATAAACGCCCGGCACGAAGAATGCGGAGAAGATGATCATCACCGAATGGAGGACGAAAACGAACGCTTCAGTCTCCACCACGATCGGGTATGCCGCCCCAGACGGAGCCAGAGCCCTGACGAAGACGAAGGCATTCCCGCTTTCACACAGGAGCTCCAGGAGGTTGACTGGCCATCGGGCTTCAAGCCTACGGGGATCGAGAAATACGATGGCAAAACCAACCCCGAGTCCTAGCTCACCGTATACACCCTGGCGGTTTGCGCAGTCGGAGGTGATAGTAAAGCCATGGCTAACTACCTCCCAGTCGCCCTGGCCGACTCGGCGAGGACATGGCTATCAGGCCTCCCGAGACGGTCGATCGGTTCCTAGGGATAACTCAGGGAGCGGTTCATCGCTAACTTCCAGGGGACCTACGAGAGGCCATCTTCAGAGCACGATCTCTATCAGCTGCACCAAAAGAAGAACGAGTCTCTGCACGAATTCATCAAGAGGTTTTCCGAGAAGCACAACCAAATTCCAACCATCAAGGACGAGGCTGTCATCACCGCCTTCCACAAGGGAGTAAAGGACGCCCCGTTCATCGCAAAGATCACTCGGAAGCCACCATCCACAGTCCAGGCCCTCTTCGACATGGCTAACAAATACGCTGACTCGGCCGAAGCAGTCACCGAGGCCTTCGACGAGAAGAAGGAGCCCGGACAAAAAGATCAGAAGGCAAAAGCCAACAACAAGCCGTCTCAAAACAAGTCTGGCAGCCGCAAGCGGAAGTCGGACAACGAGGTGGCCAACATGGAGCACACTCGATCACAGCCCCAGCGGAACAACGACTACCAGAAAGTCATGAGTGGGCCATGCCCCTTCCACCCCAGGGTAAGCACGCGGCCAAAGATTGCTACATGCTCAAAAAGTTTGCCTCTGAGCAAGCTTCATCGTCTGGCGCCGACAAAGACAAAGACAAGCCGGACTCAAGCCCGGCTGATGATTTCAAAGATCCACAGGCTGAGCTCAACCATATCCTCGGAGGGCCGTCTGCCTACGAGTCCAAGCGCAAACAGAAGCTATCTACGTGCGACATCAGAGATGGCCATCACCTTCAACCGCGTAGATGACCCAGATCGGGTTTCACACCCGGGACGCTATCCACTCGTCTTGGACCCGGTTGTCAGAAATATCAGGCTGAAGAAAACCCTCATCGGCGGAGGCAGCACGCTCAACATATTATTCGCCAAGACTTTGGACGAGATGATGATTCCTCGTTTAGAATTACGACCGAGCGCTGCGCCCTTCCACGGGATAATTCCCGGCCTGTCATCAACTCCACTTGGGTAGATCACATTGCCAGTAACCTTCGGCACGCGGGATAACTTCCGCACAGAAAATGTCTGCTTCGAGGTCGCCGACTTCGAGACCGCGTACCACGCGATACTTGGATGACCGGCACTCACCAAATTCATGGCGATACCGCACTACACATACATGGTGCTCAAGATGCTAGGGCCAGCAGGAGTCCTCTCCCTACACAGCGATGTCAAGCAAGCCTTCACCTGCGACAAGGAGAGCTGCGAATTGGCTCAATCACAAGAGGCGGCAGTCGGGCGCAACAGCATTCGGCAAGCCGTCACAACAGAAGTCTAGCAAGATCAAGTCCCAGCAAAAAAGGCAGCGAAGTCGGGAATTTCAGCGGACTCTGACACGAAGAAGATCCCCCTGGATCCTTTCGACCCCTCCAAAATTGCCCTAGTCAGGACCGGACTCGACCCCAAATAGGAAGACGCGCTCGTCACCTTCCTCCAAGCCAACAAGGACATATTTCCGTGGAAACCGTCCGACATGCCGGGCGTACCAAGGGAGGTGATCGAGCACGACCTCAATGTAAAGACAGACGCCAAGCCAATCAAGCAATGGCTGCGACGCTTCGCTCAAGACCGCAAGGATGCTATTTGGGAGGAGATCACCAAGCTCCTCACAACCGGGTTCATCAAGGAGGTCTATCACCCGGACTGGCTGGCAAACCCAGTGCTGGTCCGGAAGAAAAACGGTAAGTGGCGCATGTGCGTCGACTACACCGATCTCAATAAGCGTGCCCCAAGGACCCATTTGGTCTTCCCAGGATAGATTAGGTGGTAGATTCCACGGCCAGGTGCGACCTACTCAGCTTTCTCGACTGCTACTTGGGATACCATCAAATCAGCCTAAGGGAGAATGACTGCTTAAAGACATCTTTCATCACGACGTTTGGAGCGTACTGCTACATCACAATGCCGTTCGGTCTGAAAAATGTTGGAGCAACCTATCAACGGGCAATTCAGCGGTGTCTGCACACTCAGATCGGGCGCAACGTGGAAGCCTACGTCGACGACGTGGTGATCAAGACCAAGTCCAAAGAAGACCTCATCGCTTACCTGGAAGAAACCTTCCAAAATCTTCGACAATTCAAGATGAAGTTGAACCCAGAAAAATGCGCCTTCGGAGTGCCATCCGGCTAGTTACTCGGCTTCATCGTCTCACATTGTGGCATCGAGGCAAACCCAGAGAAAGTCAACGCCATAATGAACATGGCTCCCCCGGCTAACCAGAAGGACGTCCAGAAGCTGACAGGCCGCATGGTGGCACTCAGCCGATTTATTTCCCGACTGGGCGAACGGGGTATGCCCTTCTTCAAGCTACTCAAAAAGGCGGACAATTTCCAATGGACTCCGGATGCCCAACAAGCCTTCGAAGACTTCAAATAATTTCTCATATCACCTCCCGTGTTGGCGTCACCTATGCCCCAAGAACCGCTAATGCTGTATCTGGCGACAACTAGTCAGGTAGTCAATACGGTGCTGGTGGTCGAGCGATCCGAACAGGGTCATATCCAGAAAATACAACGGCCAGTTTACTTTGTCAGTGAGGTGCTTGCCGACTCGAAGACGAGATATTCGCAGGTCCAGAAGCTGTTATATGGCCTACTCATCACAGTCCGAAAGCTGGTGCACTACTTTCAAGCACATCAAGTCACGTGGTCACATCATTTCCACTCAGGGATGTCCTTCATAATCGTGAGGCCACTGGCCGAATCGCTAAATGGGCACTCAAGCTGATAGCTTTCGATATTACCTTTTAGCCACAGACAACAATTAAATCACAAGCTCTAGCCGACTTCGTGGCCGACTGGACAAAAGTTCAACTGCCTACATCAACAGTGAAGCTAGAGTATGGACAATGTACTTCGAAGGTTCTCTACCGATCGGCGGCGCCGGGGCTGGAGTCATATTGACATCCCCCACTGGCGAAAAACTCAAGTACGTTCTACAAATCCACTTCCCGACTTCCCACAACATCGCCGAGTACGAGGCACTTATCCACAGGCTCCGGATTGCTATATAACTCGGCATACGTCGACAGGTTGTGCGCGGGGATTCTCAACTCGTGGTGAACCAAGTCATGAAAGACTGGACTTGTCTCGATGATACTATGGCGGCATACTGTCTGGAGGTCCGCAAGCTGGAAAACAAGTTTGACGGGCTAGAAATCACACATGTCCTACTCCAATACAATGATGCAGCAGATGAGTTGGCAAATATGGGATCCAAGCGAGAAGCGGTTCCGACTGGAATCTTTGTCAAGCAACTCATGGAGCCATTAGTCAAGAAGAAACCGGCGCCGGAGTAGTCGGGAGGCGAACCTACCCCGGCTACAGATGAGGTGCTGCACATATGTCAAGACTGGCGAGCCCCTGTTTTCAAATTTCTCCTGGATGACGAACTCCCAGAAGATCGCAATCAAGCTGAGCAGATCAAGTGTCGAAGCAAAAGCTTTCTACTAGTTGGAGAAGACCTGTACCAACGGAGCGCATCCGGTGTCCTCATGCGTTGCGTCACCACCGAGGACAGCAAGCAGATCCTGTAGTCGATCCACTCGGGTATATGTGGCAATCATGCCGCACCAGGACGTTAGTTGGAAAGGCTTACCGGCAGGGGTTTTTTTGGCCCACAGCAGTAACAGACGCAAAAGAAATTGTTCGCAAGTGCGAGGGTTGCCAGTTCTACGCAAGACAAACTAATCTCCTAGCCCAAGAACTCCAAACTATCTCTATTTCTTGGCCATTCGTAGTATGGGGGCTCGACATGGTCGGGCCTTTCAAGAAAGGGCCAGGAGGGTTCACACATCTATTCGTCGCATGATAAGTTCACCAAGTGGATTGAGGCCAAACCCATTGCAACTGTAACAGCGGCACGAGCAAAGGACTTTATCATGAGTATACTATACAGATTCGGGGTTCCTAACCGCATCATTACTGACAACGGTACTCAGTTCACGGGCGGCGTATTCTAAGAGTTCTGCGAAGATTTCGGCATCAAGATCTGCTATGCATCCGTGGCACACCCGCGGAGCAACGGGTCGGTCGAACGAGCCAACGGTATGGTCTTACAAGGCATCAAGGCTAGGATTTTTGACCGACTACAACCATACGTGGGTCGGTGGGTACAAGAACTCCCATCTGTTCTCTGGTCTCTCAGAACCACGGTTAGTCGAGCAACAGGGCAATCCCCTTCCGCGAGTCCGGGCTTACTCTGAAGACGCCTCAAACAACACCCAACTGGTCGAGCTAGATCAGTTGGAAGAAGCAAGGGACATCGCAACAATCCAGTTGGCAAGGTATCTTCAAGGCCTACGTTGCTACCACAATCGCAATGTCCGTGGCCGCGCCTTTTTGGTCGGGGATCTTGTCTTGAGAAAAATACAAACCACCAAAGACAGGCACAAATTATCCCCACTTTGGGAAGGGCCGTTCATTATAGCCGAGGTCACGTGGCTAGGCGCCTACCGACTGAAGACCGAAGACGGTGTCCTCATCACCAACTCATGCAATATAGAACAGCTATGTCCTTTCTATACCTGAGCTTTATACTTTCTCATGTGTACAGTTTCTCTAACTCACTACGTCGCTTGTATCAACCGAGTAGTGAGTCGGGGGCTGCATGTGTTATATGTGTTTTGTCAATATATACGAGCCTGTCTTACTCTAGTTATGAAGCCTTACTACGACTGTCACGTTTGCCCGAGTACACTTTCTTACAGTGAACAATTTTATTAAGTTCTGACAGACTAACTCGGTGTAGACTACACATTCGAGTAACGCTAATGACAACTGAGTAGTAATTCAAGGCTTGGCGGCACTGCACATATATTTACACATGTTTTCCACAAAATTTTATATATACCGACTACATGATATATTACTCTTACAGACCCAGGTCTCGGGTGATTATCTCAGTAGTCGGCCTCGCCCGGGCTATCAACTCCAGCGCCTCCTCGGGCGTCCTCTCCTCGGCAAACCCCTCCCCGATGGCTTCGATGTCTACCCTCGGGTAGATTGATTTGGTCATCGCCAGGGTCTAGGCCACGCCGGCAAGGACATGCTCATCCGAGTACTTCTTCAAGGCACTCGGTGCATCCTCAAGACGCGCCTCTACTTGGGAGATCCTGCTGCAACTGGTTCCCATAGGGCTGGGATCTATGAGGTCAAGGAGCCCATTCACGGACCTGACGAGGGCTTCCTGTGACTCCCTGATGACTCTTATCTCCTCTGTGTAAAACTGATATTGGGCCTGGACATTGGCTCTCATGTCTGTTCGGGTCCACCGGCAAGTAAACTTGTCAGGCTCAGTTGCAGATGGAATGACTAATGGATTGGTTAAGATCACCATCAGGTTGGGGACTTACTTTCGTAGTCGGCCTCCCACTTGGCTATGGTTTTCTCCAGTTCGGCTTTTTCTTCACCGAGCTTGATGGTGGCCTCTTTTAACTCAGCCTTTTCCCGTTCAAGCTCAGTGTTGGCCTCTGTCAGGTCAGCCTTGACCTTCTCAAGCTCGGCCTTGGTTTCTTCGGCCTCCTTCAGCTGGGCTTCCCCCTCTGTTCGGGTCTTTAACTCGGCTTCGAGGGCTGGACGACACATTAGTCATGGACTCAACCTTGCGGCCAAGACGCAACTGGGCAGTCAGGAACAACGCAGCTGGAGAAATACATCAAGAGTTCAGTCGGGAAGACGCATTCGGGGGACTTACCTCTGATCTTCGTGGCTTGGGCCCAATTTTCATCCCTAAGCTGGGTGGCGGCATCCTTCAGCCAAGCTTCCCTCCCCGCGTGGCGCTCCTCCATCTCGGCCTTCAACGCTCGGAGCTGCTCTAATTCCATGAGGTGGGGGGCCATTTCGACCAGGATCTTGGTCATCTCCTCATTGTGATCGATAAGTTTCTGCTCAGGGAAAGAACAAGTCAAGAGTGGAGTCGGATGTCAAAATAAGAAGACCACCACGACTCTGCCACAAGAATTATACCCCAACTCCCTAGGACCCGGTGATGGTGGCACGAAGCAAGCTTTTGCTCTCCCTTCTCGCCGCGGCCTCATTAAGCTTGAAACTCTTCACGGTTCCGTTGGCCGCCGTCCAGGTGAACGTCCGAGGGAGCCTACGTGGAGGAGCTTCAATCCGAGGAAGGTTCGGGATCTCCAGCGGCAATGACGACGACGATGACGACCATGATGGAGACGGGGTCCCGGCCCCCACATCGGTGTCCTCTGTGGCCTCGGGGGTCGACTCGGGGGCTCCGACAACAGCCTCGGCAGCGGGCATCGGCTCAGGGGCTAGGGCAGCAACCTCAGCAATTGCTCCTTGGTCGGGCAGCACCAGCGACCCCGCAGTCGGGACCACCTCAGTCTCTGTGACTAGGCTGGCCACCGGCTCAACGGGTGAGCTTGCAGGCACCGGCTCAACTGGGGTGGGCTCTTCAAGCGGAGCGGTCTCCTTGAGATCGATATCAACACGCTTCCTGCATGGCGAAACAGACATCAAAGTACCGCTGCAACAGACAAGAGTCTCAAAAGATCCGGAGCAGCATACCTCTTGGAGAACTTCAGTCTCCCGCCGGGCGATCCAGGTCCCTGTGGAGCGCTGCGCCCGGTTGTTGGCCTGGTCGGCGAAGCAGTCGGCTGTAGCGTGGCAACTAGAGGCAACCCCGTCGGTGGCATGGCCAACTTAGGCACCCGTGTGCTTGGCGGCGCTTGCTCGGACCGCGTACTCGGCGGCGCTTTCGCCAGGCTTGGCAGCGTCGAGCTTGGCCGTATTGATCCCAACTTGGGACTTGATCGCCTAGGCACCGCGATGGCGGTGTCCTTTATCTTCAGGCCTCCAACCACGACACGCGGTGTCATGGCCCCTTCGCCCCGATATAGAACGGGCTTTTTCCTGGCTCTCTTGGAGTCGGGTTGGGCAGCAGCAGGGCTCCTTGGCCTCTTCTTCGCTCTAACGGCTGACAATGGGTGGGAGTCCTCATCGAACTCCATGCATTCCTACAGAAGATTCAATAACATCTATCACATGATGTTGGGCAATCACAGATACAGGCCCACCGGCATTCGTCACAGATGAGGGACGAAGATTACCTTGGGCGGCGCCTAAGGAAGCTATAAGCAGCAATCCGGCGTTTATCGTCCTCGGTCTCGATCACCCCCTCGGAGAAGTAACCAAATAGGGTCTCGGTTACCTTGAACTTATCGGCCGACTTGTGGCTTACTCAGTCAGGATCAAGTTTGCCTTGGAAATCCCAGCCGAACACGCTCCTCAGCTTCAGCGGCTGGATGCGCTGAGTCAGGAAACGTCGTGCCACCCAAGGCTCGATCAGGCCAACTTCTTTAAGCATATCCAATTTCTCTAGCAATTGATGCACTTGGCCCATCTCCTCAAAGGTTGGATCTGCTGACCAATTTGGTAAAACTACCGGTGGCAAGCCGGTGAATGGACGCAAGGAGGGAGCCAGATCTGCGCAATAGAACCACTCCTTGTGCTAGCCTTTTAGGGAAGATTTCATGGGGAGATCAAGATATGTTTTCTTCCTATCACTCCTCAACTGGAGACCAGCCCCCCTAATCACATTGATGTTATTCTTAGAGGGCTGAGGTTTGATGTTGAACAGATGCCTGAAGAAATTAAAATGGGGTTCCACACCCAAAAAGCACTCGCAAAGAGTGACAAATATGGAGATTTGAAGAATCGAGTTGGGATTCAAATTCACCAACTCCAACCCATAGAAGTCAAGGATGCGGCGGAAGAAATCAAAAGAGGAAAGGCACAAACCCCGGTTGAAAAAAGAGGCAAAAACTACTGTTTCACCAGATTGGTGATTTGGGACCAACTCACCCTTAGCTGGCCGCCAGCGGATCACCTCCTGGCTGGGCAACTTCAATTGACTCTCCAGCAGCCTCAGTTTCACCAAGCCACAATCTGAAGTCAGCCAAGCATTCTCTAGTGCACCCGCAAGATCCGAAGCTTTCGGCATGGTTGGGAGCGGAAAGATTTGGGGGAAAAGCGAATTGGGGGCTTGAAACAGACAAAGCGGACTGAATCGCCCGAGTTCAAGTAGGGAACAGCAGCAGCAGCTAACCCTAACCAAGCAAAGGGCAAAATTTGGGCGCGGAGACGGAAGACGAAACAATTGGCTGATTTGGGGAAGATGAAGGAATCTTTTTCTCTCTCCCCATTATTTACAGAGCCTGTGCAGACTAAATGGGCTTGGGCCTATACAGTCGGGGCTGGGCCACCAAGATATGAGTTCCTAGAGTAGCATGCTCCATGTGGGCTGCCCGCAGGCTGAGTTGAAATTATAGCGCTGGTGCTACTAACAAGAGCCGATGAGATAAACAGATATGCTTCATGAGAGCCTTATTGCTAAACATATATGTTTGGGTATCTGTTTTATCCACCAGGTCTTGAGGATATATCCTTATAGGGATCACAAGCTGGTCTTCATTAAAATTGGGGATGCAGGTATCTTTCTCGAGGACACCTGACCATGCCGTGGATTTATTTTCATAAAAGTGGTACTCGGCCTACATCCGTGGCCATCAGTTGCCATGGGCAACATCATTCCAGCCGATATGACGCTGAAGAGTCTAACTTTCGAGTAGTGCACTACTCGGGAGAGACTATAAATTCCTCATCCCGCTGACATGATGCGGAGGAGTCTAACTTCTGGGTGGGACACCACTCGGGAAAGACTATAAAACTCTTTTTTCCAGCTGACATAAAGCTGAAGAGTCCCATATACGAGTAACATCTTACTCGGCAAGACTATAAACACACATTCCAACGGACATGAAGTCGAAGAGTCCTACATACGAGTAGTTCCCTACTCGGCAAGACTATAAATCATATTCCGGTTGATATGATACCGAAGAGTCTCATATACTAGTAGTAATCTACTCGGGAAAGACTTCCAGGTTAAAGATCTTTGACTTTATGTTTAATTGTCTTCAGAATTAAGCACAAAGTTGGGGGGCTACACCTAATAGGTGTGCCTATTCGGCGCACACTCTTCATATATTTACATGAAGCCCTTCATAGCCTCGCTACCAGCTGACATGAAGCAGGATTCGGGAAGAAGACTCACTCGGATAAAGAGTACTCGGGAGCATTGCACTCAGGAAATCTTCACCGTGGAGGATGAGCACTCGGCATCAGCTGTGACTCTACTATGAAGGTCTCAAGGGCTACTGTGGAGGCCATGGGCCCCGAGTACCTCACCACCTACATATGGGCCACTCGGATAGAGGATGGGCCGAATTGTGTAGTTAGAGATAAGATAGCACCCGGCAGGCTTTACCTTGTATGATAAGGAAAACAGGCTTAGTCGGATAAGTTTCTATCTCTAAGAAGGAAATCCCTTGGCCGTATCTGGCTGGGATCCTTATCATGTACCCCTGTCCCCTAGTGTATAAAGGGAGGCAGGGCGCCCCATGAGGGCACACAGACACGGAAGATCATTGATCGACATAACCTCTCAGAGGAATAACACCATAACTGGACGTAGGGTATTACCTCACATTGAGGGCCTGAACTAGTATAAAATCTCTTTGTGTTCCTCTGCAATCCACCAAGTTTCCCCTTGCCAAGTAGCCCTATAATTCTATTGCCGGTGTAAAACATCGACATCTAAGCTCTTCATTCTCGCTAGCAATGTGAACAACATGTCTAAAATCAGCACATGGTAGTTCAACAACATTACTAACATGTTCATTCACTAGTTGTGGCATGGATATAAGTGAAGCTTTGCACAACTCTTCTTTATCACAAGAAATAGGAACCAAATCATCATGTGACAAAGGTAATTTAACACACGATTCTGCTGGTGATTGCTCTAAACTAACATGATTAGTGGACATATATAGCACATTAGAATTGTCCATACCTTGAGTGAATGTAGCACCATTTCTATTACTTTTGTTCTCATTTTCAAAAACTATAGGTGCACTCTTAATTAAACCATCTTGAAACATGCATGGAACAAAAAGTAGATCTTCTTTCTCTATGTCTCTCTTCTTTTCCTCATTACCTTGGCTCTTCTCAGATACCTGCAAAAACCTTGATTGGAACAAATTGTGGCATTGATTTTGCTCCGCTTTCTCTATTTGAGAACTTACCACTTGTTGTACCAAAGTACTCTCATTATCCTGCAAAAGGTTAGTCACAGAAGAAGGGACAACAAGGGGTTGCTTCTCTAAATGACACACTTTATTTTTGTAAGCAAAATTCTGAGATGGAGAAACAATTTCTCTCGCATAAGCATTTTCATATCGTTCTACGTTTGAGGCAATCTATCATGTGAAGACGTTATTAAATCTTGCCACCATATTAAAGCATGAGAAATCAAGACACTAGCAGCATTCTTAATCTTTCATTTATCACACATATGACGACGAGAAAAAATTTTATCAATCACAACTTCCCAACTCATGTATACTTCAGCACGAAATCCATTATACGAAGGGGGAGATGACACAGTCTTACCTTCACTTGTCGAAGATGATGTGGCAGCTATGGTAGGGCTCTCATCCAAATTCTTGGTCTCCTTTTCGTCCTTGGTGTGAACTGTCCTAGTTAGTGGAAGACAAGAAGAAATAGTAGCTAGCTGCTGATGTTGTCTCAATTGTGCATATTTACTAAGGAGACCTTTTGTGCTCTCAGCTATCGCCTGAAGGTCTTGTTGTAAAGAGTCCATGCTATGTCATCACAATCCTATCACTGTTAGTAGAAAACAGAAAACAACAGAAAAGCTTTATCCCTATCAACTACTAGGTAGTGGACAGTGGAATCACACACTCTCAAGCAACCAAAAGCGTCTTACCGAACTCTTATGATATTCTTACCGATTGAAGCAGGTGGTACGACCAGAGAGGTGGGACATTGACAGCAGTGAGTGTTGCGATTACTCGGATCAAATCTGTACTGATAAGAAGTTTGTGGATCTTGGGAGGCTCAAAAGTATGGTAGCAAGGATTAGCAAAAATTAATAACAGAATAGCAAAGCTGAATAAGTGTCCCAAATACTTGTAGCAGTTGCTGGCCGAGACACATTCCTAGAACTAGCCTAACAAGTGAGAGTAAGAAACAAAGGACTTAGGATAGCTCTATCTCACCAAGTCTCTCAAATATCTCGAAAGATCAACAAGACTGCTCACTGAAAATAGCTCTATCTCAGCAAGTCTGCACACTTCTTTTCTTCCCTTTTACTTATCACTTTCTTTTCTTTTGATCTCTCCTTTTTTTTCTTTTTTTCTGATATATTTTTTTTCAACTAGGAACTCAAAAACAGCAAAACCTCGGGAAGGAGCAGCTCAAGCCGATGTAAGATGTGGCTTGGAGAGATTTGTGAGCATGCTTTAAAAAGCGTGCAGGAACTTCAGGGCTCAAAAACTCAGTCTTGTAGGCCAAATTTCATGATTTTAGATCAGCTGAACTTGACGTAGTGGGGCAAAAGCGGATGTAAAATTTTCTGTAGATATCCGCAGACATAAAATTTGCCCGATTTCGAGTCCGTACGCAAAAATTATGGATGTTTTAAGAAAGCTAGCGCGAACTAGGGTTTCGCGGCTCAACCCTGTTGCTCCGGCTAGAATATAAGTGCCAATAGGTCAAGCGGGGCTGACAAGGAGGCTAGCAATGCAGGGCGATTGACACAAGGTGGCTTGCGACCTATCTAAAAAGGCTTGCGAAAGCGGGTTAAAAGCTCAAGGCGGCTTGCAGTCCGAAACCGAGTAGAACTCGATCTCTTAAGGTAGGCTCTCGCGCAACGCAACAGCTAGAACTAGAACCATGAACATGACTCAAAACCAGCGACCACTAACTTGACCTAGGACACAGACTCAACAAAGTGAAACTAAAATAAATTTTGCAAAGGCACAAAGGGGTTTGGACAGGGGATAAACCTAACACTACGAAGAACACTGTGGTAATAAATTTTTGGGTTTTCTGGACTCTAGGTAAAAGAAACAAAGATGGATAAATAGGAACAGATAATACCTATCGAGCAACCTATGCTCTGATACCACTTGATGGCAATGGGGTGCCTGATCTTCCGTTAGGTAAGGATAACTCTCGATTTGGTGGAGAATCGACACTCACGATCTGGCTTCTGATCACCAAGACCCGAACCCTACAATCGCAGTACCACGTCTCCTCTCGTTATCAACCGTGCGTTGCCCGGTTGATCTCACCACAAAGGCTAATCCCTGCATGCGAATCAAAAAACACAAGCAAGAACAAGGAAGATTGCAACTCAACTTGCATATGAATGATTATACTCTCGAAGTTGGGGTCTCACAAGCCGATAAACGGTGAAACTGTTCACAGACAGATTAATCTAAGCAAAACCCATCTAAACAGTGATGGTTACTGAATATATATGAGTTAGGACGTCCTAGGGTGAGGGTTTGCCCTGTGAGGGGTGCACTCCTCATGGGTTTAGTCCACGACACAAATACAAAGCCCAAAGGTCCAAACTAACTCGGATAGAAAAAATAATGCAAATTGTTTTGATGATTCTGGACAGCTCAGGAGGACTTTTAGCATGAAACCAAAACCATCTGAAAGTAGACTTCATAAGCTTTCCAACAAGTACTTGTAGGCCCTGTAACTCCATCTGGATCAAAAGTTATGGCTGTTTGAAGTTGACACTGTTAGGAGGCCCCAAGGAGGCCCAAGTCCGAATCCAAAACGGGCAGAACTTCATCTCTCTTTCCCTTCATCCAAGAAAGTATCTCTTCTCTGCAAACAAGAACATAGAAAACTCATGGTATAGTGACACATGTTCAAATATATAACACGTAAATCTTACGTAGAAAGCATGCACCTTTAGTTGATGAGTACATAAGGTAACTATGATCATATCCGAGCTAGTGATGTCCTCATCACTTCTATTGACCAAAAATGACGTGGTGATGTAGGAGTAGACTTGGGTAAGGTCTTGGTTTGGTCCCCAATCAACTTCTTTGATCATCCATGCGTCCCTTGCGCTCGGTCTCTTTCCCTTCACCCAAGCAAGTATCTCTGCAAACGAGAACACACAAAATTCATGGTGCAGTAACACCTGTTCAAATATATAACACGTAAATCTTACGTAGAAAGCATGCACCTTTGGTTGATGAGTACATAAGGTAGCTATGGTCATATCCGAACAAGTGATGTCCTCATCACTTTCTCTGGGTTGGCCTCGATGCCACAATGCGATATGATGAAGCCGAGTAGCTTGCTGGATGGCACACCGAAGGCGCACTTTTCCGGGGTCAACTTCATCTTGAATGATCAAAGATTTTGGAAGGTTTCTTGCAGGTCAGCGATGAGGTCTTGTTTGGACTTGGTCTTGATCACCACATCATTGACGTAGGCCTCCACGTTGCACCCGATCTGAGTGTGTAGACACCACTGAATTGCTCGTTGATACGTTGCTCCAGCATTTTTCAAACCGAACAGCATAGTGATGTAGCAGTATGCGCCAAACGGCGTGATGAAAGACGTCTTTAGGCAGTCCTCCTCCTTCAGGCTGATTTGGTGGTATCCCAAGTAACAGTCGAGAAAGCTGAGAAGTTCGCACCCCACAGTTGAATCCACCGCCTGATCTATTCTGGGTATACCAAATGGATCTTTGGGGCACGCCTTGTTCAAGTCGGTGTAGTCGACACACATGCGCCATATACCATTTTTCTTCTGGACCAGAACTGGGTTTGCCAACCAGTTCGGGTGGTAGACCTCTTTGATGAACCCAGCTATGAGGAGCTTGGTTATCTCCTCCCGAATAGCATCTTTCTAGTCTTGTGCGAAGCGTCATAGCCGTTGCTTGACTGGCTTGGCGTCTGTCTTGGTACGCCCGACATGTCGGACGGTTTCCATGCGAAGATATCCTTGTTGGCTTGGAGAAAGGTGACGAGCGTGTCTTCCTATTTGGCGCTGAGGTTGATAGCCTAGGCGAGGCCGACTACAGAGGTGATCACCCGAGATCTGGGTATGTAAGAACAGTCCATCATGTAGTCGGTTTATATAAATTTTTGTAAGGACATGTGTAAATATATGTGCAATGCCACCAAGCACTAAGTTCTGACTTAGTTATCATTAGCCTTACCCGACTATATGGTCTACGCCGAGTTAGTCTATAGGAACTTAATAAAATCGTTCACTGCAGAAAGCTGTACTCGGACAAACATCCAAGTCATTGCAAAACTTCATAACTTAAGCAAAACAAGCTCGTATATTATTGACAAAGTAAATATAATACATGCAGCCCCCCGACTCACTACTCGGTGAGAACAAACGGCGTAGTGAGTCAGAGGAAAACTGTACACATGGAAAGTATAAAACTTAGGTATAGAAAGGACGTAGCTGTTCTATATTCCATGAGTTGCTGATGTGGGCACCGTCTTCCGTCTTCAGTCGGTAGGTGCCTGGCCGTGTAACTTCTGCGATAATGAACGGCCCTTCCCATATTGGGGATACTTTATGCCTGTCTTTGGTAGTTTGTATTCTTCTCAAGGCGAGATCCCCAACCAAAAAGGCACGACCACGGACATTGCGATTGTGATAACAACGCAGGGCTTGAAGATACCTTGCTGACTGGATTGTTGTGATATCCCTCGCTTCTTTCAATTGATCTAGTTGGACCAATCGGATATTGTTGGATTTATCTTCAGAGTAAGCCTAGACTCGTGGAGAGCCGAACTCTAACTCGGTTGGTAACACAGCCTCAGCACCATAGACCAGAAAGAAAGGGGATTGCCCTGTTGCCTGACTAGCCGTAGTTCTTAGAGACCGGAGAATAGATGGGAGTTCTTGTACCCACTGGCCCACGTATGGTTGTAGTCGGTCAAATATCCTGGCCTTGATACCTTGTAAGACCATGCTGTTGGCATGCTCGACTTGCCCATTGCTCCGTGGGTGTGCCATAGATGCATAACAGATCTTGATGCTGAAGTCATCACAGAAATCTTGAAAGACGCCGCCCGTGAACTGAGTACCGTTGTCCATTATGATGCGGTTAGGAACCCCGAATCGGTATAATATACTCATGATGAAGTCCTTTGTTCATGCCATTGTTATGGTAGCAACGGGTTTTGCCTCAATCCACTTCGTGAACTTATCCACTGCGATGAACAAGTGTGTGAACCCTCCTGGCACTTTCTTGAAATGCCCGACCATGTCAAGCCCCCATACTACAAAGGGCCAAGAGATTGGGATTGTTTGGAGTTCTTGGGCTGGGAGATTTGTTCATCGTGCATAGAACTGGCAACCCTCGTATGTGCGAACTATGTCTTTTGCATCTGTTACTACTGTTGGCCAGAAAAATCCCTGCCGGTAAGCCTTTCCGACTAACATCCTAGATGCGGCATGGTTGCCACATATGCCCGAGTGGATCGATTGCAGAATCTGCTTGCCCTCCTCGGTGACGCAGCGCATGAGGACACCAGATGCACTTCTTCGGTACAGGTCTGCTCCGATGACTAGGAAACTGTTGCTTCGACATTTGATCTATTTGGCTTGACTGCGATCTTCTGGGAGTTCATCGTCCAAGAGGAATTTGAGAACAGGAGTATGCCAATCTTGACATATGTTCAGTACTTTGTCTGTCGCCGGGGTAGGTTCGCATCCCGACTATTCTGATACAGGTTTCGTCTTGACTGACGGCTCCATGTGTTGCTCAACAAAGATCCTTGTTGGGACCGCTTCTCGCTTGGATCCCATGTTTGCCAATTCATCGGCAGCGTCATTGTATTGTCGTAGGACATGTGTTATCTCCAGCCCGTCGAACTTGTTTTCCAGCTTCCGGACCTCCTAACAGTATGCTGCCATGGTGTCGTCAAGGCATGTCCAGTCTTTCATGACTTGGTTCACCATGAGTTGAGAGTCTCCTCGCACAACCAGTTGGCGGATGCTGAGTGATATAGCAATGCGGAGCCCGTGGATGAGTGCCTCGTACTCGGCGACATTCTGGGAAGCCGGGAAGTGGATCTGGAGAACGTACTTGAGTTTTTTGCCGGTGGGGGACGTCAGGATGACGTCGGCCCCGGTGCCGCCTATCCGTAGAGAACCGTCGAAGTACATTGTCCAGTACTCTAGCTTCGCTATTGATGTAGGCATCTGAACTTCTGTCCACTCGGCTACGAAGTCGGCTAGAGCTTGTGATTTGATTGCTGTCTGTGGTTGAAAGGTGATGTCGAACACCATCGACTCAAGTGTCCATTTAGCGATTCAGCCGGTGGCCTTGCGGTTATGCAGGACGTCCCCGAGTGGGTATGATGTGACCACCGTGACTTGATGCACTTGAAAATAGTGCACCAACTTCCGGATAGTGATGAGTAGGCCGTATAGCAGCTTCTGGACCTGCGGATATCTCATCTTGGAGTCGGCTAGGACCTCACTGACAAAGTAGACTGGCCATTGAATCTTCTGTATGTGACCCTGTTCGGATCGCTCGACCACTAGCACCGTGCCGACTACCTGAGTGGTTGCCGCCAGATACAACATTAATGGTTCTTGGGGCATAGGTGATGCCAACATAGGTGGTGTTGTAAGAAATTTCGTGAAGTCTTCGAAGGCTTGCTGGGCTTTGGGAGTCCATTGGAAATTATCCGCTTTCTTTAATAGCTTAAAAAAGGGCATGCCCCGTTCGCCTAGTCGGGAGATAAACCGGCTGAGTGCCGCCATGTAGCCTGTCAGCTTCTGGATGTCCTTTAGGCTAGTCAGGGTGCCATGTTCATGATTCCATTGACTTTCTCCGGGTTGGCCTCAATGCCGTGATGTGAGACGATGAAGCTGAGTAGCTTGCCGGATGGCACACCGAAGGCGCACTTTTCTGGGTTCAACTTCATCTTGAATCTTCGAAGATTTTGGAAGGTTTCTTCTAGGTCAGCAATGAGGTCTTCTTTGGACTTGGTCTTGATCACCATGTCATCGACGTAGTCCTCCACGTTGCACCTGATCTGAATGTGTAATTGCTCGTTGATACGTTGCTCCAGCGTTTTTCAAACCGAACGGCATAGTGATGTAGGCGTGATGAAAGACGTCTTCAGGCAGTCCTCCTCCTTCATGCAGATTTGGTGGTATCCCGACTAACAGTCGAGAAAGCTGAGAAGTTCGCACCCTACAGTTGAATCCACCATCTGATCTATTCTCGATAGACCAAATGGATCCTTGGGGCATGCCTTGTTGAGATCGGTGTAGTTGACGCACATGCGCCATTTACCTTTTTCTTCCAGACCAGAATGGGTTTGCCAGCCAGTCCGGGTGGTAGACCTCTTTGATGAACCCGGCTGTGAGGAGCTTGGTTATCTCCTCCCGAATAGCATCCTTCCGGTCTTGTGCAAAGCGTTGTAACCATTGTTTGACTGGCTTGGCATCTGTCTTGACGTTGAGGGCATGCTCGATCACCTCCCTTGGTACGCCCGGCATGTCGGTCAGTTTCCACGCAAAGATATCCTTGTTGGCTTGAAGGAAGGTGACGAGTGCATCTTCCTATTTGGGGTCGAGTCCGGTCCCGACTAGAGCAGTCTTGGAGGGGTCAGAAGGGTCCAGGGGGATCTTCTTCATGTCAGAGTCCGCTAAAATTCCTGACTTCGCTGCTTTCTTCGCCGGAACTTGATCATCCATGACTTCAGTTGTGACAGCTTGCTGAATGCTGTTGCGTCCGACTGCCGCCTCTTGTGATTGAGCCAACTCGTAGTTCTCCTTATCGCAGGTGAAGGCTTGCTTGACGTCGCTGCAGAGGGAGAGGACTCCTGCTGGCCCAGGCATCTTGAGCACCATGTAAGTATAGTGTGGTATCGCCATGAATCTAGCGAGCACCGGTCATCCGAGTATCACGTGGTACGCGGTCTCAAAGTTGGTGACCTTGAAGTAGATGTTTTCTGTGCGGAAGTTATCTCGTGTGCCAAAGGTAATCGGCAAGGTTATCTGCCCGAGGGGTGTTGAAGACAGGCCAAGAATTATCCTGGTGAAGGGCGCAGTATTTGGCCGCAGTTCTAAACGAGGGATTTTCATCTCATCCAGGGTCTTGGCGAAGAGGATATTGAGCGCACAGCCTCCGTCTATACGAGCCTTCTTCAACTTGATATTTTTGATGACCGGGTCCAGGACGAGTGGGTAGCGTCCTGGGTGTGAGACCCAATCGGGGTGATCTGTGCGATCGAATGTGATGGGCATTTCTGACCAACATAGATATTGGGGGGCGTCCGCTATAGAGACCGCATTGACGTCGCGTGTTGTTAGCTTCTACTTTCGCTTGGACTCATACGCAAACGGCTCTCTAAAGATGTGGTTGAGCTCAGCCTGGGGATCTTGAAAATCGTTGGCCGGGCCCGAGTCTGGCTTGTCCTTGTCCTTGTCAGCGCCAGACGATGAAGTCTGCTCGGAAGCAAACTTTTTCAGCATGAAGCAATCCTTGGCCACGTGCTTGCCCTTGGGATGGAAGGGGCAAGGCCTGTTCATAACCTTCTGGTACTCGTTGTTCCTTGGGGGCTGTGACCGAGTGCGCTCCACGTTGGCCACCTCGTTGTCTGACTTCCGCTTGCGGCTGCCGGACTTGTTCTGTGATGGCTCGTTGTCAGCTTTCGCCTTTTGGTCCTTTTGCTGGGACTCCTTCTGTTCGTCGAGGGCTTCAGCTACCACCTCTGCTGAGTCAGCAAACTTGTTCACCATGTCAAAGAGGGCCCTAACAGAGGTTGGAGGCTTTCGAGTAAATTTGGCGATGGGCATCTTGAACTCCCTTGCGGAAGGCGGCGATGACGACCTCGTCCTTGATCATTGGGATCTGGTTGTGCTTCTTGGAGAACCTTTTGATGAACTCATGGAGCAACTCGTTCTTCCTCTAGTGCAGCTGATACAAATCGTGCTCAGAAGATGGCCGCTCGTAAGTCCCCTAGAAATTGGCTATAAAGCGTTCCCGGAGTTCCTCCAGGAGCCGATTGATCGCTTTGGAAGTCCTATTAGCCATGTCCTCGCTGAGTTGGCCAGGGTGACCGGGAGGTAGTTAGCCATGGCTTTGTGGTCACCTCCGGCGGCTTGGATGGCCAGAGTATATACGGTGAGCCAGGACTCCGGGTTAGTCTTGCCGTCGTATTTTTCGATTCCGGTAGGCTTGAAGCCCGACGGCCAATCGACATCTTGTAGCTCCTGGGTGAAGGCTGGTATGCCTTCTTCTTCGTGAGGGCTCTGGCTCCGACCGCGGTGGTTAAACCGCTCGTGGTGAAGACCGAAACGCTCGTGCTCGTCCTCCAGTCGGCTGCGTTCATCTTCTTCGCATTCGCGGCACCGAGCGTTGATGTTGTGGAAGAGATCACGTTGTAGACGGACTCGGAGGTCTTGGTTGAACCGGTGATCGTTCTGGTGATGCCGCCAATTGTTGTTGTTGGTGTTGCCGAGTGATGTTTGTCGCGACTCCTCGTGCAGCTATCTTGAGCCGGCCGCCCGGCGTCGTGCTGATGCGGACAAGATGGCCGCTGGAGAACCCAACCAGTTGGTCGGTATAAGTGTTTCACCCGACTACTGGTGCTACTGACATGCGGCAGCTGTGATCATCGCCTTGATCTTGGCTATTGTCGGGGTGGCCTGATGATCAGGCCCGAGCTGGAGTGTATCCAGCAGGGTTGCAGCGGCCACAACGTTCTGCTAAGGCATGACGAAGATGTCATGGTCGCCGACTCTAGTCTGGAGGATCTGTTGCTGAGCGGTTCACCCAGCTTTGCGTAGCTCGTCGTTGCAAGCCTGGCATTCAGCCTCCTCCTGTTTCCGTAGTCGGCATGCCTCCTCTGTTTGCTCCTCTTGTAGTCGGCGCACCTCCGGTGGAGGGGTTGAAGCCATGAAGATCTCCCGGGACAGAAGGAAACTCGCCAGACTGGAGTCCGAACTGGTGTTCGAACCAGTGTCCGACTTGGAGTCGGAATCTGAGTAATTGATCGGAGTAAGGACGACTCCGACCTCCCTAGATCCAATCAGGAGCGGCTCTGGGCCATGTCCAAATTGAATCACAGGGGATCGGGTCTGCCGCGTGAGATGTATATCTGTGGCGTCGCCGAGTCTACAAGGGAAATTGATGATCTCTCCACCTCCTAGCCCGACCTGGGCCGGCTCGAGGCCGAGCACGAGTCGGACGCCGAAGGAGAAAGTTGTCCGGAGACCCGGACAGGTGGTAGATCGCCATAGCATGTCGACGAGGATTTTGTGTTGGTCTACCCTCATGGGGCGTCCTGTCTCCCCTTATATACTGGAGGATAGGGGTACAAGGTAGGAGTCCCAGCCGGATTACTGCTAAGGGATCTCCTCTTAGAGATATAACCTACCCGACTAAGACTGTATATTCCTTATCGTACAAGGCAAAGTCTGTCGGGTTCTATCATATCTCTAATTACAAGGCTAGGCCCATCCTCTATCCAAGTGGCCCATATGCTTGAGATGAGGTACTCGGGGCCCATGGTCTCCACACCAAGAACATCAAACCATCCCAATCTCTTGGCCCTTTGCAGTATAGGGGCTTGACATGGTTGAGCCTTTCAAGAAAGCGCCAGGAGGGTTCACACACTTGTTCGTCACAGTGGCTAAATTCACGAAGTGGATTGAGGCAAAACCCGTTGATACCATAACAGCGGCAAGAGCAAAGGATTTCATCATGAGTATATTACACCGATTTGGGGTTCCTAACCGCATCATAATGGACAACGGTACTTAGTTCATGAGCGGCATATTTCAAGATTTCTGTGACGACTTCGGCACCAAGATCTGTTATGCATCTATGGCACACCCACGGAGCAATGGGCAGGTTGAGCGTGCCAATGGCATGGTCTTACAAGGTATCAAGGCCAGGATATTCGACCGACTACAGCCATATGCAGGGTGGTGGGTACAAGAACTCCCATCTGTTCTCTGGTCTCTAAGAACCATGGTTAGTTGGGCCACAAGGCAATCCCCTTTCTTTCTGGTCTACGGTGCTGAGGCTGTGCTACCAACTGAGTTAGAGTTCAGTTCTCTGCAAGTTCAGGCTTACTCAGAAGACATATCCAACAATACCTGATTGGTCAAACTAGATCAGTTGGAGGAAGCTAGGGACATCACAATAATCCAGTCAGCAAGGTATCTTTAAAGCCTGCATCGTTATCACAACCACAATGTCCGTGGCCATGCCTTTTTGGTCGGGGATCTCGTCTTGAGGAAAATACAAACCACCAAAGATAGGCATAAACTGTCCCCAATATGGGAAGGGCCGTCCATTATCGCCGAGGTTACATGGCCAGGTGCCTACCTACTAAAGACCAAAGACGGTGCCCTAGTCAGCAACTCATGGAACATAGAACAGCTACGTCCTTTCTATACTTGAGTTCTAATTTTGTCTCATACATATGTATGAAGTTTTTTCTCTAACTCACTACATCGCTTGTTCCAATAGAGTAGTGAGTCGAGGGCTACATGTATTATATGTGCTTTGTCAACAATATACGAGCTTGTTTTATCTAAGTTATGAAGTTTTGCAATGATTATGTTATGTTTGCCCGAGTATAGCTTTCTGTGGCGAACGATTTTATTAAGTTCCTATAGACTAACTCGGTGTAGACTATATAGTTGGGCAAGGCTAATGATAACTAAGTAAAATTAAGAACTCGGCGGCATCGTACACATATCTTACAAAAGATTTACATACACCGATTGCATGATGGATTGTTCTTACATTTCCAGGTCCTTGGTGATCGCCTCTGCAGCCGGCCTCGCCTGGGTGATCAACTCCAACGCCTCCTCAGGTGTTGTCTCTTCAGCAAACCCTTCAACTATGGCCTCAAGATCTACGCTGGGGTAGATCGACTTGGTCATCGCAAGGGTCTAGGCCACGCTGATGACAACACGCTCATCCGAGTACCTCTTCAGGATACTCAGGGATCTGTTAAGGCGTGCCTGGACCTGGGAGATTGTGTTGGAGCTGGTTCCCACGTGGTGAGGATCCATGATGTCAAGGAGCCCTTTCACGGACTCGGCAAGAATCTCCCGTGACTCCTTGACGATCTTGATCTCTTCTGCAAAGGCTTGAAACTGGGTTTGGGCATTGGCTCTTGCAGCTACTCGAATTCATTGACAAGTAAACTTGTTAGCCAGAACTGCAGTCGGAGTACCGAAAGGATTGGATAAGATCATTGTCAGAGGGAAAACTTAATTTTGTAATCGGCTTCCACTTTGGCTTTGGCCTTCTCCAGTTCGGTCTTTTCCTTCTCGAGTTTGCCTTTAGCCCTTTCTAGCTTGGCCTTGTCTTTCTCGAGTTCGGCTTTGGCTTTCTTGGCCTCGTTTAGCTTGGTTTCCCCCTCTGTCTGGGTCTTCAACTCAGCTTCGAGGGCTGTATATTAGAATAGTCGAGAGCTCGAGATTATAGTCAAGACACAACTGGGCAGTCGGGAAACAACAAAGTTGGAGAAATATACAAGGGACTTAGTGTCGGACCCGGGTTTGACCCTGAACCCTATGTGTATTCCATGCTAGTCCCACGATCAATTGCTAGCACACACATTCAACATTGGCATCATAATCCATACATCATAGGTTTAGCTCACAGCAGTCCAAACATAAGTCATACTAGAGTCTAGACTTAGCGATTACATAGAGGCCGACCGGCCAAATAGAACAACAAAATAGCAAAGAGTTCAACAGCGGAGACAAGATAATATAGGCACCAAATGTTGGAGAAATTAAAATACAGTGTTGAATAGAATTGATTCACTGAGTTTAATCCCCTTAGAAGTTCAATCACCTATGCGGAAAATTAATTCTAATCACTGACCTGCTTGTGAAGCCATCTCAATTTGATTTCCTCTTCTTCTCTGTTTCCTCTTCTTCTTGATGCTCCTCTGTGGCGATGTGTGCCAACGCCGGCTTGATCAATCCTGGTCGCCGGTGTTGAGACGTATAAGGACCTCACAAACCCCTTCTAGTGCGTTTGTGGATCGGGCATAATTAGGGTTTGTAGTCGGAGAGAGCGGCGTCCCATTCTTCTCCAATTTCTCCTTTTATATGTGCACTAGTGGGGCTCGGGGGTTTCCTTCTGTTTAGGGAAAATTAGTTGAATCCACCGATCACAAATTCTATCTCTTATCTTATCTCTAAGCCGATAAAACAACCAACATTCTCCCCTTGATTTAGAGGCTTAATTAATTTCTAAGTCTATTAAGTAAAACAGCTCCCCAAGGCAATGTGTCATAACAACTTTAAACGTCATTAAGACTACAAGACCTATAGTTCACTATAATACTTAAATAAACTCACATCTTAACTTAGCGGGTGTCGATTGAGAATTAATCTCCTTTATTTCCAGGATCTTAGTCAAAGGCAATCACTTAATCCCATGCCAGCCACATGTTCTTTAAATAGGTTGGGAGGTAAGCCTTTGGTTAGCGGATCCGCAAGCATAAATTTAGTATTTATGTACTCAATCTTAATTGTTTGATCCTAGACTCTATCTTTCACAACATGATATTTAATGTCAATGTGTTTGGCAGCTTCACTTGACTTGTTGTTACTCGTATAGAATACTGCAGCTTCATTATCACAGTATATAACAAGTGGACTCTCAATGTTGTCAACCACTTTTAATCTTGGGATGAAATTCTTAAGCCATACGGCCTGCCCCGTCGCATGGTAACATGCTACAAATTCCGCTTGCATTGTCGACGATGCAGTAAGCGTTTGTTTAGAGCTTTTCCATGAAATAGCTCCTCCCGCAAGGGTGAAAATATATCCTGAAGTGGATTTCTTTGTGTCTACGCACCCTGCGAAATCAGCGTCTGAATAGCCTAGGACTTCAAGCTTATCAAACTTCTTGTTTGTAAGCATGTAATGTTTAGTTCCTTGTAAATAACGCAGAACTCTCTTTACTGCCTTCCAGTGGTCCATTCCTGGTTTAGATAGAAATCTACCAAGCATCCCTGTGACGAATGCTAAGTCTGGTCACGTACAGACTTGTGCATACATCAAGCTTCCGACAACTGAAGCATAAGGTACCTTGTCCATTTCTTTAGATTCTAACTCATTTCTTGGACTTTGGAATAATCCGAATTTATCGCCCTTCATTATTGGAGCAGGTGAAGAGGCGCATTTACTCATATTATATCTTTCTAAGATTCTTGAGATGTAAGCTTTCTGAGATAGTCCTAGCACTCCTTTGGACCTGTCTCGGTGAATCTCAATGCCCAAAACATAAGATGCTTCACCAAGATCTTTCATATCAAAATTTGATGACAAGAATTCTTTAGTTTCTCGCAGCAGGTTCTTATCGCTACTTGCTAACAAAATGTCATCAACATAGAGTACTAGGATGATGAATTTACCACCTTTATATTTAACATAAATATAGTTATCCACCTCATTCTCCTTAAATCCGAACTGTCTGATGATCTGATCAAATTTAAGGTTCCATTGCCTGGACGCCTGTTTAAGTCCATAGATGGATTTATTAAGTTTGCATGCTAAATGGCCTTTTCCTTCCATAACAAAACCTTCCGGTTGTGTCATGTAAACATTCTCTTTTAGGTCACCATTTAGAAATGCAGTCTTTACATCCATCTGATGGAGTTCTAAGTCAAAGTGAGCCACTAGCACCATGACAATTCTGAATGAGTCTTTCTTAGAGACAGGAGAAAAAGTTTCATTATAGTCAATTCCTTCTCTCTGTGAAAAACCCTTGGCAACTAGCCTTGCTTTGAATCGTTCAATGTTCCCTCTATAGTCAAGCTTAGTTTTGTAGACCCACTTACAGCCTATTGTTTTGACTCCTTTAGGAACTTCTACTAAATCCCACACTTTATTATGGCTCATTGATTTTAGTTCATCTTCCATAGCCTGAAGCCATTTAGATGAATCCTTGCTGTTTATTGCTTCTTTAAATGAGGTGGGATCATCTACCTTCCCCATGTCTTCTTCATTCATGTATACTTCATAATAATCAGGGATGGCAGATCTCCTCACCTGTTGTGACCTTCTTAATTCTTGAGTTTCATTGTTTGTCACTTGAGGTTGAGGATCTTCATGTGGAGGTTCTTCTTCATTATGTGTCACTTCAATCTGTTGAGGCTCATCATCATTGTTACTCTCAACACTTTCCTCAACAGAAGGTGTAGCCCCAGACGGTCCAGAATTACCCGTTGGCGGTGCTACATCGCATGGCACATTAGGAATTATGGGGATGTTCTAAATAATTGGAATATCAGTCTCTCGGAATTCCGGAGTTTGAATATTAGTCCGAATTTCCTCAAGATCGATTTTCCTTTTCTGTGAGCTCTCCCATTTACTGTCTTCAAGGAAGACAGCATGTTTAGTCTCCACAAATTTAGTAACCCGGTCTGGGCAATAAAATCGGTATCCTTTGGATCTCTCGGGATAACCAATAAAATGACAGCTCACAGTCTTAGGATCTAATTTCTTTAATTGTGGATTAAATATTCTGGCTTCCGCAGGACAGCCCCACACACGTAAATAATTGAGTGTCGGTTTTCTTCCGATCCACAATTCATAAGGGGTCTTAGGCACTGATTTACTAGGCACTCTGTTGATTATGTGTGCAACTGTTTTAAGTGCTTCAATCCACAGCTTAGGTGACAGAGTAGAGTGATTCAGCATACTACGCACCATATCCATGAGTGTGCGGTTGCGTCGTTCTGCTACTCCGTTCTGCTGAGGTCTCCAGGCATGGAATATTGGGCAATAATCCCATGTTGCAGGAGATACAAGGCAAATGGACCAGGAATTTGCCCAAATGGAGCGTGTTTCCCATAGTATTCACCACCACGGTCCGATCTCACAACTTTAATTTTAGCATTATGCTGATTCTCCACTTCAGCTTTAAATATCTTAAATTTCTCAAGAGATTCGGAACGGTCGCTTATGGGGTAAATGTAACCATAACGGGAATAATCATCTGTGAGTGTTATAAATGAATCAAATCCATCCACAGATGTCACCGGGAACGGTCCACAAATATCAGTGTGAATTATTTCTAGTGGACTTGAGCTCCTAGTGGCTCTTTTCTTTATTGTTTTAGTGAATTTTCCCTTAATGCAATCTATGCAATAATCGGCGTCAGAAAAGTCTAAGGGAAGGAGTATCTCTTCTCTTATGAGACGTTCAATTCTCCCCCTAGAAATATGGCCTAAGCGACAGTGCCATAATTTCGACGACGTCTCATTTATCACATTCATTACTTTATCATTGCAGGCATTATTAACATTCAGGACCATATCATCCAAAGAGAGCAAGAATAGCTTATCTCGCACGAAGGCGAAGCCAATCACTTTATTATCTAATTTAATGTAACATGTTCTCTTTGAAAAATGAAAGTCATAACTAGTTTCTGTCAACACTCGAACAGAAATGAGGTTTCTCTTAATTGAGGGAGCAAATAAAACATTATTTAGAATTAAATTGTAGCCACTAGGGAGTCTAAGTGTTAGGTCTCCAACGGCCTTCACTTCAATCTCCGCTCCATCAGCTACTCTTAGGATTCGCTCCCCCTTTGCTACCGCGTGGACAGTAGTCAATCCCTGCAATGAGTTACAGACGTGCACAGTGGCACCTGAGTCAACCCACCAGGTATTAATGGATTATTCAGAGTAAAATAGCTCATTAACATTAGATATTTCATCAATCTCATTTATACCTTTCTTAGCTAGCCACTCTCGGAAGCGTGGACAATCCCTCTGCCAATGTCCATCTTTACTGCAAAACTTGCAATATGGACTTGCAGTGGTGGAGGCAGCTAAAGCTTGAGACTGAGGATGCGGCTTTGCTTGAGCAGTGTTACTCCCTCCAGACTTATGAGGGTGATATGGCTTCTTTCTGCCACTACCTGAGTTTTGACCTTGATTTGTCTTCCTTTTGCCTTTAGTATGGATGAGGTTGAGCTGATCTTTGAGTTTCTGCTTATCAGCCTTTTGTCGCTCTTCCTCTTCCACTGAGTGGGAGATCAATTCTGCTACGGTCCACTTCTCTTTCTGAGTATTATAATTAATTTTGAAGGGACTATAGTCAGGACCAAGAGAGTTCAATATGAAATGCACTAAGAAACCTTCAGACAATTCCATGTCCATGGTCTTTAGTGTATGTGCCATATGAGTCATCTCAAGGATGTGCTTTCTTACACCACCTTTGCCATCATACTGGCTGGTGATCATCTTACTTATTAAGGTACTGGCATGACTCTTAGATGAAGTCTTAAAATTCTCTTCAATGTTTGCCAAGTACGTCTTAACATCGTTTGAGTTCGTAATCCCTCCAATAATTCCAGGAGCGATAGTACTCTTGATGTACATGAGAGACATTCTGTTGGACTTTTACCAAGAGGCTACTTTTTCTTCTTAACTCCACTTGGTATTATCATAAACTTCCTGACTCATTTCGTCAGTGTACTTGGGCTCCTCAGGGGAGTCCTCTCTTAGTGCTAAGTCATAGTCCAACATGCCAAGATTTAGTAGCACATCATTCTTCCACTCAGCGAAATTTGTTCCATCAAGGGGTGTAACAATTTTAAGCTGCCCCAATGCTGAAAATAACCAATGGAAAAATATTAGTAAAAATATTGCATATGATTAATTTGCGTTGGCTCAATTAGTCACATGCGATGATAGGCTCCTTTTCTAAATTTAATCACGGTTGGGCAGAAAAATTTAGAAAATATATGAAGTGACAAAAAAATAATCCTTAATTACATCACCGTTGGGCAGAAATAATTAAGGAAACAATATTATTAATTTATTTGACATGAAATTATAATTAACGTTGGTCAAAAAATAATTTCACACCATAAATACTTTCTAGCAAAACTTCCCGTTGGTTCCATTTAGCTAGAAATAATTTTCTGAGTCATCCAAATAATTTTCCATAATTTTTCAGCATTTTTAATGGCCAAGAAAGCATATAAATGAATTTCTGTAAATAACAAATGAATAAATCGGTGGAAATTGATTTAACTCAATTTGGGCCCAATTTGGCCCAATACTGTGGCTGTGGCGTGCGTGGCCCAGAAGCCCATCGGCGCAGTGGCAGTCCAGATCGAACGGCCATCGTCATCCCCGCATCGATTTTCGTCAGCGCCGTCCGATTTCAATCCGACGGCTCAGATCATTTTTCCACCGGATTAAACAAAATCGGCGGCGGCGGCTGAACCCTAACCCTAGCCCCGGCCGATCCCCTTTTCTCCTCGTCTTCTTCCCGACGCGGTCGACGGGCAAGCGGCGGCGGTGACGGCGACAGCGATGGCGGCGACGCGCCGAGCGAAGCAGCGGCGACGACGGCCAATGCCCGTCTTTCCTCTTCCCCCTACCACCCCAGTTCTCCTCCCCGTGCGCAACAGCAACACCAAGGCGAGCCTCGGTCTCGGGCGGCGGCGATCGGTGCGAGACCGGTCTAGGGCGGCGGGGTGGCTTAGCGGCGACGGTCGTCCGGCGGAGCAACGCTCGCGCCGAGGTGACGCGCACGGCTCCGACGGTGCTGGGGCGATGACAGCGCATGGTGGAGGCCCGCGCCAACCAAGCTTCCCGGCGAGGTCCGCACGACGAGACTGATGCCGTGCAAGCACTCCCGATGGCGAGAGCTCCAAGAATCGGTAAGTGACTAAGTTGACCTTGGAATCTCGTGTTTATTCGAGGATTTGTCGGATTAGGGTTTCTGTGCTTTGAGAAATTTTGGGGAATTTGATTTTGCCGAGCTCAATTGATGATGACTTCACTAAGGGATGAAGATTTTGGGATTAATTTCTAAGGGGCTAGGCTCTGATACCACAATGTTGGAGAAATTAAAATACAGTGTTGAATAGAATTGATTCACTGAGTTTAATCCCTTAGAAGTTTCAATCACCTATGCGGAAATTAATTCTAATCATGACCTGCTTGTGAAGCCATCTCAATTTGATTTCCTCTTCTTCTCTGTTTCCTCTTCTTCTTGAGTGCCCTCTGTGCCAATGTGTGCCAACGCCGGCTTGATCAATCCTGGTCACCGGTGTTGAGACGTATAAGGACCTCACGAACCCCTTCTAGTGCGTTTGTGGATCGGGCATAATTAGGGTTTGTAGTCGGAGACAGAGCGGCGTCCCGTTCTTCTCCAATTTCTCCTTTTTATATTGCACTAGTGGGGCTCGGGGGTTTCCTTCGGTTTAGGGAAAATTAGTTGAATCCACCGATCACGAATTCTATCTCTTATCTTATCTCTAAGCCGATAAAACAACCAACACCAAAAACCAGCAAGTGTGCCTCTGCCCGCCCACAGGCAACCAACCGGTAAGCCCTAGTAAGCACCGTCGTCGTCGTCTCCAAAACCTGCTGCATAGAAGTACCCGATTGTCAGGTCCCCCCTCAATCATCTCTAAAAAAAAGAAGTCACACAAGCGTGTGTGAGTACAATACGTACTCTGCAAGACTTTTAGTATTTGCAATGGTATTCCATAATATGAGAAGATAGACAAGGAATGGTTCAGGTTCTGCACTTTGCATAAATTATAATATATATGGCGAAAACATTGCGGTTTTGCAACGAAATTTTGTAAATCAAGCCCGCACAGTAAATCAAGTATGTAAGCATTGACCCCAAGTGTTTCCAACCATCTAGGCTCCCAGCACATGCCAGCCAACCGTGGCAACACGCTGCCACAACCAGCCCAGCGAACTCCCCATTCGCACCATGATTTTCCCAAAAACAGTTCCCAAAATTTAAATCTACTACGGTGGAGAATTTCTCAAGTCATCCATAACCGAGGACATGGCTATTCGAATAGTTTTAACTCTCGAGAGTGTGTACAACTGTACCCACATGACAAGGACAACATGAGCTACCACACAGGAGGCTCACACCATCAATGACAAAGCCTTTCTATCGTTGACCTAGCAATACCCCACGCTTATGATCTATCCCTAGGGAGTTGGTAGGCCTCCCAAAACCCCAAGGCTCACACGATGTGCTGGTCACCCTTGAACAATAATCAAGGTACCTTCGGGCCATGGACAATAACCATAACCCGCACTAACCCAATGTCAACAATAATGACCTACAACTACCACCGGCGGGTCTATTGCTAGGTATCAACATTATACTGAGCCAGGAACTCCCCATAAGAGCCACATGTGGTTTGTACTATGTTTCTTGGTTCTAGCTACACCATAGAATCGGTCCTTAGCGACCCGGGCGAGACAACCACCTAATCGGTACCACAAACAAGGCACCAAACACTACATCCACTCGCCCAAGTCAAAAGCATGTTTTCAGTTTTTGTTTTAAACCAAGAGCACAGGGGAATTACCCACTGTTCATTTCCATAATTTCGCAAATGCTTCATTTCCCCAACATCCCAAAATCAAGTAACAAGCTGCATTGATTAATTAGCAAACTAAGCATACCTATTGACATCCTCCCAACCACATGAACCCAAATTTTCAGTGGCAGCATAAGTGACAAGGAATTCATGATACTCAAGTAACAAGGACAAGGCATATGCAACAAGAGGTTAACTACCCAAGAATCCCACACATTTCTAAGTAAAACATCGCATGCATAATAGTTTGCAATCAATATAGTTTATAAGTTTGAAATATAGGAGCAATTGATCAAGGGGGTGCTTGCCTTGCTCCTGGACTTCCTGGTACTCCTCTGGTTCCTCCTCAACTAGGTCAGCAACGTCGTGCTCTTCGAGAATACCAAGCGAATGCAATGAAAACAACGGCAAAATTTAACAGTACAGGAAGTACAAATATTTTTGCAGAATATGGAAGTGCATGATTTTAGATGAATTTACGAAAAAGAATCGCTTGAATCTGAGTTCGTATGAGGGAGAAACGGCTAAACGAAATCTGCTCTATCCTAAAATCGAAAATAATTGAGAAACAGCGTTTTCGCTCGACCGAACTGCTGAAACGGCTGAAAACAGTCTACCGACTTAACGGGTGGTCTATTTGGGACGTTTTTGGTTCTAGGGGCATTTATATGGTACGAAACCTACATATGTGCTACTGTGAAGCTAAGGATAGCTCCCAGAAGTGGATATACTCCTACTCACTAGGATGTTAATCGCACACGCTCACACGTCGCTAAAACGGCCTAACACATGAAATCCACCGGGCGTGAAGTATTAATCTAAGGCATTTGGAGGCGTGGAGGGTTTCTAGGGCCTAGGGGTCACTGGATGCACAAGTGGAACCTATGGGAAGGCTTCGGTAGCGGCAAACGCCTCGGTCAAAAAACGATGTCTTCGTACACGCAAACTACACGTTTTCGCACGATAACGATGACCGGCAAAATCGGGAATCCAACAGCAGCAGCTCTACTCATGGTTTTATCCAGTTCTAATGCTAGTGGGGCTAACCTGGCTTGCATTGGGTTGATGGGATGGCTGCCTCTCACTCAAACACAAGCGCACCTAAGGTGTTCGGTGAAAAGCTAAGTTAAAGTACAGCTTGTCTACCTCTGTCCTCTCATGCTCTAGTGCATGGCTAGTGAATGCAGGGGCGCGGGGAAGCTCTAGGGGTCTTGCATGCAAGGTCGTAGGGTTCTAATACGTGCGGCCATGCTCCGATTGAGCCTCATCCACACATGTAGCCACGGTGGTGTCGCTTGGGTGGACGGCAAAACAACGGCATGACAGGCCAAGCCAAGGACGTGGGGAGCAGTAGTGGCCTCCCAGGAATAAAAAGAAAGCACATGCAGAAACAGGAGCTCACCGAAGAGTACGGGCGGTGAGGTGCAACGTTGAGGCGATGGTCGGCTCGGCGGTAGGGTTGCTGGTGATGGAGGCTGCAGACAAGCGCTGTGATGAGTTCAATGAGTGAAGGGAAGATGGTGATACAGCCAGGACAGCGCTAACTCACCAGGGCACAGTTTAGCGGCTACAAGGTCACGGCGGCACCCGGTCGGCGTTGCAAAACACGATGGGGCTGCGGTGGTGCCTGCTGCTTGCCGAGGACAAAAACGGAGTTAGGTCGGGCAGGAACACATGGTGACACAGCTGAGACAAGGTGAAACTCACCGGAGCTCCCAGACGGAAGGCGTGTGCTCGCCGGCGCCGTGGACGGCACCTCATGTTCCCGGTGAACCAAGGGGCAATCCCCTGGGTCCTTGGGTGTGTGAGAAAGAGGGCGAGCTGGGGAGGCAGGAGGACATGGGCTTGGTTAAGAAGGAAGGCAGGGAAAGGAGAGG
The DNA here is from genome assembly GCA_003991445.1 of Oryza meyeriana var. granulata. Lineage (NCBI taxonomy): Eukaryota > Viridiplantae > Streptophyta > Magnoliopsida > Poales > Poaceae > Oryza > Oryza meyeriana. Next base: position 50,469 of record RYFJ01003303.1, read on the forward strand.
AGAGGGGAGGGGCGCTGGTCTTCTCCATTGGTCTCGCGATGGTGTGTGCACGAGCAAGCATGCAGCAGACAGATGGGACAGGGCAGGGCGCTGCTGAGCCTGTCGGGGGCATCTCGCGAGGTCCCAAGGCAGCTCTGCCTCTCCCTCTCACATGGTCTAGGGCGTGCAGGGGAAGCCACCTGGTCGAGCCGCACGGGCGGAGAGAGATCCTCGTGTGATCTCATTTGGACGTTGGAGGACAGGGGCACAAATAATAGTACCACGTATCAAAGATTCACACTTGAGGACTATCTCAAACAACAATACAATCCAAACACGAGACCCATTGGATGAATGCGCGGGCACGGGAGAGGTCGCGGGCGAGGGCGCGGGCGCGGGCGCGGGAGAGGGCGCGGGCACGGGTGAGGGCGAGGGCGCCTCGGTTGGGCTGGGCTGGAAGCCGAAATAGAGGTGGGGCCCAACATAAAAAGTGTGTCCAAAGGGGTTACCTACCTTGCCAAGTGGACACATTGGGTCAACAGGTCGAGAAAACAGGAGAAACCGAGAGGAAGAGGGAAAGAACTCTTCTCGGGTGAATAGTACGTAGATTTTTGGTGAAGATGATTCGATGGGCCAACTTGCTTCAAACTGAATGAAACTTGGAGGCAAGGCTGGTAGTAAGGTATGGAATTTTTAGGAATTTTTCTAGAATTTTTGGTGAAGATTAAAAATTAAGGGTCAGAGAGGGCGGTGGGAAAAGTTTATATAGATCGCACGATCTTTAACCCGTTGGCTGGAATTTTTCATGCATGAAAGATGACATGCAGAGCATGCAGATGAAAAAAAGATGGTTTTATGCACCAATGAACAAAAGTGGGCTGTTACACTTAGTCGGGAGGACAAATACAGGAGACTTACTTCTGATCTTGTCGGCTAGGGCCCAATTCTCACCCCTGAGATGGTCAACTGCTCCCCTCAGCCATGTCTCCCTCTCCTAGCTGGACCGCTCCAAGTCCACCTTCAAGGTCTGGAGTTGGTCCAATCATTGGAGGGCCAGCTAGGTTAGGACCTCGTTTATCTTCTCCAAGCGGTTGGTGATCTTCTGCTCGGGGTAAAACAGAGCAAAGTAGAGTCAAGCGGCGGAATACCAAAAACAAGGGAAATCATTGGGAACTCGACATTGCGAAGCTCGCTACACACCTAGACTCCCCGGGATGTAGCGATTGCGGCGCGAAGAAGAACTTCATGCTCCCTCTCCACGGCTTCTTCATCATGTTCGTAGCATTTCGCAATTCCCTCGGGAGTTACCCAGTGGAATGTTCTCGAGAACCTGCGACGAGGGGCTTCAAGCCTAGGGAGATCCGTTTCCTCTGAAGACGATGATGACACAGATGGCGATATGGTCTTGGCCCCCGACTCAGGAGCCGATGGGGCTTTGGGGACTCGCTCGGGGGCTGGAGCAACAGCTTTAGTATCTGCCGCTTGGTCAGCCAGCGCTAGTGGCCCTGCTGTCGGGACTGCCTTAGTCTCTACGGCTAGGACGGTCACCGGCTCGGCAGATGAGCTTGCTGGGGTTGGCTTGGCTAGGGCTGGCTCGACAACAAGAGCAACCGGTGTGGTATCCTTGAGATTGATATTGGCTCATTTCTTGTACGATGAGTCAGATGTCAAGACACTACTATACTGAACAAGATTTTCAGAAGATCCAAAAGTTACTTACCTCTTGGAGGTTTTGTACTTCCATCCGGGAGTTCTAGATGTCGGCAGTGGAGGGCTGCCGGCTGTCGGGCTGGATGGCGCTGCAATCGGCGGTGGCGTCTTTTTCCTAGTCGGCCCAGTTTTTGGTGCGGCTGATTGGGGCACTGGAATGATAGGTGGCGCTGCCTTATGGCTCGTCGACAACCTTGTACTTGGTGGTGCCGTCCTTGGGCTCGATGTTGCTGAGCCTAGTGGCGCCATTCTCGGTCTTGGACTCGGCGGCCTGGGAGATGCGCTGGCGGTGTCTTTAATCTTTAGGCTCCCGGCTGCCACACTCGGCCTACTAATTTTCTTCTTGCCCGGATCTTCAACAGGTTTCTTCCCAGCTCTCTTGGAGCTGGGCTAGGCAGCAGAAGGACTCAACGGCCTTTTCTTCGATTTCATGGCAGACAAAGTTTGGGAGTCTTTGTCAAACTCCTTACATGTCTGCAAGCGGTTTAACAACATACATCACACATTGCAGAGCTATCTTGGATACACATCTACAAATATTCATCACAGATGGATAGTAAGTTAACATTAGCAAGAGTTACCTCTAGATGAGGCCTTTTTAGGCTGTAAGCCGACGTGGCACGCTCGGCATCTTCTGTCTCGACCACCCTGTTGGCAAAATAATCGAGCAGGATGTCGGTCACCTTGTGCTTATTGGTCAGGTCGGGATATTCTCAGCTAGGATCATTTTTGCCCTCATAATCCCAGCCGAAGTGGCTCCTTAGCTTTAGCGGCCTGATGTGCCGAGTCAAGAAACGCCTGGCCACCCATGGACCAGTTAATCCGGAGCCCTTCAGCATATCAATCTTATCAATCAGCATGTGTACTTGGCCCATCTCCTCAAAACTGGGCACAAATGACCAGTTGGGCACGACCTCCAAAGGTAGACCATTGAACAGGGGGAGGCATGGTTCAAGATTAGAACAATAAAACCATTTCTTGTGCCAGCCTTTGAGGGAGGATTTCAAGGGGACATGGATATAGATCTTCTTCATGTCGCTCCTGAGTTGGATACCGGCCCCCCAAATCACTTGGACTTGCTCTTGAAGGGCTGGGGTTTGATGTAGAACAAATATCTAAATAGATTCAAATGCGGCTCCACACCCAGAAAACACTCGCATAGAGTTACAAAGATAGAGATTTGCAAGATCGAGTTGGGATTTAGATTCACCAACTCTAGGTCGTAGAAGGCAAGAAGCTGGCAAAGAAAATTCGAAGACGGAAGAAAAAGGCCCTGGTCAAAGAAAGAGGCGAAAACTACAGTCTCATCACCTTGGGGCGCCGGGATTGACTCCCTTTCCGCCGGACGCCAATTGATGACTATGACATCCTGGCCCAATTAGAATCTGGCCTATGTGGCCCATGAGTGCTGTGTGCACTTGTGCACTTGATTAGTACCACCTTGCTAGTTGAGCAAGAGTTGAACCAACTTATAAGGCCTTGTCCCTCCAACCATAGCACTTCTAGGTTAACCCTTTTACACGAAGTGAGGACGAAAGTGTAAGTGGGGTGCTATGTGTAAGTGGGCCTGCTCGTTGGATGGGCTGGGATGCGCGGTTCTGGAGGGCAGGCTGTTACAATGACCTCACGGCTCTACAGTCTCAATTGTCTCTCCAGATACTTCATCTTAGTCGACCCGCAATCCGAAGTCGGCCAAGACTCATCAGTCATCTCCGGGATTTCTGATGCTCTTGGCATGGCTCAAGGCGAGGAAATTTGGGGGAAATGCGATTGAGGACTTGGAATGGACGTGGAGGAGCAGGATCGCCCAAGTTTCGAGGGGGAAGCATAGCAATGGTGAACCCTAGCGAGGCGAGGTGCGAAATTTCAGCGTGGAAGCTAGAAGACAAAATGATTGGTGGATTGGAGAAGATGAGGGAATCTTTTATCTCTCTCCCCGCCTTTATAGAGCATGTACTGATAAGTGGGCTTGGGCTTGCAAATTCGGTACTGGGCCACCAAGATATGAGTTTCTACAGTATCACGCTCAATGTGGGCTTGGGCCTACAAATTTGGTACTGGGCCACCAAGATATGAGTTTCTATAGTAGCACGCTCAATGTGGGCCGCTCACTGGCTGTGTTAAAATCATAGTGCTGGTGCTACCAACGTTCGGGTATCTGTGTTATCCACTAGGTATTGAGGATATATCCTTATAAGGGTCACAAGCTGGTCTTCATTGAAATTGGGGATGCAGGTATTTCTCAAGTACACCTGACCACATATTGGATTAAAATTCATAAAGTGGTACTCGGCCTACATGCTTGGCCAACAATGGCCATGAGCAAATATTTTTCTAGCTGACATGACGCTGAAGAGTCTAACTGCTGAGTAGTATACTACTCGGGAAAGACAATGATGGCAACGGGGTGCCCAATCTTCCGTTAGGTAAGGATAACTCTCGATTTGGTGGAGAATTGACACTCACGATCCGGCTTCTGATCAACAAGACCCGAACCCTGCAATCACAGCACCACGTCTCCTCTTGTTATCAACCATGCGCTGCTCGGTTGACCTCTCCACGAAGGTTTTATCCCTGCATGCGAATCGAAGAAATATTTTCATGTGAGCTTAGGAACGCATTCACTTGGCAATTAAGTTGACGAGCACGTGCATGAGTAATTGGTCCTTGGACCTATGGAGGTTGTAAGTGTGTATCAAAAGAAGTGATGTCCTCATCAGACTATAAGCATTTTTCCAGCTGACATAAAGCTGAAGAGTTGAATTTCCGAGTGACATACTACTCGAGAAAGACTATAAAATATTTCTGGCTGATATGATGCTGAAGAGTCTCATATACCAGTAGTATACTACTCGGGAAAGACTACAAGGTTAAAGATCATTGACTTTATGCTTAATTGTTTCACAAATAAGCACAAAGTCAGGGGCTATACCTAATAGGTGCGCCTATTTGGCGCACACTATTCATAATTCTACATGTAGCCCTTAATAGCCTCGTTGCCAGTTGACATGAAGCAGGACTTGGGAAGAAGAAGCACTCAGACAAAGAGTACTCGGGAGCAATGTACTCGGGCAATCTTCACTGTGGAGGATGAGCACTCCGCATCAGCTGTGACTCGACTATGAAGGTCTCAGGGGCTGCTATGGAGGCCATGGGCCCCGGGTACCTCATGACAAGCATATGGGCCACTCGGATAGAGGATGGGCCTAGCCTTGCAATTAGAGATATGATAGAGCTCGGCAGACTTAGCCTTGTATGATAAGGAATATACAGTCCTAGTCGGGCAAGTTATATCTCTAAGAGGAGATCCCTTTGCCGAACTCCGGCTGGGATTCCTACTTTGTGCCCCTACCCCCCAGTATATAAGGGGAGGCAGGGCGCCCCATGAGGGCATATAGAGATTCATCAGAATCATACATCCTTAAAGGAATACATCTCAACTAGACGTAGGGTATTGCCTCACATCGAGGGCCTGAACCAGTATAAACCGTTCATGTTCCTTGGCAGTCCACCGAGTTTTGATCCGACGAGTAGCCCTATATTCATATTGCCGGTGTAAAACATCGACAGGGCTCCTTGACATTATGGAGCCTTACCACGTTGGGACCAGCTCCAGTACAGTCTCTTAGGTGCAGACACGCCTTAGCAAAACCCCGAGCATCTTGGAAAAGTACTCGGATGAACGTGTCACTGTCGGCGTGGCCTAAACCCTTGCTATGACCAAATCGATTTACCCTAGGGTAGATATTGAGGCCATTGGTGAGTGTTTTACTAAAGAGACAACACCTGAGGAAGCACTGGAGTTGATTAGCGAGACAAGTCCAACTGCAAAAGCGATCGCCAGAGACCTGGGTATTGTCGATGTTTTACACTGGCAATATGATTATAGGGCTACTCAACGGATCGAAACTCGGTGGACTGCAAAGGAACATGGAGGTTTATACTGGTTCAGGCCCTTGATGTGAGGTAATACCCTACGTCCAGTTGTGGTGTATTCCTTTGAGGATGTGTGTTTGCTTCTATGAGCTTGTGCCCATAGGGGGCGCCCTGCCTCCCCTTATATACTGGGGGACAGGGGTACATGGTAGGAGTCCCAACCGGATTACAGCCAAGGGATCTCCTCTTAGAGATATAATCTACCTGACTAGGACTATATATTCCTTGTCGTACAAGGCAAAGTCTGCCGGGTTCTACCATATCTCTAATTACAAGGCTAGGCCCATCCTCTATCCGAGTGGTCCATATGCTTGTCATGAGATACCCGGGGCCAATGGCCTCCACAGGTATGTAGAAAACAGGTGATTATGCAATTGATGTATATAAAACTTTTGGTGAAAGCATGTATATATCTTGTAAAATGTTGCCGAGTACTTTTTTATTCATAGTTGTCATTAGTATCACCCGACTATGCTGTCTGCACCGAGTAGATCGATAGGAACTTAGGAAAAAACATTCACTTCTAAAAGCTATACTCAGGCAAACATAACATAATCATTGTAAAACTTCATAACTAAAATAAAACAAGCTCGTATTTTATTAACAAGGCACATAATACATGCAGCCCCCGACTCACTACTCGGTTGAAACAAGCGATGTAGTGAGTCAGAGAAAAGATGTTGTACATATATATATATATAGAATACAAACCTCAGGTATAGAAAGGACGTAGTTGTTCTATATTCCATGGGTTGCTAATAAGGGCACTGTCTTTAGTCTTCAGTTGGTAGGCGCCCAGACGTGTCACCTCAGTGATAATGAACGGCTCTTCCCATAGAGGGGATAGTTTATGCCTGTCTTTGGTGGTTTGTATTTTTCTCAAGATGCGATCTCCCACCAAAAAGGCACGGCCACGGACAATTCTGCTGTGATAATGACGTAGGCCTTGAAGATACCTTGTCAACTAGATAGTTGCGATATCTCTCGTTTCTTCCAACTGATCTAGTTCGACCAATCGGGTATTGTTTGATTTGTTTTCTGAGTAGGCCCAAACTCACGGAGAGCCAAACTCCAACTTGGTTGGTAACATAGCCTCAGCACCATAGACTAGGAAGAAAAGGGATTGCCCTGTTGCCTAACTAACTGTGGTTCTTAGAGACCAGAGAATGGATGGGAGTTCTTGTACCCACTGCCTGCATATGGTTGTAGTCGGTAGAACACCCTAGCCTTGATACCTTGTAAAACCATGCCATTAGCATGCTCGACCTGCCCATTGCTTCGTTGGTGTATGCCACAGAAGCATAATAGGTCTTGATGCCAAAATTGTCACAGAAATCTTGAAATACGCCGCCCATGAACTGAGTACCGTTGTCCATGATGATGCGGTTAGAAACCCCAAATCGGTATAAAATACTCATGATGAAGTCCTTTGCTCATGCCACTTTTATGGTAGCAACAGATTTTGCCTCAATCCACTTTGTGAATTTATCCACTGTGACGAACAAGTGTGTGAACCCCCCTAGCGCTTTTTTGAACAACCCAACCATGTCGAGTCCCCAAACTGCAAAGGGCCAAGAGATTGGAATTGTTTGAAGTTCTTGAGCTAGGAGATGTGTTGGTCTTGCATAGAATTGACATCCCTTGCATGTGTGAACTATATCTTTATCGTCTATTACTGCAGTTAGCTAGAAAAAACCCTGCCTATAAGCCTTTCTGACTAACGTCCTAGATGCGGCATGGTTGCCACAGATACCCGAGTGGATTGATTGCAGAATCTGCTTGCCCTCCTCAGGTGTGATGCAGCGCATAAGGACCCCGGATGCGCTTCTGTGGTACAAGTCTTGTCCGACTACAATGAAACATTTGCTTCAACACTTGATCTGTTCAGCTTCACTGTATTCTTCTGGGAGTTCATCTTCCAAGAGGAATTTGAGAACTAGAGTCCGCCAATCTTGAGAGATGATTAGTACTTCTTTCGTTGCCGGGGTAGGTTCAGCCCCTGACTGTTCAAGCGCTGGTTTCTTCTTGATTGATGGCTCCAGTAAGTGTTCAACAAAAACCCTAGACGGGACCACTTCTTGTTTGGATCCCATGTTGGCCAATTCGTCTGCAGCATCGTTGTATTGTTGTAATACATGAGTTATCTCCAGCCCGTCAAACTTGTTCTCTAGTTTTCTGACTTCCTGACAATATGCCACCACGTTGTCGTCAAGACATGTCCAGTCTTTCATGACTTGGCTTACCACGAGTTGAGAATCCCCGCGCACAACCAGTCGATGGATGCCGAGTGATATCGCAATACGGAGCCCGTGGATAAGTGCCTCGTACTCGGTGACATTGTCGGAAGCTGGAAAGTGGATCTGGAGGACATACTTGAGTTTTTCGCTGGTAGGTGATGTCAATACAATGCCAGCCCCCGTGCTGCCGATCCGTAGAGAACCGTCGAAGTACATCATCCAGTGCTCTACCTTGTCCGTGTTTGTAGTAGTTTGAACTTCTGTCCACTCGGCCACAAAGTCGGCTAGAGCTTGAGATTTGATTGCTGTCCGTGGTTGAAAGATGATATTAAACGCCATTAACTCGAGTGCCCATTTAGTGATTTGGCCGGTGGCCTCGCGGTTATGTAGGACGTCCCTAAGTGGGTATGACGTGACAACAATGACTGGATGCGACTAAAAATAGTGCACCAACCTCTGGACAGTGATGAGTAGGCCATATAACAGCTTCTGGACTTGAGGATACCTCATCTTGGAGTTAATTAGGACCTCGCTGACAAAGTAGACTGGCCGTTGAATTTTCTGTATATGACCTGGTTCAGATCTCTTGACTACCAGCACCGTGCTCACTACCTGAGTGGTTGCCGCCAAGTATAACATTAGCGGTTCCTGGGGCATAGGTGATGCCAACACTGGTGGTGATGGGAGAAATTTTTTGAATTCTTTGAAGGCTTGCTGGGCTTCGGGTGTCCATCGAAAATTGTCCACTTTCTTCAGTAGTTTGAAGAAGGGCATGCCCCTTTCACCAAGTTGGGAGATGAATCGGTTGAGTGCTGCCATGTAGCCTGTCAGCTTTTGGACGTCCTTCTGGCTAGTTGGGGGTGCCATGTTCATGATAGCATTGATTTTCTCTGGATTGGCCTCGATGCCTCGGTGCGATACGATGAAGCCGAGTAGCTTTCTGACGGTACACTGAAAGCTCACTTTTTCGGATTCAACTTCATCTTGAACCTCCGAAGGTTTTGAAAAGTTTCTTCCAAATCAGCGATGAGGTCTTCCCTAGATTTTGTCTTGATTACCACGTCGTCGACGTATGCCTCCACATTGCACCCGAGTTGAGTGTGTAGACACCACTGAATTGCTCGTTGATACGCTGCTCCAGTGTTTTTCAACCCGAACGGCATAGTGATGTAGCAGTATGCTCCAAACGGCGTGATAAAAGAAGTCTTCAGGCAATCCTCCTCCTTTAGGCTGATTTGGTGATATCTCGAGTAATAGTCGAGAAAGCTGAGAAGTTCGCACCCCGCAGTTGAATCCACCACCCGATCTATTCTAGGTAGGCCAAATGGATCTTTGGGACACACCTTGTTTAGGTCGGTGTAGTCGACGCACATGCGCCATTTACCGTTTTTCTTCTAGACTAGGACTGGGTTTGCCAGCCAATTCAGGTGGTAGACCTCTTTGATGAACCCGGCTACAAGGAGCTTGGTTATCTCCTCCCGTAGCCATTGTTTGACTGGCTTGGCGTCTGTCTTGACATTGAGGGAATGCTCGATCACCTCCCGAGGTACACCAGGCATGTCGAAAGGTTTCCAAGCGAAGATGTCCCTGTTTGCCTGGAGGAAGGTGACGAGCGCTTATTCCTATTTGGGGTCGAGTCCGGTCCCGACTAGGGCAGTTTTGGAGGGGTTGGTAGGGTCCAGGGGGATCTTTTTGGTTTTAGAATCCGCTGAAATTCCCAGTTTGGCTGCTTTCTTGGCCGAAACCTGATCGTCCTCAACACTAGTTGTGGCGGATTGCCGAATGCTGTTGCGTCCGATTGCCGCTTCTTGAGATTGAGCCAACTCGCAGCTCTCCTTATCGCAGGTGAAGGCTTGCTTGACATCGCTGCGGAAGGAAAGAACTCCAGCTGTCCCTGGCATCTTGAGCATCATGTAGGTGTAATGGGGCAAGCCATTAACTTGGCTTGCGCCGGCCGTCCAAGTATGGCATGATACGCTGTCTTGAAGTCGGCCACCTCAAAACAAATACTCTCTGTGCGGAAATTATCTTGTGTGCCGAAAGTGACTAGGAGAGTTATCTATCCAGGTGGAGTAGAAGATAGGATGGGGCTTACCCCGTGGAAGGGTACTGTACTCGGTTGTAGTTCTGAACGAGGGATCTTCATCTCGTCCAGGGTTTTGGCGAATAGAATGTTGAGAGCGCTGCCTCCATCTATGAGAACATTCTTCAATTTGATGCTCTTGACGACCGGGTCTAGGACGAGTGGATAGCGTCCCGGATGAGTAACGCAATCAGGGTGATCTGCACGGTCGAACGTTATTAGGGTTTCTAACCAGTGCAGGTATCGGGGGGCGTCTGCTACAGAGACTGAGTTGATCTCGCGTGCGGTAAGCTTTTGCTTCCTCTTAGACTCGTATGCAAACGGTCCTCTGAAGATGTGGTTGAGCTCAGCCTGGGGATCTTGGTAATCACCGGCTGCGCCCGAAACTAGCTTGTCTTTGTCAGCGCCAGATGTTGAAGCCTTCTCGGAAGCAAACTTCTTAAGCATGAAGCAATCCTTGGCCGCGTGTTTACCCTTGGGATGAAAGGGGCAAGGCCCGTTCATCACTTTTTGGTATTCGTTGTTCCTCCGGGGTCGTGGTCGAGTACGCTCCACAGTGGCCACCATGTTATCCGACTTCTACTTACGGCTGCACGATTTGTACTGTGTTGGCCCGTCGTTGTCTTTCTTGTCCTTTTGCTGGGGCTCTTTTTTGTCGTCGAGGGCCTGAGCGACCGTGTCCGCCGAGTCAGCGTACTTGTTCACCATATCAAAAAGAGTATTGACAAAAGGAGGAGGTTTCCGAGTCAACTTGGCAATGAACGAGGCATCTTTGACTCCCTTGTGGAAGGTGGTGATGACGACCTCATCCTTGATCATTGGGATGGAGTTTCGTTTCTCGGAAAACCTGTCAATGTTTTACACCGGCAATATGATTATAGGGCTACTCGTCGGATCGAAACTCGGTGGATTGCAAAGGAACATGGGGAGGTTTATACTGGTTTAGGCCCTCGATGTGAGGTAACACCCTACGTCCAGTTGTGGTATATTCCTTTGAGGATTTGTGTCTGCTTCTATGAGCTTATGCCCTCAGGGGGCGCCCTGCCTCCCCTTATATACTAGGGGATAGGAGTACAAGGTAGGAATCCTAGCCGAATACGGCCAAGGGATCTCCTCTTAGAGATACAATCTACCCGACTAGGACTATATATTCCTTATTGTACAAGGCAAAGTCTGCCAGCTGCTACTATATCTCTAATTACAAGTCTTGGCCCATCCTCTATCCGAGTGGCCCATATGCTTGTGATGAGGTACCCAGGGCCCATGGCCTCCACAGTAGCCCCTGAGACCTTCATAGTTGAGTCACGGCTGATGCCGAGTGCTCATCCTCCACGGTGAAGATTGCCCGAGTGCATTGCTCCCGAGTACTCTTTGTCTGAGTGCTTCTTCTTCCCGAGTCTTGCTTCATGTTAGCTGGCAGCGAGGCTATGAAGGGCTTCATGTAGATATATGAATAGTGTGCGCCGAATAAGCACACCTATTAGGTGTAGCCCCCGAATTTTTGCTTAATTGTGAAGACAGTTAAACATAAAGTCAAATATCTTTAACCTTATAGTCTTTCTCGAGTAGTATACTACTGGTATATAAGACTCTTCGGTATCATGTCAACCGAAATATGATTCATAGTCTTGCCGAGTAGCATGCCACTCATATATGGGACTCTTCTGCTTCATGTCAGTTGGAAAGGGGGTTTATAGTCCTTCCCGAGTGGCGTCCCACTCGGAAGTTAGACTCCTCAGACTCTTCAGCGTCATGTCGGCTGGAATAATGTTGCTCATGGCAACTGTTGGCCAAGCATGTAGGCCAAGTACCACTTTATGAAATTAAATCCATTGCGTGGTCAGGTGTGCTCGAGAAAGATACCTACATCCCTAATTTTAATGAACACCAGCTTGTGATCCATATAAGGATATATCCTCGATACCTGGTGGATAAGACAGATACCCAAACACATATGTTTAGCAATTAGGCCTTAATGAAGCATATCTGTTTACCTCATCGGTTCCTATTGGTAGCATCAGCACTGCGATTTTAACCCAGCCTGCGAGCGGCCCATATTGAGCGTGCTACTGTAGAAACTCATATCTTGGTGGCCTACTACCAAATAAGCCGGCCTAAACCGACCTACCCAGCGTAGCTCTATAAAATTGGCATCCCTCGCATGTCAGGATGAGTATTTCAGCGTCGATAACCGCAATCAGCCAGAGGAAACCTTGTCTGCAAGCCTTTCCGACTTATGTTCTGGATGCAGCCTAGTTGCCATAAATGGCTGAGTAGGTATATTGCAGAATCTGCTTGTCCTCCCCTGGTGTGACGCAGTGCATGAGAACTCCGAATGCGCTTTGACGACGTAGATCTTCTCTGACTTCGATAAAGCCAAATAAGGTACCTGAACCTTGCATTAGCATAGGATTCGGTTGGTGACCCTCATGGGGTGTACCCTATCCAACAGTGTTATGGCCAGATAAGGTACCCGAACCTCGCATTAGCACAAGGTTTGGCTAGTGATCCTCATGGGGCGTACCCTATCCAACCGAGTGGCACACAAGCCCCGACTGGTGTTGGAGGTCGGTTATTAGCTGAATAAGGTATCTGAACCTCGCATTAGCATAGGATTCGGCTGGTGACCCTCATGGGGCGTACCTCACCCAGCAGAGTTGTGACTGAATAAGGTACCCGAACCTAGCATTAGCGTAGGATTCGGCTGGCGACCCTCATGGGGTGTACCTCACCCAGCCAAGTGGTATACAACCCCCGACTAGCGCTGGAGGTCGGTTGTTAGCTCACATGGAGTGTAGCCGGCGAAGACGACGTCTCGACTGGTGCAAGTACTCAGTCAGTAGCCCTCATGGAGCATTCCGAGCGTATCTTGGCAGACTAGTCCAGCCCCTGAGCGTAGGAGATAGGCTCGCAACCCTGAGTTCCTGTCACGCGTATCTGGAGCTGGCCCTACACTATAAAGATATCGGATGAGTAGCATTTGATGATGAAAACAATCACCTGAATAAAATGTATTTTACAATATATGTAAATACGTGTTCTTCCTCTTATTGATATTAATTTCCCCGAGTAGTTGACCCCTTACATTTAAGCACTCTGTTCGACTAGTCATAGCCCCCTAGCGTCAGGAGTTGGCTCATGGTTCTTTCCTAGACATGCGTTTTGGGTGACTTGAGTTCGTCTTTCATGGAACAAAGTTTAACGGATCGGAATTTATGCTACTCGAGTACTTTTGCAATCATTAAGAGAAAAAACAGAAAAAATGTGCAGCTTGTACACCTATTAGGTGTAAGCGGCTACGGCATTGGCAAAGCAAAATGAAGAAATATTTATCAGAAAGTGACTTAGTTGTTCGGTATTTGGGAGTGGGGATGCCATCCTTGCATTTAGGCTTTTGAGCCCCCGAGCATGTCACTTGTTATTCTGATAATCTCTAGTTGTTGAAGGTCGAAGACGGTTGTGACCAACTGCCACAATAAAGCCGTCTGACTTGTGTTTGCGATTCCAAGTTTTAGTCGGGACCACGTCGTCGGTGTCCTTCCGCTTCTTCTGTCAGGATGCCTTTTCGTCATCGATGGCCTCGGCGACAGCGTTGGCCGAGTCGGCGTACTTGTTTGCCATGTCGAACAGAGCCTTGACAAAGTTGGGAGGCTTTCGAGTAAACTTGGCAATGAATGACCTTTTCGAAAGGCGGCGATGACGACCTCGTCCTTGATCTTCGGGATTGAATTCTTCTTTTCATAGAACCTCTTGATGAAGTCACGAAGAGACTTGTTCTTCCTTTGATGCAACTGATATAGATCGTACTCGGAAGATGGCCTCTCGTATGTTCCCTGGAAGTTGGTGATGAAGCGTTCCCGGAGTTCTCCCCAAGAGCCGATTGATAGTTTTGGGAGCCCTATTAGCCAAGTCCTCGCTGAGTCGGCTAGAGCAACTGGGAGGTAGTTAGCCATGGCTTTGTGATCTCCTCCGGCGGCTCGGATTGCCAGAGTGTAGATAGTGAGCCAGGACTCTGTTGACGCCGAAAATCACCAGCAGCGTCAGGAACGAGACGATGATATGGTTTGGCGTCTGGGGACACACGAAGACCTGGGAGATTTGCTTAACTCCAGTGCAGGTCCTAAATCTTGAGGTTCGTAGGCGTGCCAGTCAATTTGACCCTGCAATTGACAAGGAGATAGAAAATATTAGATCATTGTGCCAATCAGCTGGAAGCCGAATTGGACTCACTCCATCCACCGATGGCCGATATAGACAAAACACTTATACATCGACTGCGAGCCGATGATGGCATAAATGGATAGGATAAATATACCATGTGGCTAAGAAACCAATAACAATGTAAATAAACTAACTAGCCGATTACTGATATGATATGTATCGGCCGGAAAGCTGATAACAGTGTAGCGTGTCAAAAACGTGTAGCGATGCAATCGGCCTTAATTAACAAAAGATAACCTATCGGCTAGGCACTCCGATAGAACATTGAATAAGTATCCATCGGCTCATTAAGGATAGAATTATTATCACCAGTCTAATAGATCGGACCTAACCGTTGCAGCACAGACTGACGATGATAACAGAACCTCGATGGGCCGATAGATCTAATGCAATCGTGATGTGATATATGATAACTTATCGGCTATACATCCCGATAAAACGCTTGCATAAAACCGATCAACCTAGCAGGAATAACTTATCATGCAGTTTAGTAGGTCAGACCTAACCGATGCAGCACAAATTGACGATAAATTACACCCAGTAAGCTGATAAATCTGCCCATGCGTGATGTGATATATCTACTCGGCCTATGAGATCAAACCTAACTGATGCAGTCGTAGACAGAACAGATATATCATGGTAAGCCGACTACTGTAGGCCGACTAGAATATCGGACCTAACCGAGGAAGTCCTAGCCGATACGGTAGTCGGGGTAACGAGACTTACCCTCTCGTAGGAGGTCGAACTTAACCGATGCAGCTCGGCTCGAGAAGCAAGAACCCGTTGAATAGGGTGGCGATGCGCCGAAATTTGTATTGATCTGATTGATAATTTACAAGGTACCCAGGCATACGTATTTATACCCCGAGTTGATACAGTCCTGATCAGATACGAAACAGGAGTTTCCTAACGATAAAAGGAAAAACAGCAAGCCCTGACTGGACACGAGATCAGGTTTTTCTAAAAATCGTTAAAGCTACCTAATTTACAGATAAAATAATTAACGGCCATGCTGTGGTCTTCACGACTCCTTGAATTTGGCTTCTTCTGGATTTAATTCCTGCCAGTTAACCGTGATTTTTCCTTAACCGAATCCAATAAAGATCCGTACCAAATTTTGGCATTAACACATGCCCCCAATTTCGAAGTTTGTTATCGAACTTCGAAATTCTTCTATTTGGGCTTCAGATTCCTTTCACACCGAGGCAGCCCAAGGTAGCCCACTTTCCTTAAATGTTTGAAACAGTGCCAACGGCCTCGATTCCCGCCCGGTCATCATACCTCTATAAACTGCTTTGGCTTCCTAGCCCCCTTTCTATACGTTTTCACATCACCAGAGCCCTTTCAACTTCCTCCAAGACCTCGACGAACTCCGGCGATCCAGGCGAACTACTGCGGTCTCCTTCTTCAACCTCCGATCTTCGCTCATCTTCCTCTTCCGCAATGGCTTTCGCGAATGCCGTCCTAGAGGTAATCTCCTTGTCTAATCGTCTTCTCTATCTCGCAACCTGGATTGAATCTGCTCCCGTTCCTCGTGTTCTTGTTTACTGTAGCACTTAGAGACCAGATTTTGATTCCGCAGTAATCTCTTTCCGTTTCTCGTGTTCTTGTATATTGTAGCACCTTAGAGACCAGATTTTGATTCCGCTGTAACCTCTTTCTGTCCTTCATGTCCTTGCATATTGTAGCACCTTAGAGACCAGATCTTGATTCCGGCCGCTGATTACCCGAACATCTTCTGCCATGGTCCCATGGGCAGTGAAGATCCTACAGATTTCATCAACGCCGAAACTCAACGCATCCCCTTCAAGAACTCCGCCATGCTAGTCAGCGATTGGAACAACAGATTCAGATCATGGCCGAGCAAACTTGCCGAGTGGAGGAACTGGTATAACAGAGTATCGGCTGCCAAGAGAACCCTTTGGGATGAAGCAGACATCGGCCACTGCATCAATCTCTCACTGGCTGAGATAGAGAGGAACGAACCTCTGCTTGCATCGGCCTCATACTTCTGGTCAGACGCCCTCAACGCCTACCTATTTGGACATGGGCCGATGACCCCAACTTTGATAGATGTAACCATGCTTGCCTGCCTCAACACAACGAGTTACATCAATCCCTTCAATCTCCAATTCAAGCCTACCCATCGGCTTCAAGCAAAGAACATCGGCAGTTGGTCCAAGTACATATCAATCCATAACAAAGGAACTGGACCAGTCGATGATCGGGAACACGTCGCTTTCCTGAATCTGTGGTTGGAACGGTTCGTCGGTGCAACCCTTGGTCCAACAACCAATATGCAATGTCTGGCAGAACATTTGGCCGATCGAAAACAAGTTCCCTTGGGGCAATATCTCCTTGGCGCCACTTATCAACTGCTGCATCAAGTGGCAGTCAAACTATCGGCCGACCAGCCAGTTGGCCATATCGGAGGTCCTTGATGGTTCGTGCAGTTATGGCTCAACGTTTACACATCCAAGGCAATTCCCGATACCTCCTTCCTCAATCAATCTTTTCCAGCCGATCACACAGAGGAACAAGCACCCACCTATCGCCGATGCATCTCAATGGGCGAAGTTGCATCAGCTCTTCCCGGCGGCAAAATGACCCCCGTCGGACTCGGCCAATGGTTCAAAGGCCTTTATTATGGCTTTACCAAGGATGCCACACTGTGGTTTGCATATGATGACGCATCATCATTTGAGATGCCGTCCAACTTCAATCCACTTGATGTCCTGGCCGACGATGAATCGAAGACCATATTCCTATCGGCCATTACTCCCCGTCTCCTACCAACTGGCTTCTCCCAAGGCCAATCACAGCCATCGTATGAATTCTATCACCCAACAGTTAGCTCCTGCCAGCTCGGCCTCGGTCAAGTCCCCATCGGCTTGTTCTTCATCGACAAACTCTAGGCCTGGGGAAATGTAAATAGCGCTCTGGAGTACATTTAGCTGCGGACACTAACAGATCCCCTATCTCTGGGCACCGCCGATGTGGAGGTATGCACTGTCAACACCAAGCTCTTTTCCCGATGGTGGTCGGAATGGAAGAAACACCTATTCAACTCATCGGCCATTCACTACTGCTCTCGCCTCAACTCCAACTACGTCGAATCTGATGATGAGGTAATATTCCACTATCTTTGAATCACTTTCCGATCATCTCTTACATTTCTATCTTGTAGGCTGTTGATGTGGAGCCACCGACAACAGGCACTAGTGGCCGGCCAATTATATACCAACCACCATCGGCCAACCCACACCTAGGGCACAATGCTCCCCCTCCATTGGCTCTTCTCCGGGCGCCACGGCCAACAGGACCAATCCGCAAGAAGCTAGCATCTCGCCCTCACAAGAGACAGAAAATCAGTGCCGATGCCATGATCATGGCGCCGCCTGCTACTCAAACAACATCGGCTCCTTCATCCCCGCAGGTATGTGCCAAGTCTTGACATTATCATCTGTTCCCCATCTTCACACTATTGATCTTTTTGCCAGCTTGAGTCATCGACTCCCGAACCTCAACCTACCGCTGACATCCCTGCAAGCATCGAGCTAATGACCTCTGCAGCCATTCCAATTCCGTCATCTAGCCCTGAAGCCGATACTGGGATTGCTCCTACTTCAGCGCCAGACATCGGCCATCTTGAAGAACAACCTACTCAACCATCTGATGCCGATGTCACTCCTCAAGCTACCCCTTCCCTGCCTCAGGTAATTTCTTCACAACCATACTTTATTTTAACTAACTATTGATTCCTTTACCGATGTCAACCTGCAGTCCTTAGCCGATTTGTTCTCCTTCGACATCGGCAAGTACTTGGAGGCAGATGAAGAAACAGCCACCAATGCAACAACCAAGCCATCCTTTCCAGCCGACGTGCGCGAATACCTGCTAAACATCAGTCGTCTGCTGGAAAACCCTATCGATGCATTGGTGGAGGATTGCGGGCCGATCCAGGCAAGATTCGTAGAGATTGAGCCACACCTGCCCGAAGAGCTCATCGACGCACTGACCCCTGCAACATACCTGGAATCCCACAAATTCCAACTTGTCAAGCTCAGGCAACATGTAGCCGATCGTGCCAATCAACAGAAGATAACCCAAGACATCCAAACTGATCGGCTATCAGCTCAAACAGAAAAGAAGAAGCTTGATGATATGGTAGCTGCCCCTGAAGAACTCCAACCCAAATTGGATCAGCTGAAGAGAAGGGAAGCCGATCTGCTGGCAGAACCCAAAACAATTCACAATGATATCGCAATAACAGAATCCCAGCTCATCGGCCTACCTCAAGCCATACAAGATCAAGAGGCCAGAGTTGCAGCAGCAGTGCGTCAAGTCATTCATCGGCACAAAATCATGAAGACCATCCCAAGCTCCGATGAAGACGATACCCGTGCCATAAATAAAATCGACCAGATTCACCTACGTGCCATTGAAACAATTCAAAAATTTTTGTAAAACTTTATCGTTGATGCCATTGATGTTGCTCCAGAACATGCCGATCATCTTTTGCTGTAACATAATCTGGTCGGCTCTATTGCTTACTCATCTTATTCCATCTTTGCTTGATAGTATTTTATTTATTTGATCTAAAGGCGATATCAATGGATATCGGCTATCTTTAGGCGATGCAGAAACATCGGCTTTTTGAACTATTTTCGAAATCGGCCGCATTCAACCGATTCAGGAGTTGATCCAAACGCTCGGATAGTACCTCTTGAGATATTTCCCATTAAGCGCTTTAGCAAACTCCGTCCCCCCAAGATCTTCTAATATGTAAGCATTGCCAGGCACACAACGATTAATCTGATAGGGCCCTTCCCAATTAGGTGACCACTTTCCGAATTTACTATCTCTAGACCCGATCGGCAAAATCAATTTCCATACAAGATCTCCTTCAGCAAACGATTTATTCATCACCTTTTTGTTATAATGCCTAGCCGCCTTAGCTTTATTTTCCTTGATCCTCTCCAGCGCCCTTAACCGATTCTGAGCCAAATCCTCGAGTTCATCTGTCATCAAGTTATAATAATCATCGGCTGTCAATTGATTCTGTAAAGAAATTCTCCTAGAGCCGATGTTAGTCTCCCAAGGCAAAACTGCTTCATGCCCATATACCAACTGATATGGTGGCACTCGAGTAGATCCATGACATGCCATCCGATAGGCCCACAATGAATCGGGTAATGTAGTATGCCATCATCGCGGCTGTTCATCAATCTTCTGCTTGATTAATTTCATCAGACTCTTATTTGAAGCCTCTGCCTGTCCATTGGTTTGAGCATAATAAGGTGATGAATTTCGTAACTTAATTCCCAAACTGGCAGCAAATTGTTGAAACTCATCGAACACGAAAATAGATCCCTGATCGGTAGTTATCGTCTGAGGAATTCCAAATCGATAAATTATATGCTCTTTTAAAAACTCAATCACCTCCTTGGACATGACTTTCTTCAATGGAATTGCTTCCACCCACTTTGTGAAATAATCTGTTGCTGCCAATATGAACTTATGTCCTTTACTTGATGGAGGATAAACCTGGCCGATCATATCAATTCCCCATCCTCTGAACGGCCACGGTTTAATGATAGGATTCATAGCTGATGCTGGTGCCCGCTGTATATTTCCAAACTTCTGGCAATCTTGACATCCTTTATAGTACCTGAAGCAATCTTCCAGCATTGTCGGCCAAAAGTATCCTACTCTTCTCAATATCCACTTCATCTTATGAGCCGATTGATGAGTTCCACAAACGCCTTCATGCACTTCGCACATAACCACTTTGGCTTCTTCCAAATTCAGGCATCTCAACAGAACTCCTTCAAAAGTCCAATAATATAATTCTCCATCAAGCAGCACATATTTAGTAGCTTTATACCGAAGTTTCCTAGAAACCGATTGCGACGGATTTTGCAGATAACCGATTATTTCCTGTCTCCAATCATCGGCTTTATCCTGAATATCATTATCAGCTATTTCAACTTCAAACTGCTTATTCAGCCTATATCCCGAAGCAATTTGCGCAAGATCATTGGCTTCTAAATTCTGTTCTCTAGGGATATGATCCAACGATACCATCCTGAAATCCTTCAATAAATCTCTGCATTCTTCATGATATGACCTCAAAATATCATCCCTGCATTCATACTCCCCAGATAGTTGCTTGATCACCAATAAAGAATCCCCAACAATTTCTATGATATCGGCCCCGATTTCCTTTAAGAGTTGAAGTCCTTTCAATACCGCCTCGTATTCCGCTTGATTATTAGTCCGATAGGGTTTAATTGTAAAAGCAAACTCAAAACTTGCCCCCCGAGGCGATACAATGACCAAGCCGATACCAGATCCATGCTTGCAAACTGATCCATCAAAAAACAAAGTCCACGGGATCGGCTCTACATAATTTTCATAATCCCCTCTGTGCTGCACAATGAAATCGGCCACTGCTTGATCGCCTTAGCTGATTCATATCTTAAGTCAAACTTGGTCAAGGCAAAGATCCATTTACCAACTCGCCCTTTCAAAACTGGAGCCAACAACATGTATTTTACCACATCGGCCTTGCAAACCATCATGCACTCAGCCGATAGGATATAATGCCTTAACTTTGCATGAGAAATATAAATAAAGGCATAATTTCTCTACCGCAGGATATCTAGTTTCAGCATCCAAAAGCCTTCTGCTTAAATAGAACACGACTCGCTCGTTGCCTTCAAACTCTTGGATTAAAACAGACCCGATGGATTTCTCATCGGCCGATAAGTATAACTTGAACGACACTCCTTTCTGCGGCGGAATTAGAACAGGTGGGGAACTCAAATAACTCTTAATCCCATCAAATGCCTTCTGCTGATCTACCCCCCACATGAACTCTTGATCGGCTTTCAACTTCAATAACGGAGTAAAAGATTCAATCCTTCCTAACAAATTTGATATGAATCTCCTTACAAAATTAATCTTGCCGATCAATGACTGTAGCTCTGTCTTGTTGCTTGGTGGCTCTGTAGTCTTAATGGCTTTGATGCTCTGTTGACTAACTTCAATCCCTCGCTCATGAACCATAAAACCCAAAAACTGCCCAGCCGATATACCAAAAGCACATTTATGGGGATTCATCCTTAATCCGTATTTCTTTGCCCTTTCCAGCACTTTTCGCAAATCGGCTATATGGCTTTCATCACTCTTGGATTTAACCACCACATCGTCGATGTAAATTTCCACTAACAAGCCGATGAGATCATGAAATATATAATTCATCGCCCTCTGATACGTCGCACCAGCACTTTTCAATCCAAATGTCATTACCACCCACTCATACAAACCGATAGCTCCAGGACATCGAAATGCAGTCTTATGTATATCTTCCTCAGCCATAAAAATCTGATTGTATCCTGCATTGCCATCCATGAAGCTAATAATCTTGTGGCCCGATGCTGCATCTACCAACAAATCTGCTATCGGCATCGGGTGCTCATCCTTGGGGGTAGCCTTATTCAAATCCCGAAAATTGATACATATCCTCAATTTTCCATTCTTCTTTTCCACCGGACGATATTAGAAACCCATTCGGCATATTGGCACGGCCTTATAAACTTTGCATCATATAACCTCGTAATTTCTACTTTGATTGGCTCATATAACTCTGCCTTAAATCTCCTTGGAGCCTGTTTAAACGGCCGATATCCTGATTTAATAGGAAGCCGATGTTCAACAATGGATCGGCTTAACCCTGGCATTTCATGATATTCCCAAGCGAAACAATCTCGAAATTCTCTCAACAATTTTACTAACTCTTCTCTGAATTCAGGACATATTTTTTTACTTATGTACGTCGGCCTCGGCCTATCTCCTGGTCCTATATCAATTTCCTCCAAATCATTGGCCGACGTGAAACCTTGTCCTAACTTCCCTTCAAAATCTTCAATGGTGCCCATCAGAGTAATAGTTCCGAGCCGACTTGCCGGATCGGCTGTATCTCCCGACTGGTGATCTTAAGATAATCCCCTTCCTATACTTTTCCAGACAAGCAATCGATACCATCGGCTTCCCAGATCGGCAAATCAGTCATCGCAATGTTGGTCAATTGATCCGCTGGGATTACCTCGACTTGATCTCCCTGCCATTGTATCAGACTTTGATGCATCGTCGACGGCACGCAACAGTTTGCGTGAATCCAATCCCTGCCAAGGAGTAAACTATATGATCCTTTTCCATCGATGACAAAAAACGTGGTAGGCAATGTCTTGTTCCCCACTGTTAGTTCCACGTTCAACATGCCTTTCATCTCTGATGAATTCCCGCCGAAGTCCTTTAACACCATATTTGTCTTTATCAAATCTTCAGCAGTTTTTCCCAACTTCCGATATGTGGCATACGGCATTAAATTGACAGCCGCTCCCCCATCGACTAGCATCTTCATCATCGGCTTCCCATTCACAAAGCCCTTAATATATAATGGCTTCAAATGCCGATGACTAGATTCTTCAGGCTTATCAAATATAGCCTGATCGGGTCGCAGTGTCAACTGAGCAAACATCTCCTCATCGCCCTCTTCATCAGATGAAAACGCTTTGTATTCCCTAGGCAAAAAGAAAACCATGTCTACCAGAGCCGATGGACCCACTTCATCGTCATTTTTCTTCACGCGCCATACCCACAGTCCTCTTGTGACGATGATTGGCTTCCTTGTAGTCCCGCCGTTGCTCTTCCTGTTGCTCCCGGTGCTGTAACCGCTGTGCCCTTCTTTTCTGATTTTTTGTAAATATTCCACTAGGACACCACTGAGGATTTTGGATTTGTTTTTCATGTACTTTCTCTTCATCATTTTCTTCAAAGAATTCTTCGTGGATCGGCCCTAATCGGCTATGTACCGATGCTCTTTTCCCTGGCAGCCGATCCTGCGAAAACCTTTCCTGCTGATCATGTCGATATCCCATACTACTGCACTCGGGGCAATCTTGAATTGTCGGCAATCTCATACCCTGATCCCAACAGAACCTGAAAAACGGCCAATCCCAATGCGGATTATATCTTTCACTGTCTGGCTCAATCCACTGTTCTTCATGGCTTGAATATTTTTCTATCAAGTCCGATGAAGTAATTCTTGTCCTCTTACCCTAACGCCTTCCTCCATCGACCTGATCCCTTGATGATCCTACATAAACCATATTCACAGGGAATGGATGTCCATCTATTTTCATCGGCTTTTTGCCTTCAAACTTGATCCTCCCCTGTTCAACAGCCGATTGAATTTGTTGCCGAAAAACTTTGCACTCATTAGTGTGATGCGATATCGTGTTGTGCCACTTGCAATATCTCTTCTTCTTCAGTTCTTCGGCTGATGGAATCACGTGATTTGGTGGAAGTTGTATCTGTTTCTCCTATAACAGTAGATCGAAGATTTTATCGGCTTTATTAATGTCAAAATCATACCGTTCTTCCTTGCCGATATCCTTGACCCACGGGCATGATACTGATTTTTTGTTTCTAGCCCACTCCGCCAATCCAACTTCAGCATCGGATTCTTCACCATCTGAGTCCGATGAATAAACCTGTACCTAAGCAACCCTTCTCTAATATTTATCCTTTTTCGCCTCTTGAAATCGGCTTTCATGAGCCGATACCTTCTGTACCAAGTGCGCCAGGGACTCGAACTCCTATGATGAAAACCTCTCTTTGATTGGCGCTAAGAGACCCTGAAAAGCCAAGTCGGCTAGATGTCCGTCACTCAGATTCAAACTGTAACATCGGTTTCTAACATCCCGAAACCTCTGGACATATTTCAGCACCGTTTCATCTGGTCTCTGCCTAACCGATGTTAAATCTGTCAGTCTCATCTCATGGATTCCAGCAAAGAAGTATTTGTGAAACTGTTTTTCTAGATCGGCCCATCCCCGAACTGAATTCGGTGGTAATGAGGAGAACCATGTAAAGGCCGATCCAGACAATGACAAGGGGAAAAACCTAACTCTCAAAGCCTCCTCAGCCGATGCTTCTCCACATTGTGCCAAGAATCGGCTAATATGCTCTACTGTAGATATGCTGTCCTGCCCTGAGAATTTGGAAAAATCTGGGACTCTGTATCGGTGTGGCAATGGCACTCTGTCAAACCACTCGGGATATGGATGCCGATACATAAATGTTTGCTCCTTTGGCTTTATCCCAAATTGTTCCCTCACTATTTCCGCAACCCTTGTCGATAAGTCTTCTTCTCTTGGAATTTCCTGCTGATACTGTATGGGTGGAGTTTGTAGCCGATTCTGCCTGGGGTATTCTCTCTGATAATTACCTGAATCGGCAATACCTCCTGGGTAGTTCTGTTGATATCCTCCATAATAAGCAGACGATGGTATCCAGCAGGAATATCTTGTTGCCCCCTAGCCTGGTGCGAAAACAAGTTTTCCGGTACATCTTTTGTGGCGCCATAAGTAACTTGATTTGGCTCCATCTTTGGTGGGAGATATACAGGACCTCGAGTAGGCTCTTGAGCAATCGATCCATCCACTGCCTTCTTGATGAGGTTATGGAGCGTGTTTACCAGAATCCCGGATTGATTGATGAGCGCGTGATGTACTGCTTCATTCACCATCTCCTGTAAGGGTTTTACTGGTGGACTCTCAGGTGGTGTACGGCTCAATTCTCCAACCAAAATTGGTTTTGGAAGCTGAGATTTTTGAATCGGCCCTTGTCGCGTCATGCCGAAAGATTCCAAGCAGAGTTTCTGAAAATTAGCCATATTTTGCTCGACTTGCTGCCTCTACTCGTCTGTTAAATCCTCCATGCTAACCGGAATTACGTTGTCTGTTTTGATCTCTTTTCCAGCCATGTTGAAATTCCGGGTCCCACCGGGCGTGCCAAAAACGTGTTGACGCCGAAAATCACCGGCAACGTCGGGAACGAGCCGATGATATGGTTCGGTGTCTGGAGACACGCGAAGGCCTGGGAGATTTGCTTAACTCTAGTGCAGGTCCTAAATCTTGAGGTTCGTAGGCGTGCCAGTCAATTTGACCCTGCAATTGACAAGGAGATAGAAAATATTAGATCGTTGAGCCAATCGGCTAGAAGCCGAATTGGACTCGCTCCATCGACCGATGGCCGATATAGACAGCACTTATACATCGACTAGGAGCCGATGATGGCATAGATGGATAAGATAAATATACCATGTGGCTAAGGAACCAATAACAATATAAATAAATAAACTAGCCGATTACTGATATGAAGTGTATCGGCCAGAAAGCCGATAACGGTGTAGAGTGCCAAAAACGTGTAGCGATGCAATCGGCCTTAATTAACAAAAGATAACCTATCGGCTAGGCACTCCGATAGAACATTGCATAAGTATCCATCGGCTCATTAAGGATAGAATTATTATCACCAGTCCAATAGATCGGACCTAACCGTTGCAGCACAAACTGACGATGATAACAGAACCTCGATGGGCCAATAGATCTAATGCAATCGTGATGTGATATATGATAACTTATCGGCTATACATCCTGATAAAATGCTTGCATAAAACCGATCAACCTAGCAGGAATAACTTATCACGCAGTTTAGTAGGTCAGACCTAATCGTTGCAGCACAAACTGATGATAAATTACACCCGGTAAGCTGATAAATCTACGCACGCGTGATGTGATATATCTACTCGGCCTATGAGATCAAACCTAACTGATGCAACCATAGACAGAACAGATATATCGTGGTAAGCTGACTACCGTAGGCCGACTAGAATATCGGACCTAACCGAGGAAGTCCTAGCCGATACGGTAGTCAGGGTAACGAAACTTACCCTCTCGCAGGAGGTCGAACTTAACCGATGCAGCCCGGCTCGAGAAACAAGAACCCGTCGAAAAGGGTGGCGATGCGCCGAATTTGTATTGATCTGTGAGATAATTTACAAGGTACCCGGGCATACGTATTTATACCCCGAGTTGATACAGTCCTGATCGGATATGAAACAGGAGTTTCCTAACTATAAAAGGAAAAACAACAAGCCCTGACCGGACACGAGATCAGGTTTTCCTAAAAATCGTTAAAGCTACCTAATTTACAAATAAAATAATTAACGGCCATGCTGTGGTCTTCATGACTCCTTGAATTCGGCT
This sequence comes from Oryza meyeriana var. granulata, assembly GCA_003991445.1. Lineage (NCBI taxonomy): Eukaryota > Viridiplantae > Streptophyta > Magnoliopsida > Poales > Poaceae > Oryza > Oryza meyeriana. Next base: position 76,754 of record RYFJ01003303.1, read on the forward strand.
TCTTCTGGATTTAATTCCCGCCAGTTAACCGTGATTTTTCCTTAACCGAATCCAATAAAGATCCATACCAAATTTTGGCGTTAACATATCTATATGCATGTTTCAGTCCTTTTAAAATGGGAAAACGGGTAGAGTCATTATTACCCAATTGTATGCATTTCCATTCCTTGGTTGTTGATTCCATGTTTTTACCTTGTCACCCCTGGTTAAGGACTTTGGGATACTTTTATTTTATCAAATGCTTAACCATGCTTAGTTCTAGACTTAGAAAAATCCAATAGATGGAGCTATCGGTTCACAACTAGTTTAATACGAATGGATGGATTAAAATATGAAAAGAATAACTTCCGATTTATACTTGAGAATATTTTTGACTTGGATGGATGATAGGGCGATGACGGGATGGTGCTTCCTCGATGCATGTAGCTCCATCTGGGTCGTTAAGGACCGAACATGTTGACGTCTATTCAAGCACCCTACGTACTTCCACACGCCGGGAATGGGACGGCTTAACTTAGTAGCACGGGAGGCTATGGCCATCTACGCCCGTCCGTCAGTCGTGAGGATGGTCTTTCCTTTGGAGGGCCTCGTGTGCGCCGGGTTTTGGCCAGAGGTGCCTCCCGTGACGGTGAGCCCGCCTTAGTCACGGTGTGTGTGGCTAAGTCGTCGGGGGCCCAGACGTGGTTTAGGTGGTTGGAGCTAAGCATGGGAAAGGTTTTGTTGTGACCTCTAGTCCACACTCAATGTGTAGAGTGTGGGTACCGACGGGTACGGATCAAACTAGAGTGTAGCCATTTGGCTTCTATCACATCGTGTGGGTAAAGATGTACACCTCTGATTAGAGTATGAACTATTCGAATAGCCGTGTCCACAGTTACAGGACAACTGCTTGATGTGTTAGTCAGTCTATGTTAGCATCCAACTTGGGATATGTGGTTATATCATGACTTAGGATAGTCATGGATGGATGGGTTTATATGAGAGGCTTTGGTGTTAAATATGACTTGATTTTAGTCATGAAAGATGGTATGCTTGTGTCGCATATTTATTTGGGCAATGGTGGCCCATTGTTGATGTTAGAGCATGGGATTGTGCTTATTTTCACCTCTTTTTCAGAACATATTACTTGCTGTTATGAAATTTCAGATTGCTATTCTTTCGCAAATGTTTATAGTTTCAAGTTATTATTTTGCTCAATAAACTTAGCTTTATGCAAAACCAGATCAACATAGCCATATTCCTTGATGTAGAGACCAGCATTACTCCTTTGTACTATTAATATTGTGTAAGTCTAGCTGAGTACCATTTGTACTCACGCTGCATATTTTTCAGGTGAGGATAACGACAATATTGGTGTGGTCTACTATTATCCCGCCGAGGGTGGCAAGGATAATGTATAGTTGGAGTTAAGCTCTATCCCAGTCGGTTGCCTTGTGGGTTTGGTATGGCACCACTGGTTTTATCCTTTATGTTTACATTTCCGCTGCTATCTTTAGTGCTACTCTGTGATGAATTAGGGTGTGTGAACCCTCTATGTAATATATATAACCCTGCTGCACTTTTATCCATATTTAGAGTACTTGTGGTGTTCATCAATTGCTTGCGATAAAAGTGTGAGGCTAGTTGCTTTCCTGGGGACTAGCTGAACATGAGTATGAGTTGTGTATAATTGAGATGGTTGGGGGATAGCTATTGTGGTTCGAGACGTATCGTGTTTGGTTGCCACCATCGAGTGGTTTGACGGGCATATGACAGAGAGGACTGGCAAGCTATCCTTATGATTGTCTCTTTTGTACACTTCTCGGCATTTCGGTTATTATATTGGAAGGGGTCAACCGTGATCATGGACACATTGAGGTCGAGTGGCTATTATGCGTGTATGGATCCCACTCGTCTAACAATATGTGGTGGTCGTGTTGGGCACTGGACGATATAATACTCGGGGTGTCCACAACGGTTGGTATCAGAGCAATATTGACTGTAGTCTAGAGCTTAGCTTGTTGATTGCAAAAATACTTGCGAAAGGTTCAAAATGAACTATTTTTTGAAAACTATTAGGATGGGTGATCCTTTTTGCTTCTCATCCCTTTCTAGTATTCATCCTCACGTTAGTCTCATTTTATCTCCTCACCTTGCTGTGATTTTATTTGTAAAATCAACTCTATGCTTGTCTCATTCAAATGATAGTTCGAAATGAAAGACGGTATGTCGAGTGTAAGGAAATTACTCTCACTTTACTAAAAATAATGTAAAATTTTGTAAACCAGTAAAACTAAATGATGCTTTACTATCCCCTGAACCTACTCTAAAATTTCTACAAATTTTGGAAGCCTACCACTCCAGTTTCAAGCTCCATCATGCAAAACCCGTATTCTGGAATTCTGGACCAGATTTTCTACAGAAAGTTCTACTCATGCTTTTCCGTTGTCAATTTTTCTGGAGACTCCCAACTATACCAGGAAGCCTCACAAAAATTTCCAAAATTTTATCTCTTCTGTAGCCCCTCTAAAAATTCATGAATTGGCTGCTGTCTGGCAGTCCTAAAAATTTCAGATTCTAGTCTTCTAACAAAATAAATAAATAAAATATGTAACCATGAAGAATACACCAAATAAATTGTTAAAGGGTACTCCCAGCTGAGACACGCTCGCTACAAAATTACTTAGATATCTACTATGGCCATATGATTGCTGGTTTAATTGGATCTTCGATCTTTCTTTTACTTCAACGGGTAGTTCACGGTCCTAATTATCCCCTCGCAGGAACGTGTTTGGTTCTTGTTGGTTTTTGTGGTTCTTGTTCAGATTGTAGGAGTAGTGTGAGTTTACTTAATTTTTCATTGAATCTTATTGAAATGCATCATGGCATGCTAGGCTAACCATATAGCTATTTCAGCGCATTTAGCGATTTCATTCGTAATAGTAGTACTGTAACTTAAATAATGCTGATATGTTATCTTTCCCTTATAGCTTACAACCAAATGTAGTTCCCATTGCTAATAATCATTATTCTGTTTATGTCTGAAGGATGTCTCGTCCTCACACCCGTTCTCGATCTCAAGAGACACCGGAAGGTTCTCGTCGTAATGACCCAGAACCACCACCTCCACCTACCATGGTCGATGTTTTAATGGCTGTAGAGCGCAACCGTCAAGCTCAGAATGTTGTGCTCCAACAAATCGCAGCAAGCACGGCTGCCATTGCTGCTCATTTCGCCCAAGCTGCGGGCAGAGGTGGTCATCAAGCTTCCGGAGGGCTTGCTGAATTTCAGCATACACAGCCCCCAGTCTTCTCCTGCTTCGATGATCCGTTAGATGCGGATGATTGGCTCCGCACCATCGAGCAGAAGCTAAACCTTGCTCGCTGCCTGGAAGCCAACAAGGCGAACCTGGCGGCCGAGCAACTTCATGGAGCTGCGGGTGCATGGTGGGAGAACTTTCTCGCTATGCAACCTGCCGGCCACATTGTCACGTGGGCGGAGTTTCGCGAAGCCTTTCGCGTGGCTCACGTCCCAAAGGGCATCGTGGACCTCAAGCAACAAGAATTTCTCAATCTCACTCAAGATCGCAAGACCATCATGGAATACTTATATGAGTTCAATCACTTGGCTCGGTATGCTCCGGATGATGTCTCCACCGACTCCCACAAGCAAAATCACTTTGTGCGTGGGTTGTCGGCGGAGCTGCAACTCGAGCTTGCTGCACACATTTTCTGTGACTTCCAGGACCTTGTCAACAGGGCTGTGGTCGTGGAAAGCAAGATGAAGAATCTCGAGAATGAGCAAAAGCGCAAGAGGGCTGCGCAGTTTCCAGTTACAGGAGGTTCGCAACGGCCTCGTGTATGGCTGCCAGCACCTCCGCGTTTTCAGACTCCACCACCTCCTCGTCAACAAGCTTTCATGCCACGTCCACCACAGCAACGATTCCCACCTCCCGTGGGTGGAAATCAGCAAGGTCTTCGTCCACCGGCTCGTCCCAATATTACTTGCTACAATTGTGGACAGCCGGGACACTATTCGAACAAATGCCCAAATCGTGGCCAAGGTGCACCGGCGAATGCTCCAAGACCGTCACAAGTACATCCGAATGCCCCACCGAGGCAAGCTCCTCGGGGCCAGCAGGTCCAAAAGAGGGGCAAGGTGAACCATGTCACCGCCGAAGAAGCAAGTCAGGCACCAGACGTTCTGATCAGTACACTACTTGTTAACTCTCATCCAGTTAGCATATTATTTGATTCCGGAGCTACACATTCTTTTGTCACAAAGAGTTTTGCTTCAGCCCATGGTCTTTCTATTAGCAAATTACAAGCACCTTTAATTATTGAAGCACCCGGTTCGGAAATGAGAGCCAAATATATATGTCGGGATGCAAAGATTGTTGTTCAAGGGGTAGAATTTAGTGCCAACTTAATCATTCTCCACACAAAGGGATTAGATGTCATCTTAGGCATGGATTGGCTGCACAAAAATCAGGGGGTCATTGATTGTGGCCGTCATCTTATCTCTCTCGTAAATAATACCGGTGAACCGATCTCTTTTGCTCCAAACAATGCTTCGCCTCAACTTCATACTCTCAAGGGTGCCACAACAACCGAGCTTACTGATGTCCCAGTGGTGTGTGAACCCTCTATGTAATATATATAACCCTGCTGCACTTTTATCCATATTTAGAGTACATGTGGTGTTCATCAATTGCTTGCGATGAAAGTGTGAGGCTAGTCGCTTTCCTGGGGACTAGCTGAACATGAGTATGAGTTGTGTATAATTGAGATGGTTGGGGGATAGCTATTGTGGTTCGAGTCCTCTGGGGTACGTATCGTGTTTGGTCGCCACCATCGAGTGGTTTGGCTGGCGTATGACGGAGAGGACTGGCAAGCTATCCTTATGATTGTCTCTTTTGTACACTTCTCGGCACTTTGGTTATTATATTGGAAGGGGTCAACCGTGATCATGGACACATTGAGGTCGAGTGGCTATTATGCGTGTATGGATCCCACTCGTCCAACAATATGTGGCGGTCGCGTTGGGCACTGGACGATATAATACTCGGGGTGTCCACAGCGTCAAAGATCTTTAACCTTGTAGTGTTCCCGAGTAGTGCACTACTGGTATATGAGACTCTTTAACATCACGTCAGCCGAAATGATTTTATATTCTTTCCCGAGTAGTATGTCACTCAGAAATTAGACTCTTCAGCTTGATGTCAGCTGGAAGAATTTTTTATAGTCTTTCCCGAATAGTATACTACCCAGAAATTAGACTCTTCAGCATCATGTTAGCTGGAATGGATTTTGCTCAAGGCAAATAATGGCTAAGCATGTAAGCCAAGTACCACTTTATGCATTGTAACCCAATACGTGGTCAGGTGTACTTGAGAGATACCTGCATCCCCAATTTTAATAGAGACCAGCTTGTGATCCTTATAAGAATATGTCCTCAATACCTGGTAAATAATTCAGATGCCCGAATGTATACACCCAGCTGTAGGCTTAGCACGAAGCATATCTGATTATTTAATCGGTTTCTGTGAGTAGCACCAGTACTGTGATTTCAACACAGCCAGCGAGTGGCCCAGATTGAGCGTGCTACTATAGAAACTCATATCTTTGGCATACTACCAAATAAGTCGGCCTAAACCGACCTACCCAGCGCAGCCTTATAAAATTGGCATCCCTCACATGTCAGGATGAGTATTTCAGCGTCGGTAACCACAATCAGCCAAAGGAATCCTTGTTCGCAAGCCTTTCCGACTTATGTTCTGGATGCAGCCTGGTTGCCACAGATGCCTAAGTAGGTACATTGCAGGATCTGCTTGCCCTCCTCAAGTGTGACGCAGTGCATAAGAACCCGGATGCGCTTTGACGATGTAGGTCTTCTCTGACTTTGGTAAAGCCAAATAAGGTACTCGAACCTTGCATTAGCATAGGATTCGGCTGGCGACCCTCATGAAGCATACCCTATCCAACTGAGTTGTGGCCAAATAAGGTACTCGAACCTTGCATTAGCATAGGATTCGGCTAGCGACCCTCATGGGGCGGACCCTACCTAGCCAAGTAGCACACGAGCCCCGATTGGCGCCGGAGGTCGGTTATTGGCCGAATAAGGTACCCGAACCTTGCATTAACATAGGATTCAGCTGGCGACCCTCAAAGGGCATACCCAACTCAGCGGAGTGGTACCCGAGCTCCGACTGGTGCCGGAGGACGGTTGTTAGCCGAATAAGGTACCCAAACCTCGCATTAGCATAGGATTCGGCTAGCGACCCTCATGGGGCGTATCTCACCTAGCAGAGTTGTGACTGAATAAGGTACCCGAACCTAGCATTAGCGTAGGATTCAGCTGGCGACCCTCATGGGGCGTACCTCACCCAACCAAGTAGTACCTGAGCCCCGACTGGCACCGGAGGTCAGTTACTAGCCCACATATGGAGCGTAGCTAGGGAAGATGACATCCCGACTAGCGCAAGTACTCGGCCAGTAGTACTCATGGAGCATTCCGAGTGATTCTTAAAGCGTCGCACTTCAAGTGTATCTTGGCAGACTAGTCCAGCCCCCGAGCGTAGGAGATAGGCTCGTAGCCCTAAGTTCCTGTCATACGTATCCGGAACTGGCCCTACATTATAAACATATCGGATGAGTAGCATCTGATGATAAAAACAATCACCCGAATAAAATTTATGTATTTTACAATAGATGTAAATACATGTGTCGATGTTTTACACCGGCAATATGATTATAGGGCTACTCGGCGGATGGAAACTTGATGGACTGCAAAGGAACACAAGGAGATTTTATACTAGTTCAGGCCCTCGATGTGAGGTAATACCCTACGTCCAGTTATGGTGTATTCCTTTGATGATGTATGTTTGCTTCTATGAGCTTATGTGTTGTTCTGCCCTCAGGGGACGCCCTGCCTCCCCTTATATACTGGGGGACAGGGGTACAAGGTAGGAGTCCCAGCCGGATTACAGCCAAGGGATCTCCTCTTAGAGATATAATTTACCCAACTAGGACTGTATATTCCTTATCGTACAAGGCAAAGTCAGTCGAGTTCTATCATATCTCTAATTACAAGGCTAGGCCCATCCTCTATCCGAGTGGCTCATATGCTTGTCATGAGGTACCCGGGGCCCATGGCCTCCACAGCAGCCCTTGAAACCTTCATAGTTGAGTCACAGCTGATGCTGAGTGCTCATCCTCCACGGTGAAGATTGCCCGAGTACATTGCTCCCGAGTACTCTTTGTCCGAGTGCTTCTTCTTCCCAAGTCCTGCTTCATGTCAGCTGGCAGCGAGGCTATGAAGGGCTCCATGTTGTAGTATGAATAGTGTGCGCCAAATAGGCGCACCTATTAGGTGTAGCCCTCGACTTTGTGCTTAATTGTGAAATAATTAAACACTTTAACCTGGTAGTCTTTCCCGAGTAGTATACTACTGGTATATGAAAATCTTCAGTATCATGTCAATGGGAAATATTTTATAGTCCTTGCCGAGTAGTATGTCACTCGTATATTAGACTCTTCAGCTTCATGTCAGCTAGGAAAAAGGCTATAGTTCTTCCCGAGTAGCATACTACTCAGAAGTTTAGACTCTTCAGTGTCATGTCAGCTGGAAAAGGTGTTTACAGTCTGTCCCGAGTGGTGTCCCACTCGGATGTTAGACTCCTCAGCATCATGTCAGTTGGAAGATATATTTATAGTCTTTCCCGAGTAGTGCACTACTCGAAAGTTAGACTCATCAGCGTCATGTCGGCTGGAAAAATATTTGCTCATGGCAAATGTTGGCTAAGCATGTAAGCCGAGCACCATGTTATGAAATTTAATCCATTATGTGGTCAGGTGTACTTGAGAGATACTTCTATCCCCATTTTTAATGAAGACCAGCTTGTGATCCTTATAAGGATATATTCCCAATACCTGGTGTTGACGCCGAAAATCGCCGGGACCTGGTTCGGCGTCTGGGTGACACGCGAAGGCCTGGGAGATCTGCTTAACTCCAGTGCAGGTCCTTAATTCTTGAGGTTCGTAGGCGTGCCAGTCAATTTGACCCTGTAATTGACAAGGAGGTAAAATGTCAGATCCGTGAGCCAATCGGCTGGAAGCCGATCTGGACTCGTCTCATCGGCCGATGGCCGATACGCACTGTAGCACTTATACATCGACTAGAAACCGATGATCGCGATAGATAATAATACAGTAATAAACAAGCATCGAATTAGCCGATCGCCAAAGATATAATAATCGGCTATAAAGTAATAAGTAAGATGCATAAATAAATAGGTTAAATAAACTTTAGCCGATTATGATTAAGATTACTAATTGTCTTGATGATGCTGCTCGCGCCAGTACCCGGGCCCTTAATGGTGTTCGTGCCCGGGTCCTCGCCTGCCGATCATACTTGTGCCCGGGTCCTCGCCTGCCGATCATACTTGTGCCCGGGTCCTCATTTGCTGGTCGTGTTCGGGTACTTGGTCGTGTCCGGGAACTTACCTGAGCTCGCGCCCGGGAACCTATTCGTGCTCGTGATCGGATCGGCGTAGTGAACCGATCGGCTGGGTCTTAGCCGATCATAATAACCAAGCAGGCAAAGATATATAACATGACAAGCAATATAATCGGCTAAGTACGAAGATAACTTATCGGCTAAACACTCCGATAAAACATCGTGCCAAACCCATCGGCTTACTAAGAGCAAAGTTATTATCATCGGTCTAGTAGATCGGACCCAACCCTTGCAGCACAGACTGATGATGATAACAAAACCTCAGTAAGTCGATTAATCTGATACGATTGTGATGTGATGATAACTTATCAGCTAAGCACTCTGATAAAACACCGCATTAATACTCATCGGCTTATTAAGGGTATGACTATTATTACCAGTCTAGTAAATCGGACCCAACCGTTGCAGCACAGACTGGTGACAATAACAGACCTCGACAAGCCGATAAATCTAGTGCGATTGTGATGCGTGGGATAACTTATCGGCTATACACTCCGATAAGACACTTGCACAGAAAGTATCAATCTAGCAGGGATAAATTATCAGGGCAACTTAGTAGGTCGGACCTAACCGATGCAGCACAAGCTGTTGATAAATCACACCCGATGGGCCGATACAATTTATGCACGCGTGATGTGATATACCTAATCAACCTATGAGATCAAACTGAACTGATGCAGCCATAGATAAAATAAGTATACCGTGGTAAGCCGACTACCATAAACCGACTAGAATATCGGACCTAACCGAGGAAGTCCTAGCCGATAGGTAGCCGGGGTGACGAGACTTACCCTCTCGCTGGAGGTCGAACTTAACCGATGCAGCCCGGCTCGAGAAGCAAGAACCCGTCGAAAGGGTGGCGATGCGCCGAATTTGTATTGATCTGATTGTTTATTTCTTACAAGGTGCCCGGGCATACGTATTTATACCCCGAGTTAACATGAGTCCCTATAGGACACGGTTGTGATTTCCTAATTATAACAGAAAACGCTAACAAGACCTGACCGGACACGAGGTCAGGTTTCCTAAAAGAGATAAACCTTTTTCCTAATAACTATAGTAATTAACTGCCACGCACGGTCTTCACGGCTCCTTCTCAGACTCGGTCTGCTTCTTGGATCAATTTCCATTATCTGACTGCAACCGTCCTCCTGACCGAATCTGATACAGATCCTTACCAAATTTTGGCGTTAACACCTGGTGGATAAGACAGACACCCGAACACATATGTTCAGTAATTAGGCCTTCATGAAGCATGTCTATTTACCTCATCGGTTCCTGTTGGTAGCACCAGCACCGTGATTTTAACACAGCCAGCGAGTGGCCCACATTGAGCGTGCTACTGTAGAAACTCATGTCTTGGTGGCCCAATACCGACTGTGCAAGCCTAGGCCCACGAATAGGTACAAGCTCTATAAGAGGCGGGGAGAGAGAAAAGATTCCCTCATCTTCTCCAATCCTCCAATCGTTTCGTCTTCCGCTTCCGCGCTGAAATTTCGCCTCCCACCTTGCTAGGGTTTGCTATTGTTTGCTCTTCCCCATTGAAACTCAGGCGATCCCACTCCTCCTCGTCCATTCCAAGCCCCCAGCAACACTTCCCCCAAGTCTCCTTGCCCTCAACCATGCCGAGATATCATCCGCTGGCGCCTGGCAGAAGGTGAATCAATTCCAGAGCCCCAGGCCGATGAGACTGTTGTTTTCGCCTCCTTTTTCGACCGAGGTTTATTTCTTCCATCTTATGACTTCCTTCGCCGTCTTCTTGGCTTCTATGGATTGAAGTTAGTGAATTTGAATCCCAACTCAGTCTTGCAAATTTCTATATTTGTAACTCTTTGTGAGTGCTTCTTGGGTGTGGAACCCCATTTGAATCTTTTTAGGCATTTGTTCCACATCAAGCCGTAGCCCTCCAAGAACAAGGTTCAGGTGATTGGGGGGGCCGGCCCTCAGCTGAGAACTGAAATGAAAAGGACATATCTTCATCTTCCTCTGAAAACTTCCTTGAAAGGTTGGCACAAGGAGTGGTTCTACTGTTCTGATTTGGAACCCTCTCTACCTGCATTTATTGGTTTGCCTCCAGTGGTCTCATTCAACAGGTCATCAGTGACAACTTTTGAGGAGATGGGCCAAGTGCATCAGTTGCTTGAAAGACTAGATAAGCTGAAGAGCACCGGTCTGACCAATCCTTGGGTGGCTAGGTGTTTCCTGACCCGGCGCATCTAGCCGTTGAAGCTAAGAAGCCAATTCTGTTGGGATTACTAGGGGAGAGACGATCCCGACTGAGAATGCCAAGATCTGGCTGATAAGCACAGAGTGACCGAAGTGTTGTTCAACTATTTCTCCAATGGGGTAATTGAAACTGAAGATGCAGAGCGCTCCCTCGCGGCTTACAGCCGAAAATGGCCTCGTCCTGAGGTAACCCTTGCTTTTCATCTGTGATGAATGCCTATAGATGTGTATCCATAACTACTCAACATTGTGTGATGTATATTGTCGAACTACTTGTAGTCGTGTAAGGAGTTTGATGATGACTCCCGAACACTGTCGGCCATGAAGTCGAAGAAGAGGCCGAGAAGTCCTTCTGCTGCCCAACCCGACTCCAAGAGAGCGGGGAAGAGGCCTATTGAAGACGAGGGCAAGAAGAAGGTTATTAGGCCAAGTGCCCTAGCTGGGAGCCTCAAGATTAGAGACACCACCAGCACAGCCCCTAGGCCATCAAGCCCCAGACCGGGATCGGCGCAGTCAGGCTCAGCAACATCGAGCCCAAGAAGAGTGCCACTGAGTACGAGGGCGGGTTCAGCGCTACCAGGCTCGGCGACATCGAGCCCAGGGATGGTGCCGCCGAGTACCCGGGCACCCCAGCCGGCCGCACCATGAACGGGGCTGACCAGGACGAAAATGCCACCGCCGACTACCGTGCCATCAGGCCCAACAGCCAGCAGCCCTCTAGTGCCGACTTCTGGATCCCCTAGACAGAAGCTCAAGTTCTCCAAGAGGTAGGTTGCACTGAATCTTCTGAAAATCTTGTTCGACATAGTTGCGTCTTGATGTTTGACCCGTTATGCAGGAAGCAAGCCGACATTGATCTCAAGGAGACCACTCCGGCCACACCCGTTGTCGAGCCAACCCCAACCGAGCCAGCACTAGTGAGCATACCTGCTGAGCCGGTGACAGTCTCAGCAACAGAAACTGAGACCATCCCGACTACAGGGCCACCGACACCTGCCAACCAAGGAGAGGATGTCGAAGCTGTTGCTCCAGCCCCTGAGTTGACCTCCGGGGCCCCAGAGGCCACCGAGTTGAGAGCCAGGACCCCGTTGCCATCCTTGTCGCCGCCGTCGTTGTCGTCGTTGTCGTCGGAGAGACCAGACCTCCCTAGGCTTGAAGCCCCTCCCCGCAGGCTCCCGAGAACTTTTTGCTGGATAACTCCCGATGGGGTAGCAAAGAAGTATGTACATGATGAAGCTGCAGCGGAGAGGGAGTGTGAAGTCTTGCTTCGTGCCATGATTGCCGCGTCTCGAGGGATTCAGGTATGATTTTTGCCATGACAGGCTCTTGTCGGTCTTCCTCGTTTGGATGTTCTGATGCTCGACTCTGCTTTGCTCTGTTCTTGCTTTGAGCAGAAGATCGTCAACCGCTCGGAGCAAATGAACGAGGTCCTGACCCAGCTTGCCCCCCAGCTCCAAGAATTGGACAAGCTCCGGGCCTTAAAGGCCGAATTGGAACGGCGTAGCCAGGAGAGGGAGTCTTGGCTGAAGGGAGCCGTTAATCAGCTCAGGGACGAAAATTGGGACCAAGCCAAGAAGATCGGAAGTAAGTCTCCCAAATATGTCTTCTTGACTGAGCACTTAGTATATTTCCCCAGCTATGTTGTTTCCCGACTACCCAGTTGTGTCTTGACTACAATGTTGAGTACTTGACTATTCTGATGTGCAGCCCTCGAAGCCGAGTTGAAGACCCAAACAGATGGGGAAGCCAAGCTGAAGGAGACTGAGAGGGCCAAGGCCGAGCTTGAGAAAGACAAGGCTGACTTGGAAAGGGCCAAGGCCGGGCTTGAGAAAGAGAAGGCCGACTTGAAGAAGGCCAAAGCCAAGCTCGAAAAGGAAAATGCTGACTGGAGAAGGCCAAAGCCAAGTAGGAGGCCGACAACGAAAGTAAGTCCCCACTCTAACAATGATCTTAACCAATCCATGAAATGCTCTATCTGCTATTTTGCCTAACAAGTTTACTTGTCGATGAACTCGGGTAGGTGCTAGAGCCAATGCCCAAATCCAGTTTCAGGCTTTTGCAGAGGAGATAAAAGTCGTCAAGGAGTCACGGGAGATCCTTGCCAAGTCCGTGAAAGGGCTCCTTGACGTAATGGACCCTCACTATGTGGGAACCAGCTCCAACATGATCTCCCAAGTGCAGGCGTGCCTTAACAAAGCCCGAGTATCTTGAAGAGGTACTCGGACGAGCGTGTTATCGTTGGCGTGGCCCAAACCCTAGTGATGACCAAGTCAATCTACCCTAGGGCAGATATTGAAGCCATTGGAGAGGGGTTCGCCGAGGAGACGACACCTGAGGAGGCGCTGGGGTTGATAACCCAGGCGAGGCCGACTGCAGAGGTGATCACCCAAGACTTGGGTATGTAAGAACAATCCATCATGTAGTCAGTGTATATAAATTGTTGTAAGGACATGTGTAAATATATGTGCAATGCCGCCAAGCTCTAAGTTCTGACTTAGCTATCATTAGCTTTGCCCGACTATATGGTCTACGCCGAGTTAGTCTATAGGAACTTAATAAAATCGTTCACCGTGGAAAGCTGTACTCAGGCGAACAGCATAGTCGTTGCAAAACTTCATAACTTAAGCAGAACAGGCTCATATATTATTGACAAAGCACATATAATACATGCAGCCCCCGACTCACTACTCAGTTGGAACAAGCGGCGTAGTGAGTCAGAGAAAAATTGTACACCTGGGAAAGTATGGAACTCAGGTATAGAAAGGACGTAGCTGTTCTATGTTCCATGAGTTGCTGACGAGGGCACCATCTACGGTCTTCAGTCGGTAGGCGCCTGGCCGTGTAACCTCGGCGATAATGAACGACCCTTCCCATATTGGGGATAGTTTATGCCTATCTTTGGTGATTTGTATTTTTCTCAAGACGAGGTCCCCGAACAAAAAGGCACGGCCACGGACATTGCGACTGTGATAATGACGTAGGCCTTGAAGATACCTTGCCGACTAGATTATTGTGATGTCCCTCGCTTCTTCCAACTGATCTAGTTCAACCAATCGGGTATTGTTTGAGATGTCTTCTGAGTAAGCCCGAACTCACGGAGAGCCGAACTCTAACTCGGTTGGTAGCACAGCCTCGGCACCATAGACCAAGAAGAAAGGGGATTGCCCTGTTGCCCAACTAACTGTGGTCTTAGAGACCAGAGAACGGATAGAAGTTCTTGTACCCACCGGCCTGCATATGGTTGTAGTCGGTTGAATATCCTTGTCTTGATGCCTTGTAAGACCATGCCATTGGCTCGCTCAACCTGTCCATTGCTCCGCGGGTGTGCCACAGATGCATAACAGATCTTAATGCCGAATTCATCATAGAAATCTTGAAAGACGCTGCCCGTGAACTGAGTACCGTTGTCCGTTATGTTGTGGTTAGGAACCCCGAATCAGTATAGTATACTCATTATGAAGTCCTTTGCTCTTGCCGCTATTATGGTAGCAATGGGTTTTGCCTCAATCCACTTCGTGAATTTATCCACTGCGACGAACAAGTGTGTGAAACCTCCTGGCACTTTCTTGAAAGGCCCGACCATGTCAAGCCCCCATACTGCAAAGGGCCAAGAAATTGGTATGGTTTGAAGTTCTTGGGCTAGGAGGTTTGTTTGTCTTGCATAGAACTGACAACCCTCGCACGTGTGAACAATGTCTTTAGCATCTGTTACTGCCGTTGGCCAGAAAAATCCCTACCGGTAAGCCTTTCCGACTAACGTCCTGGATGCGGCATGGTTGCCACATATGCCCGAGTGGATCAATTGCAGAATCTGCTTGCCCTCCTCGGTGGTGACGTAGCGCATGAGGACACCAGATGCACTTCTTCGGTAAGGGTCTTCTCTAACTACTAGGAAACTTTTGCTTCGTCGTTTGACTTGTTTGGCTTGAATGCGATCTTCTGGGAGTTTATCGTCTAGGAGGAATTTGAGAACAGGAGTCCGCCAATCATTGGATATGAGCAGTATTTTGTCTATTGCCAGGGTAGGTTCGCCTCCCGACTGCTCTGGTACTGGTTTCTTCTTGACTGACGGCTCCATGAGTTGCTCGACAAAGATCCCAGTCGGGACCACTTCTCTCTTGGATCCCATGTTAGCTAGTTCGTCTACCACGTCATTGTATTGTCGTAGGACATATGTTATCTCCAACCCATCGAACTTGTTTTCCAGCTTTCTGACCTCCTGACAGTATGCCGCCATGGTGTCATCGAGACATGTCCAGTCTTTCATGACTTGGTTGACCACGAGTTGGGAGTCTCCTCGCACAACCAGTCGGTGGATGCCGAGTGATACAGCAATGCGAAGCTCGTGGATGAGTGCCTCGTACTCGGTGACGTTGTGGGAAGCCGGGAAGTGGATCTGTAGAACGTACTTGAGTTTTTCACCGGTGGGGGACGTCAGTACGACTCTGGCCCCGACGCCGCCGATCCTTAGAGAACTGTCGAAGTACATTGTCCAATACTCTAGCTTCACTGTTGATGTAGGCATTTGAACTTCTGTCCACTCGGCCACGAAGTCGACTAGAGCTTGTGATTTGATTGCTGTCTGTGGCTCAAAGTTGATGTCGAATGCCATCAACTCGAGCGCCCATTTAACGATTCAGCCAGTGGCCTCGCAGTTATGCAGGATATCCCCGAGTGGATACGATGTGACCACCGTGACTTGGTGCGATTGGAAATAGTGTACCAGCTTGCGAACAATAATAAGTAGGCCATAGAGCAGCTTCTGGACCTGCGGATATCTCATCTTGGAGTCAGCAAGGACCTTGCTGACAAAGTAGACTAGCCGTTGAACATTTTGTATATGACCCGGTTCAGATCGCTCAACCACCAGCACCGTGCTGACGACCTGATTGGTTGCCGCCAGATACAACATTAATGGTTCTTGGGGCATAGGCGAAGCCAACACGGGTGGTGATGTGAGAAATTTCTTGAAGTCTTCAAAGGCTTGCTGGGCTTCGGAAGTCCATTGGAAATTGTCTGCTTTCTTCAATAGCTTGAAAAAGGGCATGCCTCGTTTGTCTAGTCGGGAGATAAATCGGCTGAGTGCCACCATGCAGCCTGTCAGCTTTTGGACGTCCTTCTGGTTAGTCGGGAGTGCCATGTTCATGATTGCATTGACTTTTTCCGAGTTGAACTCGATGCTGTGATGTGATACGATGAAGCCGAGTAGCTTGCTGGATGGCACACCGAAGGCGCACTTTTCCGGGTTCAACTTCATCTTGAATCTTTGAAGATTTTGGAAGGTTTCCTCCAAGTCAGTGATGAGGTCTTCTTTGGACTTGGTCTTGATCACCACGTCATCGACGTAGGCCTCCACGTTGCGCCCGATCTGAGTGTGTAGACACTGCTGAATTTCTCGTTGATACGTTGCTCCAGCGTTTTTCAAACTGAACGGCATAGTGATGTAGCAGTATGCGCCAAATGGTGTGGTGAAAGATGTTTTTAAGCAGTCCTCCTCCTTCAAGCTGATTTGGTGGTATCCCGAGTAACAGTCGAGAAAGCTGAGAAGTTCGCACCCTGCGGTTTATGTCAGCAGTTTATGTCAGAGGGTGGCGGTGTAACTGCTTAAGTCAGGAGTTTCTTGTTGGTGTGAGTTTTAAAGCAACATAAATGTTAATCATTCCGTTCAGAGCAATATAAGTGAAAGATTAAGCAATATGAATCCCTCCTAAGGGCTCTTTCTCTTTTTCTCATCTTTGTTCTACTCTCTATAGATGGTGAATACACACAACAGCAGTAAACAGGATGGCAACACCGGAAACAACAACCGCGGAGGTGCTCCTAATGGACCGCCGCCTCAAGATGACAATCTTACTATTGCACAAGTTCTCGCAAACCAAACTCACCTCATGAACATGATGTTCCAGCAAATGCAAAATCAGCAGAACCAGGGACATCAACAAGTTCCTCCTCCTCCACCCCAGAACAAGCTCATAGAGTTTTTGCAAGTGAGGCCTCCTACCTTCTCCAACACAACTAATCCCATGGAAGCCAGGGCTTGGCTGCATGCCATTGAGAAGAAACTGGACCTACTGCAATGTATGGACCAGGAGAAGGTCTCTTTTGCTTCACACCAGTGCATGCCCTTGTGTCAAAGTGGTGGGATCATTTCTGCGCCAACAAAACCAATGGTCAGCTTATCACTTGGGCTGAGTTCGCCACCACCTTCAAGAAGACACATATACCCGCAGGAGTGGTGGCACTCAAGAAGCATGAATTCTGGGCTTTGAAGCAAGGAAACCGGTCGGTGACCGAGTTTTTGTACGAGTTCAATCGACTAGCCTTCTATGCACTAGAGGACGTCAACACTAACGAAGAAAGACAGCAGAAGTTTTTGGACGGACTAAATGATGAGCTCTCCATCCAACTGATCTCTGGAGATTACTCAGATTTCTAGAAGCTGGTAGACAAGGCCATCCGACAGGAGGACAAACACAATTAGATGGAGCAAAGGAAGTGCAAGGTTGCCAGTTTCAGGGCACAACAATCTAGCAGTCAGAGGCCAAGTATGGCAGGACCCCCTCAAACCCAGCATGGAGTAACTTCTTCGGCACATCGCCCGCAATGCCAGTTCTACAACAACAACATTGGCAGCAAAGCTAGGGCAAACCGCCCTCCTCCTCGGCTAGTTACAGCACCTCGCCAGAGTCAGCCAGTCAAGAAGAAAGTTGGAGGGAAGACTTTGACTTGTTTCAACTGTGGAGAACCGGGGCACCTTTTAAATCAATGCCCGAAGCCCAAACGTCCTAAGCAAGCTGCACCAGGACAGCACTCCCCTGGCGTGATCAAAGCTCATGTGAACCACGTCACCGCTAAGGAAGCTCAGGCTACACCAGATGTCGTCCTAGGTATGTTTCCTGTTAACTCAGTTCCTGCTACAGTAATGTTTGATTCTGGTGCTACACACTCTTTCTTGTCGATGGGGTTTGCTAATGAACATGAATACCCATTAGAAAGTTGAGAACACCTATCCTAATAAAAACACCTGGCCATCAAACGTCCACTACCCAGAGTAGTCCCTCTATAACTATAGAAATTATGGGAACCCCTTCTCTGACCGACTTGGTCTTGATAGAATCCAAAAATCTGGACGTCATCCTAGGAATGGACTGGTTAACTCGGCACAAAGGGGATAATCGATTGTGCCACTAGAACAGTTACTCTAACTTCTGATCTAGGAAAGAAAGTGATCTTCCATGCCTCATCTACCTTACCTTCTTCAGTATCTCTGAACCAGGCCGCCATAGCAGAAATCCTTGTGGTACGGGATTACCCCGATGTTTCTCATAATGATCTACCTGGGATGCCACCCAAGAGAGACATCGAGTTCAGAATAGACTTAGCCCCAGGTACTGCCCCTATCCACAAGAGACCGTATAGGATGGGTGCAAATGAATTGGCAGAAGTAAAGAAGCAAGTTGAGGAGTTGCTTGCAAAAGGGTATATCCGACCTAGAACGTCGTCTTGGGGAGCACCGGTCATTTTTGTGGAAAAGAAAGATGGAATCCAAAGAATGTGTGTGGATTATCGTGCACTCAATAAAGTCACCATCAAGAATAAGTACCCTCTGCCGAGAATCGACGATCTGTTTGATCAGTTGGAAGGAGCCACGGTGTTCTCCAAAATAGATCTTCGCTCTGGTTATCATCAGTTGCGGATTCAGGAGGAAGATAATCCCAAGACCGCTTTTACCACTCGGTAGTACGAGTGCACCATCATGTCTTTTGGATTGACTAATGCCCCTGCCTTCTTTATGAACTTGATGAACAAAGTGTTCATGGAGTACTTGGATAAGTTTGTGGTGGTTTTCATCGATGATATCCTCATCTATTCTAAGACTAAGGAAGAACATGAGTAACATCTACGTATAATTTTGGAAACCCTTCGGCAGCATCAGTTGTATGCCAAGTTTAGCAAGTGTGACTTTTGGCTCCCGGAGGTGAAGTTTCTAGAACATGTTGTCACCACCGGAGGAATTGTGGTAGACCCAACCAATATGGAGTCAGTGACCAAGTGGAAGCAGCCGCAAACAGTTATGGAGATTCGGAGTTTCTTAGGATTGGCGGGATACTACCGCCGGTTCATAGAGAACTTCTCTAGATTCATGAAGCCCATGACCCGTCTACTTCAGAAGGATACGAAATTTTCATGGATCCCAGTGTGTGAGCGGAGTTTACTGTGATGCATCCTGTCAGGGTTTGGGATGTGTGCTGATGCAGGAAGGAAGAGTCGTGGCGTATGCCTCATGGTAGTTACGGCCTCATGAGAATAACTACCCTACCCATGATTTGGAACTCACAGCCGTAGTGCATGCCTTGAAGATCTGGAGACATTACCTCATCGGCAATTGCAGTAAAGTCTACACAGATCACAAGAGCCTAAAGTATATCTTCACCCAACCAGATCTGAATCTTAGGCAACGGAGATGGTTAGAGCTGATCAAGGATTACGACATCGGAATCCATTATCATCCAGGGAAGGCCAATGTGGTGGCATCAATGTGGTCGCTGATGCCCTTAGTCGGAAGAGTTATTGCAACACCACGGAAGCCCAACAGTTATCTTCAGAATTGTGTGAAGAGTTTGAACGGTTAAATCTAGGGATTAGCCAACCAAGGTTATGTGGCAGCTTTGGAAGCACAACCTACTCTGGTGGATCAAGTCCGAGAAGCTCAGAGCAATGACCCAGACATTCTGGAGATCAAGAAGAACATGAAAAAGGGGAAAGCTAGTGGATTTCTGGAAGATGAACAAGGTATTGTATGGTTCGGGGAACGGATCTGCATACCGGACAAGGAGGAATTGAAGAAGCTAATTCTTGATGAAACCCATGGTACTCAGTACTCCATCCATCCTAGCAGCATTAAGATGTACCAAGACCTTAAGGAGAAGTTTTGGTGGTCTAGCATGCGAAGGAAAATAGCTGAGTATGTGGCTATTTGTGATGTATACCAACGTGTGAAGGCCGAGCATCAGAGACCGGTAGGATTGCTGCAACCCCCCAAGGTTATAGAATGGAAGTGGGAAGAAGTGGGAATGGACTTTATCACCGGATTGCCAAGGACTGCGTCAGGATTTGACTTCATATGGGTAGTGGTGGACAGACTTACTAAGGTGGCCCACTTCATACCAGTCAAGACAACCTACTCCGGTAGCAAGTTGGCAGAACTGCATATGGCCCGGATTGCGTGTTTGCATGGTGTGCCATGCAAGATCGTGTCAGACAAAGGAAGCCAGTTTACCTTCAAGTTTTGGCAGAGACTCCAAGAGGAGATGGGTACGCGGTTAAACTTTAGTACCGCATACCACCCACAAACAGATAGTCAGACCGAGCAGGTTAACCAAATTTTAGAAAACATGCTGAGGGCTTGTGCCATAAACTTCGATGGAAGTTGGGACAAGAGCCTACTGTATGTCGAGTTCTCTTACAATAACAATTACCAAGCAAGTCTCAAGATGGCCCTATTTTCAGCTTTATACAAACGGAAGTGCCGCACACCCCTACTTTGGGATCAAACTGGAGAACGGCAAGTATATGGGACTGACACTCTACAAGAAGCAGAAGAGAAAGTGAAAATTATACAAGAGCGCTTACGAGTACCTCAGTCTCGTCAGAAGAGCTACGTAGACAATCGTAGGAGAGACCTTAGTTTCAAGGAAGGTGACTATGTGTACTTACGAGTCATGCCACTTCAGGGAGTTCACCGTTTCCAGACGAAAGGAAAGTTGGCACCACGTTATGTGGGAAAGTACAAGATATTGGGACGAAAAGGAGAAGTTGCTTATCAGTTAGAGTTGCCTCCCACCTTGGCTAGGGTACATGATGTTTTCCATGTGTCTCAACTAAAGAAGTGCCTACGAGTACCAACCGAAGAAGCTGACCCAAAACAGATAGAGATTCATGAAGACTTAACTTACATCGAGAAGCCTATCCGCATCTTGGAGACTAGTGAGAGAAACACTCGGAACCGAGTGATAAGTTTTTGCAAAGTACAGTAGAGCAATCAATTGGAAGAGGAAGCAACATGGGAACGCGAAGACGAATTGAAGTCCACTCACCTGCATCTCTTCGCTTGATATTCCAAATCTCGGGACAAGATTTGTTGAAGGGGGTAGGTTTGTAACACCCTGAAATTACTAAATTTAAATAATTGTGAGTGAAAAGGAATTTTAGAAATATAATTAAAAGTCCCAAGGAGTGCAAATAATAAACACAGAGAAAAATCTCAACAAAAGTTGGCTTGAAGATAATTTTAGAAAATACTTTGCTTAATTATCTATCTCTTGGAATTTTCTGGGATTTATTTGATCAAGGAAAGTATTTTTGGTGAATTAAACAACCTTAACAGCATTTAAATAAAAGAAAAACAAAATAAAACCCTTTCCTGTGCTTGGGCCGAATCCAGCCCAACACTGTTCTCTCCTCCCTCTCCCGCACGCATTGTGCAACCCACGGCCTCCTTGTGCCCGCGCCTCCCCGCGCTCGCCGACAGGTGGACCCCACCTGTCAGATTCATCTCCGACCTCCGGTCGGAGGACTCCCGTGCAGCCCGACGCCGCCGCCACGAATCCCCCTCCAATCTGCTCGATCCGATCGGGTTTTGATCCAATTGGTTGAGGGGTTTTGATCCCCAAGACCTCCTCCCTCTTTTCCCCCAAGAATCGCGGCGTGAGACCGAAGGAATCGACATCGACACGGACTCGTGAAGCTACAGGACCCGGAGAGTTAACCTAATCTGCCGCCGCCGCCTTATCCGAGCCGATCTCTCCTCCTCACCGCTATAAATAGCACCTCCCGGTGCCCCCTCTCTCGCTCTCTTTCCGCCCCAACCCTAGCAAATCCTCACCGCCCGTGCCCTAGCCCCGAGAGATCTCCGCTCCGCCATCGTCGCCAAGCTCTAGCATAGCACTGCCGTCGCCCTAGTCGTCGCTAGCGCTCGCCGTTGCTTCTGTCAGCACTGCCCGCACATGAGGGAGCTAGGCTACCGTCTCTCAGCCACCGGATACCGCCGGAACCCCGACGCCGTCTAGGACCCGTGAAGCTTCGCCACCAAAACTTCACCGCCAGAATCTCTCGTCGCCGATCATCATCGTTCCACCCATGATAAGAACCCCCGGGATTCCCTCTACTCGTTTCTGTCCCTGCCGCACGCCGCCATGCCGGCGATCGCCGTGGACCATTGGTCCCCAAGCCACCGCCGTTGCCACCGTTGCCATTGCCGACGTGGCTGCTTACGTGGACGCCGCGTAGGAGCCAACATAGTGCTGCGTCAGCCATGAGACCGATCTAGGCGGGTTTAATCCTAGCCGTCCGATCCATCCTAGTTAGATCTCGACCATTAGATCTTTAGGATAGATCCTAACCATTGGATCTTCGTTGGATTAGATCTCGGCCCTCCGATCCCTCTCAAACCATAGACCCAAACCTTTTCTCTCACTGACCGGTGGGGCCCAGGTGTTAGCCGCCCTTTGACTCAACGCTGACGCCATAAATCCTTTTTCCTGAATTAAATTTAATCAGAAATGATGTCATAAATCGGGTTAATTCTTTTAAAAACGCTTTAAAAGGGTTTAAACTTCTAAAATTCATAACTAATTCATCCGAACTCCTTTAGGGTGATTCAACTTGCAAAATTCATTAAAAATCAAGATCTAACCATTAAAAATATAATATCGTACTACTAATGTGTGCTTATGTACTGTTTTGCTCATTTTTGTTTAATGCCTTTAGCCACCGACGTTCCTGAAGAATCGGGATTTCTCGAGGAAAGTTCGGAAGTTTGTGCAGAGCAGTAAGGCAAGTCACACAGATTCCTCAACTCCTTTGAGCATGTTGTACCTATGTTTTAAGCTATCATTTCCTTCAACTATGCATTTATTTTTATAATGTCATTCGGAAGGGAAATCTTTATCCATGATTATGGCCTTGCTGATTGTGGGTGCCATGGGCCCCGGGTACCTCATGACAAGCATATGGGCCACTCGGATAGAGGATGGGTCTGGCCTTGTAATTAGATATATAGTAATCCCTAGCAGACTTTGCCTTGTATGATAAGGAAAACACAGTCCTAGTTGGGTGCGTTATATCTCTAAGAGGAGATCCCTTGGCCGTAATCCGGTTGGGACTCCTACCTTGTAACCCTGTCCCCCAGTATATAAGGAGAGGCAAAGCGCCCCCTGAGAGCAGGTTGAGTTGGTTCACCATAATCACCACCATACATCCTCAAAGGAATACCACCACAACTAGACGTAGGGTATTACCTCACATCGAGGGCCTGAACCAGTATAAAATCTCCCTGTGTTCCTTTGCAATCTACCAAGTTTCCATCCACCGAGTAGCCCCATATTCATATTGCCGGTGTAAAACATCGACAATTGGTGTGCCAAGTAAGGGCTTTGGCGAGATCTACATCTACAAGCTCGATGGATCAAGTAACCGGAGTCGACAGTGGCAAATTCTCCCCCGGAGATACAATCTCATTCGGAAGCCTCGACTTCGTCGCTGACATGTTCGGCAATCTCACCTTGGCCGATGCAGACTAGATCCAACCAGCTGAGGAATCAGCCGACTCCGTGCCAGTCGGTCCACACGATGCTGCAGCGACCATCATCGACTTGCTGCGGCAATCTTCCACTTGCCCGGGTCTTGGGACAACTCTTCCTTTCAGTGTTCGACTCGGACTCGGTCTTGAGCCGGCCGAGATTGGGCTAAGGAAGGAGGAGATCGTCAATCTCCCGTTCGGACTCGGCAACACCGCGGATATCTTCAAACAACATCCGACGTGGCAAACCCAGTCCTCTGGAGTTCAACTCGGATACGGCCTAGAGCCGGTCGAGATCGGATCTAGGGAGGTCGGAGTTATAATCACCCCCATCAATTATTCCGACTTCGACTCTCAGTTGGATTCCGACTCTCAGTCGAACTCCGACTCTAAGTCGGACAGCAACTCGGCAAGCTTCTCTCCGCCACGAGAAATCTTCATGGCATCTAAAGGCTCTACTCCTACTCAGGAATCATGCCGACTACACGAGCAACAAGAAGAGGAGGCCTACCGATTGCAAGAACAATAGGAGGAAGAAGCAAGACGCCTGCACGCCCGCAATGACGATCTACGTAGGGCTGGGTGAACTGCCCAGCAACAAATCCTCCAAACCCGAGTCAGCGACCACGACGTCTTCATTACTCCTCAACAGAACATCATGGTCACTGCAATTCTACTGGATACACTCCAGTTCGGGCTTGATCACCAGGCCACTCCGACGATCGCAAGGATAAAAGCCATGCTTACCGCTGCTGCATGTCAGCAGCACCAACAGTCGGGCGATACCCTCAAACTGACCAACCGGTCGGCATCCCCAACGGCAGTCTCGTCCACCTCAAAGCAACGCCAAGCGGCCGGCTCTAGTCGGCAGCACACGGAGTCACGCCAAGCGTCACTCGGCAACACCAACAACAACCGGCAGCATCAAAGTGACCGTCGGGACAATCAGGATCTCCGAGGCCAACTACGGCGTGACCTTCGGTAGGACATCAATGCTCGGTGCCACGAATGAGAGGAAGACGAGCAACACCGATCAAAAGACGAGAACGAGCGCGTCGGCCTCCACCACGAGCGGTTTTGCCGTCGTAGGCAGAGCCGAAGCCCTCATAAAGATGAAGGAGAACCGGCCTTCACCCAGGAGCTACAACAGGTCGACTGGCCATCGGGTTTCAAGCCTACAGGCATCGAAAAATACAACAGCAAGACCAATCTCGAGTCTTGGCTCACGGTCTACACTCTAGTAGTTCGAGCAGCTGGAGGAAATCACAAAGTCATGGCTAACTACCTCCCAGTCGCTTTAGCTGACTCGGCGAGGACATGGCTAACGAGACTTCCCAAGCAATCAATCGGCTCCTGGGGAAAACTCCGGGAACGCTTCATCGCCAACTTCCAGGGAACATACGAGAGGCCATCTTCCGAGTACGACTTATATCAGTTGCATCAAAGGAAGAACGAGTCTCTTCGTGACTTCATCAAGAGGTTCTCTGAAAAGAAGAATTCAATCCCGAAGATCAAGGACGAGGTCGTCATCGCCGCCTTTCGAAAAGGAGTCAAAGACACCTCGTTCATCGCCAAATTCACTTGGAAGCCCCCCAACTCTGTCAAGGCTTTATTCGACATGGCGAACAAGTACGCTGACTCGGCTGACGCTGTTGCTGAGGCCCTCGATGGCAAGAAGGCACCTTGACAAAAGAAGCGGGAGGGCACCGACGACGCGGTCCCGACTAAAGTTGGGAGTCGCAAACGCAAGTCAGACGGCTTCATTGTGGCAGTCAGTCACAACCGTCTTCGACCTTCAACAACTGAAGATTATCAGAACAACAAGTGACATGCTCGGGGGCTCAAAAGCCCAAACGCAAGGATGGCATCCCCACTCCAACATATCAAACAGCTAAGTCGCTTCCTAATAAATATTTCTTCACTTGGCCTCGCCAATGCCACAGCCGCTTACACCTAATAGGTGTACAAGCTGCACTTTTTTATTTTTTTTCTTTTAAATAATTGCAAAAGTATTCGAGTAGCATAAATCCTGATCCGTGAAACTTTGCTCCATGAAAGACGAACTCAAGTCACCCAAAACGCGTGTCTGGAAAAGAGCCATGAGCCAACTCCCGACGCTCGGGGGCTATGATTAGTCGGGCAGAGTGCTTAAACGTAAGGGGTCAACTACTCGGAGAAATTAATATCAATAAGAGAAAGAACTCATATTTACATATATTGTAAAATGCATTTTATTCAGGTGATTGTTTTCATCATCAGATGCTACTCATCCGATATGTTTATAGTGCAGGGCCAGCTCCGGATACGTGTGACAGGAACTCAGGGCTGCGAGCCTATCTTCTATGCTCGGGGGCTGGACAAGTCTGCCAAGAATCACTCGGAATGCTCCATGAGGACTACTGACCGAGTACTGCGCCAGTCGGGACGTCATCTTCCCTAGCTACGCTCCATGTGAGCTGACAGCCGACCTCCGACGCTAGTTGGGGGTCGTATACTACTCGACTGGGTGAGGTACGCCCCATGAGGGTCGCCAGCCGAATCCTACACTAACGCTAGGTTCGGGTACCTTATTCGGTCGCAACTCGGCTAAGTAGGGTACGCCCTATGAGGGTCGCCAGCTGAATCCTATGCTAATGCTAGGTTCGGGTACCTTATTTGGTCACAACTCTGTCAGATCGGGTACGCCCCATGAGGGTCATCAGCCAAATCCTATGCTAATGCAAGGTTCAGGTACCTTATTTGGCTATGGCTCTGTTGGATATGGTACGCCCCATGAGGGTCACCAGCCGAACCCTATGTTAACGCAAGGTTCGGGTACCTTATTCGGCTTTACCCAAGTCAGAGAAGACTTACGTCGTCAAAGCGCATCCGGAGTTCTCATGTACCGTGTCACACCTGAGGAGGGCAAGCAGATTCTGTAACATACCTACTCAGGCACCTGTGGCAACCAGGCTGCATCTAGAACATAAGTAGAAAAGGCTTGCAGACAAGGATTCTTCTGGCTGATTGCAATTACCAATGCTGGAGTACTCGTCCTGACATATGATGGATGCTACTTCTATAGAGCTATGCTGGGTAGGTCGGTTCAGGTCGGCTTATTTGGTAGCAGCCAACAAGATATGAGTTCCTACAGTAGCATGCTCAATATGGGCCGCTCGCAGGCTAAGTTAAAATCGTAGTGCTGATGCTACCAACAGGAACCAATGAGGTAAACAGATATGCTTCATGAAGGCCTAATTACTAAACACATGTGTTTGGGTATCTATCTTATCCACCAAGTATCGAGGATATATCCTTATAAGGATCACAAGCTGTTCTTCATTAAAATTAGGGATGCAGGTATCTTTCTCGAGTACACCTGACCACGCAATGGATTAATTTTCATAAAGTGGTACTCGGCCTACATGCTTGGCCACCAGTTGCCTTGAGCAACATTATTCCAGCCGATATGACGCTGAAGAGTCTAACTTCCGAGTAGTGCACTACTCAGGAGAGACTATAAATATCTTTTCCAGCTGACATGACGCTGAGGAGTCTAACTCCCGAGTGGGACGCCACCCGGGAAAGACTATAAACCCCCTTTTCCAGGTGACATGAAGCTGAAGAATCCCATATACGAGTGGCATGCTACTCGGCAAGACTATAAATCATATTCCGGTTGACATGATACTGAAGAGTCTCATATACCAGTAGTGTACTACTCGGGAAGGACTACAAGGTTAAAGATCTTTGACTTTATGTTTAATTGTTTCACAATTAAGCACAAAGTCGGGGGCTACACCTAATAGGTGCGCCTATTCGGCGCACACTATTCATACTTCTACATGGAGCCCTTCATAGCCTCGCTGCCAGCTGACATAAAGCAGGACTCAGGAGAAGAAGCACTTGGACAAAGAGTACTCGGGAGCAATGCACTCGAGAAGACTTCACCGTGGAGGATGAGCACTCGGCATCAGCTGTGACTCAACTATGAAGGTCTCAGGGGCTACTGTGGGTGTCATGGTCCCCGGGTACCTCATGACAAGCATATGGGCCACTCGGATAGAGGATGGGCCTGGCCTTGTAATTAGAGATATAGTAATCTCTAGCAAACTTTGACTTGTATGATAAGGAAAACACAGTCTTAGTTGGGTGCGTTATATCTCTAAGAGGAGATCCCTTGGCCGTAATCCGGTTGGGACTCCTACCTTGTAACCCTGTCCCCCAGTATATAAGGGGAGGCAGGGCGCCCCCTGAGGGCAGGTTGAGTTGGTTCACCAGAATCACCACCATACATCCTCAAAGGAATACCACCACAACTGGACATAGGGTATTACCTCACATCGAGAGCCTGAACCAGTATAAAATCTCCCTGTGTTCCTTTGCAATCCACCAAGTTTCCATCCGCCGAGTAGCCCCATATTCATATTGCCGGTGTAAAACATCGACACTGATTTGATTACATGTCATTGTACCTATGGGAGTGTTAACGCCAAAATTTGGTAAGGACCTGTATCAGATTCGGTCAAGAGGACGGTTGCAGTCGGATAATGGAAATTGATCCAAGAAGCAGACCGAGTCTGAGAAGGAGCCGTGAAGACCGCGCGTGGCAGTTAATTACTATAGTTATTAGGAAAAGGTTTATCTCTTTTAGGAAACCTGACCTCGTGTCCGGTCAGGTCTTGTTAGCGTTTTCTGTTATAGATAGGAAATCATATACCGTGTCCTATAAGGACTCATGTAACTCGGGGTATATATACGTATGCCCGGGGACTTTGTAATCATCAACTACAGATCAATACAAAATTCGGCGCATCGCCACCCTTTCGACGGGATCCTGCTTCTCGAGCCGGGCTGCATCGGTTAGGTCCGAACTCCTGCGAGAGGGTAAGTCTCGTCACCCCGGCTACCAATCGGCTAGGACTTCCTCGGTTAGGTCCGATATTCTAGTCGGTTTATGGTAGTCGGCTTACCACGGTATATTCTACTTTATCTATGGCTGCATCAGTTCAGTTTGATCTCATAGATTGATTAGGTATATCACATCACGCGTGCATAGATTGTATCGACTTACTGGGAGCGATTTATCATCAGTTCGTGCTGCATCGGTTAGGTCCGACCTACTGAGCTGCTAGTGATAAGTCGGTCCTGCTAGGCCGATGCTTTGTGTGCAGACGTCTTATCGGAGTGCATAGCCGATAAGTTATCTTCATCACGATCGCATTACATCTATCGGCCCATTGAGGCATTGTTATCATTGTCGGTCTGTGCTGCAACGGTTGGGTCCGATCTACTAGACTGACGATAATAGTTTTACTCTTGATGAGCCGATGGTGTTGTGCGATGGTGTTATCGGAGTGCTTAGCCGATAAGTTATCTATTAGAGCCGATTACATTTATTCATTGTTTCATCCTATGCTCGCTCCATTCAGTAGTCGGCTAGCTTATCAATTATGTATCATTTACGTTATTGCATATTTTATTATATGTTCTTGCCTGTATTATTGTTACAATCGGTTAAGGGCTAGCCGATGGGTTTGTTCTGCCGATCCAAGTACAAGTACAAGCAGGTTCCCGGGCACGACCCCAGGTAAGGGCCCGGGCATGAGCCCGGGTAAGGACCAGTGTACGGGCCCGGACAGCGGACGAAGATCTTAGGAGCCGATATAAGCAAGGGCCCGGGTGCAGGCACACCTTCATAACAACACCAGTAATACTAGATCGTGATCAGCTAGGATCTATTTGGTTTATTTATGCATTATACGTGCTTGTTTTATTTAGCTTATAGCCGGTTTTTGAATATCCCTTCGATGATCGGCTAGCATGATATTTGCTTATTATTACGTTATTACTCTTGCCGTCATCGGCTTTAAGCCGATGTATAAGTGCTACAGTGTGCATTGGCCATCGGCTGATGAAACGAGTCTAGATCGGCTTCCAGCCGATTGGCTCATTGATCTAACATTTTCCTCCTTGTCAATTACAGGGTCAAATTGACTGGCACGCCTACGAACCTCAAACTTTAGGACCTGCACTGGAGTGAAGCAAATCTCCCAGGCCTTCGCGTGTCGCCGCGACGCCGGACGGCCTCCAGCGGGTTTTCGGCGTCAACAGGGAGTAATGTGACTAGCTAGCTTTAATTATTGGTTAGCTAGAATAATCATGCTTAGAAACTGTAGCATAATTAATTACATTACCGAGTTCACATGAAATGATGATTGAGTTCACGACTGAGGTCGTGAGAGGATAACTTAATGGTCCATTAAAATTTGACTAAATGGTGGGTTGTGAGCGTCAGGGTTGTGAGCGTCAGGGTTGTTGATGTTGCTAACGGTGCTCATGACAGTTAAGGACCGGTTCACGGACTACTTCTTACAAAGCAACACTCGTGCTAACCACAAACTAGAATGGGTAATGGCGGGAACTAAAGTGTGATCCGTTCAACCGGAGGCCCCACGGTGTGTTGTGGTTGTGTCAATAAAACCACCATGGTTGCATTAATAAGTCCATGTCTTGGGTGTTGGGTCGTTTCCCTGTTCGGGGCCTAATCAGCTCCTGCCGGAGATTGGTGGTCCAGTGGGTGGTACTCTTGTTGTGCGGGTTATATGGTGGGTCATGTTACAACTCCTTTCCGAGGTAACATGGTGGTATCAAGGCGCACAGTGATGTGTTGTGGGTTATGTCTTGTAGGTAAATCGGTACACCTCTGGCCAAAGTAAAACTATTCGAATAGCCATGCCCGCGGTTAATGGACAGGCCTAGCAATGTTTTCTGTGATTAGTCCCATACTACCTTAATTGAATAATGAATAGTGGAATATGGTTAGCTCCAGGTTGGAGTGGTTGGGCCTATACCGTTTTGGTGAGCGGTATAGTGTTGATTTATTGTTTAATGATTAATGTTTACTAGTCTCTTAAATGCTTTATTAAATGCTGTTTATGTAACTTGAGCCATATATTGCTATCCTTTGTATACCTGTGCACTTGCATATTTGTTGTGTAGCTTACAGAGTATTTCATGTACTCACATTGCAATCAACAATCATCATCAGAGGAGTACTATAGCGAGGAGGACTTCTTGGAGGACTGAGCAGGAGCCTGGTCAAGTGCGTGGAGTGAGATGTCGTCACGTCGTTCGTAGTTTATTCCGCTGCTTAGATTTAATTATTTTGAGATGTGACATTCGTCTATGTAATAAATACACTTCGTTATGTAAACAATTACTTTGTTATCAACTTTGTAATGTGTGCCTTAGTTGATTCCTATACGAGGATTTTCACACAATAAAGCACCTGAATTTTGGATAGAAATTCCGGGTATGACAATGCACAAATTCTACTTTCTTTTTTTTTCACTTTTGATTTTTTTGGCTCTTTTTTTTGTTTTTTCTCTTTTTGTTATTTGTGCGGCTTTTATCTCTCTTTTTTAAACACCTTTCTGCTTTTTTATTCTTTTATTTACCTTTTTTTGAATTTTTTACACAAAAGGAAAAAGGACCAAACTGTAAAATTACAAGGACTTAAATGTAAATATAAACAGGGACTCAAACGTAAAGTGCAAATCCAAAATTAGAATTATATGAAAATGGAATGCTGAGATTATGCCGGTTCTGTTTTTACAAATGGAATTCAATTCCAATACCGAAAATTTTTTCATCAACGTGTTTGACACTATGGAAAACTTGACAGGTAGGAGAGAGGACTGGACTCTGGGTTGGCCACAGCATGGATGTGAAAGAGGGAAGGAAACGGTCACATATGATAAAAACAAACAGATCAAGGCTTCCTTGTTTTTTTGATCTTTCTATTCCAACTTGGCCTTAAAAAAGAAACCGATCCAAACACAAACCGAATAGGTCTACCTTCTTCTTCCTCATGTGCAAATATGGCAGAAACCCTACCAACTTGACAACTCCAAAACCGACCGATAGAAACTTCTGAAAACTACAAAAATGAAACTCTGGCAGTGACACGATTTCATTTTCGAAGGTCACGGTGACAACAAAGACAGTGACGACGGCGGTAACGAAGGTGGTACTAAATGTGACAAGAACTCGAAACTCTAAACGACTGATGCTAAAACCAGCAACTTGACATGACAATGCAAATGAAAACTCAATAAAGCAAAATCCAAAAAGAACAATGCAGAGGCTCAAAGATGTCTAGGTAATGGATGCAACTTTTTTGTACGGCTTTTTCTCGTTATGGGGTAGATGAATACTCGCCGAGCAACGAAAGCTCTGATACCACTTATTTCTTTTATTGCTGCCAATTTAGATGGAATTGCAAGGTGAGGATGGATCCTCTAGAAAGAGGACTCTGACATCTTTCCATCAAGTACTCATGGGCCCAAAACGGAGTTTGTATGCAAATTTGGCGACTGTTTGAAGTCAGCACTGTGTCAGGAGGCCAAATAGGATTCCAGAAATTCGGCGGCTTAATCTCTATGTCTTTGTGTTGATATATGATGTGAGAAATGGTTGTATCCATATGTGTCATGGTCATATTAGGATCCCTCTGCCAGCCTCCCATAGAAGTAGATGGAAAAGAGTGCGTAGTGGGCAAGTGGCATGGTAGTCAACCGTGCCGCCTACCAACCTATGCCCTTTGACAGAAAGGTGTGATGATGGCCTACGGTGAGGGGTGCAGAGCCATCTTGTCCCCCATACCGCACGCCGGGTAGATATACATCCCATTACCCTTAATTGGAGAGGCGTGGGAGACCGAAGCGAGACGACGGGCTCCATTGCCTCGTCATTAATGCTCCTGTCTTCGCGTGCTCCCGAGCTGCCTGAGGGAGCCGAGCTCGGGTGCAGGGTTAGATAGCGCTCCGAGCGCGGCCTGTCGAGGCCACGAACTCGAGAGATACGCCGAGCTCATCCCGTGGGAGCACGAGCTCGGGACTGTCCTTCTTGGACTAGGAGGATCCCAGGTATAGCTTTGTACTGGCCGCGAGTTGTACGCGTGGCCCTTCACAACGTGATAATGTGGCACTAGGCTGCCCCGAGCCACAAGTGATGAGAGCCCTGGTTCCCATTTCACTGACACCCGTATACATGGACATACACCACTGAAAATACCGTACACCTAATAAGATATGGAAGGTGAAGACTGGATATAGATAAAGCTACAGTCAAAAAAGAAAATGTACTACGGATAAGGGAGGACTCTATAGTCTGACTTAAAATGATAAGAACTTGTCTACCTATATCCTATGTGGGAGTATCCGAGTTCTACTTGGAGAGGGGGTTATCTACCGGTATAAATACATTGTCTCCCAGGAGGAGAAGGCATCGAATTATAAGCCTATAGATCTAGAAATACCAAGCCTGCACTAAGGAGAAGCCTTTTGCTAGTGACCGACTATTGCGTCTCGCCAATACTAGTTGGTAGGCTAGATTAGACAGCTTACATCCATACTTGTACTTGATGTATACATCTAGTCCAAATATATATAAACAAGAGTAAGGCTATTATCCAATCTGTGAACCTGAACCTCTATAAAAATCTCTTGCCTTTTACATATCGGCGGATACCTTGGTATCAGACAATGTAGTTAGGATCCAACCCGTGGACACTAGGGGTGAAAATAATATGAAAAATCCTGACTATACCGGTAAAAATAATATAAAAATGATACCATTTCCAGCCATATATAAAATTTAATTTTTCTAATTTTTGTTACCGTCGTATTAAAGTCGTCACTAAATAGTTAAATTCATAAATATGGAAATTTCCGACCGTACCAAGACCGTCCGTAAAAATAATATAAAAACAATATCGTTTCCGACTATTTTCATCCCTAGTTTTTATCCCCTGCATCATTTGGTTTTTTATATATCTTTCTCCATACAATAAGTATGCTTTATTCTACCTTCTACTATGTATATACATGTCTACATAGCATCCTTCTCAAATATGTGCTTACATAGCATCCTAATCACTTAAGATTAGCCATATTGGGCCCTTTTGGTCTTGGTTCAACTAGCATTTTACATGTACTAAATTACACCCATATGATAAGTTCGTGTACCGCCAGTACAATTTACTCAATAAAATATGACATTGAAGATCGGGTGCACTCTACAACTTTTACTACATGGACTATTTGGTTTTAGTTTTCTTGAATTTAATAATTATTAAATTAGGTATTCAATATGTGATTAAAAGTTTAAATTTTTTACCATGAAGCAGTAGGGGATTAAAAGTTTTATATTTATAATAGCAAGATTCAACAGTGTTCGTCACGTCACCAAGTCACGCAGGTATTTCTTCATAAACGTGCATGCTGTATGTGACTTATTTTCGGTATCATTAAGAGTTCACACAAAATAAAATATGCCATTGAAAATAGCACGAGCTCTATATTTTTACCACTATGAACTCTTTGGTTTCTGTTTCTTAATTTAATAATTAATACAGTATTTTAGGGAAGGAGGTAGTACTAAATTAGAAATTAATAAATATGAGTGAACCATCTTGACGTTGGATTTAATATTCTATTAATTTAAATCGGAAATTAGACATTAATTAGCATGTTATAATTAATATGGACTCTCCTTTTAATCTAAGCCAACTATAATTTAGAAAATAACTAATATATTTAATATATGATTGAAATTTTGATATGTATACTAGCAATAATAATATCTCGTTCAATGTACAGGTTGGTGACCAGTTATGTTGTAATTGTGAATAAATTTTGGAGCCAACGATCGGGCTATGCTATTACATTTACCTTAAACCTCCCTCCTTTCCTATGGATGTGTTGTGCTATATTGTTTCGCTTATATGTTGTAACAGCTTATCAATAAAAAAAATAATTTCTGTGTAAAGCTTTTATATATGTGTTGTTAGCGATTTAAAATCAAATGCTAAAGAATAAACAATGATAAAAAAATACTAAAAATCAACTCTAAAATTATTTTTAAAAATTTACTTTTTTTAGAGGCTTAAAAAACAAACTATGGAGCTGCACAGCACCAAATGAAGGCCGTCACCAAGAGCAGGATGACCCGTGGGGAAATCAGAACTTGGGAAATGCCCAAACGCACTGACGCCCGCCCACGCGCGCACAAGTGGCGAGCACGCCGTTTCCTACCAAGTCAACGTGACGGATCAACCGAACGCACCACCTCCTTTCTTATTGTTCCCGCGGCCGCGTCGCCCGCCCTACGCTCGCATGCACCAGTAGTCTGGTCCAATTCCAACCAAGCAGACGCCGCAGAGCAGAGGAGAAAGAACACACGGTTTTCGACATGCCGCAGCGGCTGCAAGGAAGGGCCTCGTCCTCTTCCTTGCTGCTGCTATTCCTTCTGCTCGGCGCCGTGGTGACGGCGGCCGAGGCGGTGGCGGTGGTGCCCATGGAGGTCTACTTCTCGCCGGCAGAGCTCGTGCGCATCGCTGGGTACGGCGAGGAGCCGGTGTCGACGGTGGTCGTGTCCGGGCAGGTCGTCTGCGAGCTCTCCCTCGGCCCGCCCGGCTCCGACCTCCTCACCTTCGAGCTGCCAGGTTAGTAGTATTGCCAACTAGTAGGAGCTCAACCGAGTTTGTCTTGAAGATTTTGCTTTTTTTTGTTTTTGGTTTCTTCTCTTGCTTCCTCTTCTCTGTTTGACCTGCAAATTTTTGATATTTTCGGCACGTCTTTGAACCTGAGCTTGAATTTTCTTGATATGCAACAGCGTTCACGGTGGGCATCAGGCGCGCACGTTTTAATTTACTTACTCTAATTACGTATTTTAATTTATGTACTATAATTATGTTTAGTTGTTAATCACCCTTTTTAATAAGAATTATAGTAGCTCGTTTATAGCTGTATTCAGTTATTTGTCATGGTCAGACCATATCAATGGTTCCTTGGTTATTTGTCTGGTTATATTACACGATGACTGAGCATGATACATATTGTTAAAAATTCTACCAGAAAACAACATTAGCATTTACCTCCTATTGACGTAGGCTGGCTAGCTAGCTAACTACCGTGGCTTCCCTGCAGAATCCATACACATTTCTAGCTGGTTCCATCGACAAGTTGACAATCTCATCAAATTGCCACAAAAACAATGGATTTGGGACGATTCTTCCATGATCGACATGGCTGTTGGGATATCAGAATATATCACAAAACCATCAGAGACTGAACTCTAAAAAACTTTCTTCTGAAAACGCCCAACATTAAATTAAAAAGGATTATGGTGCAACTGATTAATTAAGCGTACCTGGCGAAATCAGCCATCAATTATTTCGAAGGCGAACGGTCGTTTTCGCCACGGTTGTTGGCCGGTTAGGGCCGAAGGACCGAGGAGAAGAAAAATTAGGAGGGAAGCCAAGCAAGACGGCTGGTACAGGTCTCATCTCATCTGTCTGAGAGTACAAGGCGACGTTGTAACCTCCTCCCCCAGGCTGATTCTGCAGGCTGGATGTATTACAGCATGATTAGCCGTCAAGGACGGGGTGCTTTGATCTTCTAGGTAGGTAGCTCACGTGTGTCCTTCAGAATGGTCAGGGGTATTGGTACTAATCTGTCCAGAGGCATGAATAGATAAAGGAAACTATAGGCTTGTTTGATTTGTTGCTACTTACCAAAATGTTGTATGTCAAATTCTAAGTGTTGCAAAAAGTTTGGTAGTTAGGATGTTTGGTTTACTAGTAAATTTAAGAAAACAATTGTTAAAGGTAGGGTGTCTGGTTTATTGCCAATTTGATGCCAAAATTATGATAGGATTGCTAGGAGTATTGTTTGGATCGGAGCAACTAGACTATCAAATTATGTTTGTAATAAGTGGTTGTAGTTTTTTAGAAGCAAATACCAAATTTTATCCATTATCCAAAAAAATCAAATTATGTGCATGACAAATATTTTACCTTACATGTCTTGGCACTACCAAAATATTTTGGTAGCGCACCAAATGGTGGCCAAAATGCATTGCCGTTAACAAAAGATATAAACATGTGGCAAATTAGGAATTGAAAACAATATTTTATATAACATTGATTTGGTTTGAAAAACAAATTACAATTTTCATTTTTTTTCCATTGAACAGTCTAAAAAATAAGTAGGATAAAACCACAGCATAGCCAACGCAAAACTATAATTATATTGTTAGCCATCGGTGTATTTGTAAACGAAAAGCCGTCGGTGTTTACTCACCTGGACTTCTTTGTTTCTTCTTTTCATTTTCAATTTAAAAGGTCAGCGGAGCATAACGAAAGCAAGTAGAAACATTCGCTTAGGTACATCTGCTCCAGTTCAACACTCGGGGATGCAAGTTGCAACCAACATTTGTACGGTCAAACGTCATCTGAACTAATTTTCCTCTTGACGGATAAGGGCGTGGTTTGTTCGCCTAATTCAGTTGCTTGTTTGGTCAAAGCCTACCGGCTATCAGGACGTAATCGAAAAGACACTACCTTACCTGTAGTTGGTTCTATGGCGGTACAAGTTTGGTTCTCTTTTTAAAAAAATAAATAGGAATTTTTATATGATTTGGTTTAATTTCTATCAAATTTCTTCAAAATTCATCTGTTCTAAAGGATTTGTTGGTCTATACGCTGAGAAATTAGACTTAGGGAAAAATCCAAATACCCCCTACAAGTCACTGGTATTTTTACTCTCTCTCCTATAACACAATTTCGTATATAAACCCTATGTAAGTTAATTTCTCTTCTAACTTTCTCTTACATCCCGTTTTCGATTTCAATTTCTCATGCCCCTTATGCTTCTAACTTGATGGGACGATGGGAACCCATGTCACCTCACCAAAGGTATCATTTCCTAGCTTTCTAATTCTGCGAGCAAAACACGATGATTATATACTATAAAGCGGACTTAGACAAAGAAATAATCTGTATTTTGACTCCGGCAAGGCGGCAAGAGAGGACGCTCTGTGAAAAAATTGATTTGTACTTTATATACTATATATAGAGAGAGGACATACCGAAGGCTCATGAGGTGTGAGAAATTTAAAAGAGAAATTGATAGAATAAGGAGAAATCGATGAAAACGAGATTTCGGAAAAAGTTAGAAGAGAAATTAATTTGTAAGAGAGTTTATGTACGAAATTAAGTTATGGGCGTGAGAGTAGAAACACTAGTTGCTAGGTGGCATTTGGATTTTTTTTTTTTCCTTAGATTTAATAAAGGCATCCATCACCCGTGAGACCATACTAAGCGACACATGATTTTGATCTGCGATCGATGGAGGATCCTTCACCTGTTACATCATCCTTCACCTGTTACATCTCTAAACAAGTGCGTTTGGTTGCAACGCACGGTGTTGGCACCGTCAATTAGCCGTCTGCGTCAACGATCGTGCTGCAATCTGCACTGGAACGATTGCCGTCAATTAGCCAGTGTTCCTGAATTTGCCTACCCGTCTTGCACAAAAGTTGATGTTTGCACATATTAAGCTGTCGTTTCGATCGGTTCTTCTTGTCATTTCGAACACTTCAATTCGTGCAGCTCAACTGGCAAATTATAAAGGTACTGCTTGCTACGTGCCTAGTTTACTCCTTTGTGCTTTCTATTTCTCTTTTTAAAAGCTAGTTTTTTTTTAGGGTAAACACTGCTAGCACTTTATTCAACTACATTAACCTGCTTACAATCTTCATCAAGAAAAGATAAAATGAAACCTGGAGGAACCGAGACCCAGGTTTTAAAGCAACTAGTAGAAACACCTTCCTTCGCTAGCCTGTGTGCTACTATATTCACCCAACGTCGAACCCAACTTAACTTCATTTCCTGGAAGACACTCAAGCTGGATGTCAAATCTTGGATCAATGTAGCATGTATCGACCGATTTATTTCTTTCTGACCCACCGTCTTCACCACCTCCAGAGAATCTGTCTGGTTTTTAAGTTGAAGTTCTGTTGAGCCATAGAAGACAGCATAACCAATGTAAGAAACAGATTCAAAATTTACACAATAGTTTGCATGTAGTTTTAAATCTCGATGTTTAAATCAGTCTCAAGTGCTTTTAGCATACACATACAGTTATTAGAAATTCCAAAGAGAAGTTGAGAATGTTGTTACCTATCATTCCATGGAAATTTCAACTTAAAATATTTCTAATAAAAAACAAAATAGAAAAATATTGTTGACGAGTACTAGCTCCTTCCCAAAATATAGCAACATTTCTAGTTCAGTTGCTATATTTTGGAATGGAGCGAGTAATATTTAGCCTTTTTGGTAATCAAGGGGTAAAGCAATAAAAAATACTTTAGGAGGTTAAGTGCACCTATAGAATAGTTTGAGGGAGTAAAATAGACTTTTTTTCTTTTAGAAATTAGTAAGTATGGCCCAAGGTTCAACGACAGAAGTCCTCACTCATATATGATATAAAGTAACAAAAAGGTAATTTAGGGTTTAGTGTGCTACAAAATGTTTGAGGAGTAAAGTAGACTTATTTTCTTCTTTTAGAAACTAGAAGGCACGAGCTCAAAGGGAAAAAAAAAGGCAGTATATTCACTCATATAAGATTTCATACTTATTGTTGAATGATATAAAGATTCCTACTTCAGTTCAAGACATGTGAAACTATAAAAATGTGAGTGACCATTATTCATGAAGTTATAACTTTTCTTAAATGTCAGCCATTTTCCCGACCAGTAGAACATTCAATAACTCACATATTTACCATTTTCATGCAAGGCAAAAAAATTATGGCTTAAAATAAAAAATGTAGTTTGGTGAAACCTTGCAAAAAGAACAAACTAATATTTGCAGTAAATTATATCATAGTTGTAGTTATGTACTGTGAAAGTCTAGTTGTCTTACAATTGAGAGAATTTCTACCAACTGACAGATAGCAAAATTGTAACTGTACTAGATGTGGCTATGGCAAAACCAAACCCCAAACCAAAGGAATATGTCACATCCAATCTCATTCAAACTAGATATAATTATTCATAATGCATACCCAAGGATTGAAACAGTACCATATATCTAATTAGATAATTCACTAGCACTATGATCTCTTTGTACTTTCTATCTCGAAAAAGAGTACGTTGAACCCTAAAACATTAGGATAGTGACCGTTTACCCTTTTAACCGTATAACCATCCAAAGAGGCTCGAAACTAAAGCTTTGAAATAAATCCCCTCGAATGTCTTAAAAATGATTTTTCCATTTTCTTTTGAAGGAATGATTTTCCACTTTTGCACACCAAATGGATGAAAATGTAGCATGGAGTTGGCAAACAAAACAAAATAAACGCGTTAATGTCCAGAGCAGCTACACACCTATCGATATTTTCTCTCTTGGCCCCTTCCTTTCTCTATCTGCAGCACCTGTCATTGATTTTAATCTTGTTTGCTGAGAAAACAGCCGCATGTCATGTGCCAGTGCCATACCACCTTCAAAACCATTAGTGATTATCTAGACAATTTGCTATCTTTGCACGGTTTTGTAGTCAGGGTAAAATGAATGCCACCCACAAGTTTTAGGACTCAGATAGAGAGGCAATGAATCAACGTTGAAAAGGCTGTCAGAGTATTTTCTATAATTTGCACTCAATGAATTTGTTGTTGGTTTCTTGAAATATTATTTTATTTTCGTTTATTTATTTTGGTTTTTCAGGAAAAACCTATTCTACTTGGATATTAGCATGTGCATGCTGACAACTTTTACTATTTTCTGTTATGTTGTATGGTTGATTAAAATGTAAGAAAGGCTATCATGACTATAAAATAACAAATTTGCAAGCTAAATACCTAATTTACACGTAGCAGTAACTTTTTTTGGTGCTGAAATACAATGCAAAGAGAACCATGAGCTAACCTTGCAATTTTCCTCAAAGCAGGTGCGCAGTAGGAGTGGCCTGTGAAACTGAAGGTATAAAGACGATGGCTTACTCTGTGTTTGCAATAACTGATGAGAACGGCAACTTCACCATAGAACTCCCTTCTCGGCTCCATGCCACACCAAACCTGGAGAAGGCCTGCTCCGTCATGGTGCTCCAGCTCCCGCTAGAGACTGTGTGTCGCTTCGCCATGGTCCAAGCTCCTCCCATGGCATCCGGCTATCATCATCGGAGGATGGTGTCCGCACCTACATGACAGGTGTGATACGGCTGCAGCAGCATGATACAAAGTCAGACATATTCGTGCACATTGTTGGTACAGAACAGAACTGATAGTACACAAAAGATTGCCAATGTAAAGTATTTGATTCTTGGTTGAGTTCGGTTTCTTTGAATTTTCAAGAGGTGTAGATCAAAGAGATGCCTTTTTCATTTATTTCCTTCCCATCCCTCCTTCATTTCTTGTAATTATAATATCTCTTTATAATATACAACTAGATGTGTTGGTTAGCCCATACCTACTTAAAACTGGGCTCTACAACACAAAAGGCTAATTTGAAATAAGGAAAAAGAGAAAGGACTACCAATGTGACATCTGGTCATGTGATGTAGGTATATGGGGTAGAAACATAAATT
Organism: Oryza meyeriana var. granulata; assembly: GCA_003991445.1. NCBI lineage: Eukaryota > Viridiplantae > Streptophyta > Magnoliopsida > Poales > Poaceae > Oryza > Oryza meyeriana. The sequence continues at coordinate 117,467 of RYFJ01003303.1, forward strand.
GATTTAAAGTAACAAATGGCATAATGCACACCCTAAAATCGACCTAACTAAAAATTATTTTGGGTAAATGAAAATATAAGAATACATTGAAAAATTTTGTCTGTGAAAGTGTTTGAATAAAATTTTAAAATTTTCAATATTAAAAATTCCAAGTTGAAATTTTAAATAGATGCCTGGATGCTTTTATATTCCTGGGGTTTTATCAGAATATTTTAAGCATTTAAGTATTTATAATAATAAATTTTTGTGTTTTGTGGTGGTATTTACTCTGGTAAATTCTTCATGATTTAATAAACTCTCTGAAATTTCTCGGAATTTTTGGAGCTCTAGAATTAATTTTAATACTGTAAAGATCACTTTAGTAATTAATTAAATATAAAATAAAACCCTGTCTTTTCCCCTATTCGGGGTCATTCCTGGTTCAGTCCTTTGTAGTCTCTCCATTCGTCTCAAACTCTAGTTCCCTTCTTCTCTTAGGGTTTGGTGTCGTTTTCCCAAAATCCTAAAGTCTTCTCGAAAATCACAACTTTGGAGTCCTCGGACTTATCCAATTTCAAAAACCCTAAAACCTATTTGGTTTCTCAATCCATGTCCTTGGAATCCAATAAACTGAGATCCTCCAGCATTTCGAGATTTTGCCCAGTTTCACTCCCTATGAAATATCCTTGTTATTTCCTTTATTTCCAGAGTAATTACAATGCTCTAAATATTCCGTTTCTCTGGAAATATTCTAATTTTCCCCGATCCTCAAAATATCTAAATATTTTGGAAGTCCAAATATTCCTTGAATATTCTGATTACTCGACCTCTGCAAAATAAGTTTCAATATTCTAATATCCTTTATTTTTTGAATCCCATAAAGTACTCCCCGTTTTGGATTCTCCGAAATACTCATACATTTGCGATATTTAAATATTCCTCAAAGATCCTCAATATTCCAATATTCCCGTCTCCACAAAAATACCCCAATTTCCGATCCCTGAAATATTTCTCTATTTTTTAATTCTTGTTAAATATTCTCTGATTCCTATATATATACATATATCCCAATATTCACGACACTCCAAAATTCCAAACACTTCCCCAATTGCCAATATTTCTATTTATTCCCTTAAATCCAAAAACTAAATTTCCAAATTTTAGAAAAATTCCAGAGAACCCTCTCCTTTTCTCCTTTTTCTTTCCTTCTTTTCCCATATTTTCTTCTTTCCCTTCTTTCTTTTTCTTCCTTTCTTGTTCCTCCTTCTCCTTCCTCCTGCCTCCTCTTCTCCTCTCTCCCTGCGGCTCAGCCCAGCCTAGCCGGCCCCTGCGCAGCTCCTCGGCCCGGCTCCTGGCCTGGCCTGCCCGGGTGCCGCCCTGGTCGGCCCGCGTCGCCGCCGCCTGGCCCACCCCCGCGCGCCGCCGCCGCCGCTAGGCCCGGCCGATCTGGCCACAGATCCCGCGCCACCCCACCATAAATAGTAGCGCCGCCGCCGCCCTATGCCCTAGTGCCGCGCCTCTCTCCAGCCTCGCCGCCCCCTCTGCGCCGCCCCGTGCGCGCCGCCGCCGCCTGTGAGCCGCCGCCTGGCGCCCTGCCGCCCTAGCCACCGCGCCGCTCCCAGCGCCGCCGCCCCGGCAGTCGTCGTCGTCGCCATCTCTGCACCTCGCCGGTGAGCCCGACTGCCGCCGCTGCCGTCTCCTTCTTTGTCCCCTCCTCTCTTCCCTCCGGCGCCTCTGCTCTTCCAAATCCATCTAGCCACCGCCGCCGGTTCCCTTTCCACGGCCGTCGACGCGACGCTGCCTTGCCGCCGGTCGTCGGAACGTCGCCCTCGCGCCGGGCATCACTACCCTTCGCCGCCGGCCGCCGTCGCCTCGCCGTTGAACGGCTCTGCCACGCCGTGCGCCATGGGCGCCTTGGCGAGCTCGTCTCACCCCGTGACACTGCCATGCGGGCCCCACGACAACTCCCCCTTCTGTGCATGAGATGTGAGCCTCACCGAGGACCTCTCCCATGCAACCGACAGGTGGTCCCCTCTGGGGTGTCCTCTAGGTGGCCTACGAGTGGACCCCTTGCATAGTCCCAGATCCAACCACAGCCGTCGATTCTCGAGATCGAACCTCAGCCTTTAGATCCCCTTTAATTCTCCCAGATAGTACCACATCAGCCCTAATCCACCATGTCACCAATCCACCTCATGCTATCAACTCAGTAGTTCATCACTTCTCCATCCTTTTCTGGTTTATGGACCTGGTCTATAAGAGTTGAGCCATTGATAGTGGGCCCTACTCTCTTTTCTAGTGCAAAAAATAATTCTTTTAATTTAATTCCGAGAATATTCTTTTTCTAATCTGTTTAGATTTTCTCTGAATTCAATCTTCCAAAGATTGTATCTTTTCCGTTTGAACTCCGATTCGATCCTTTCCCAAATCCATCTAAAATCGTGATCTACCTGTTTATATACTTTTTGTGTACTGTTTATTTAGAGTTTCTTAGGGTTTTCTTGTTTTATGTGTAGTTGCGTAGATTTCGTTGTTTCGGAGGGAAGCAAAGTTCGTGAAAGAGTTCGAAGGATCGCGTGAAGACGTTTCTATTGCAAGGCAAGTCACACGATAATCTCCCTGAGCATGTTGAATCCATTTGTGAAATCTATTTTGCTTTAACGTTATTGCATGCAAAATTTTTGAATGTCATTATTACAGGATATTTATTTATTAACCTATATTCTTTAATGTTGACTAGCTGGATGTTTAATTAATTATTTGGCTAGATTACTTAGGATTTGCTTAACCATGCATAAAAACTATAGCGTTATTTTATGTGGGATAATTAATGACTTATTTATGATTATTTAATGTTTAATGGCTATTGGTTTCACGACAGTTGGTCGTAGCTAGTTAAGTAATATATCAACTAAAACTTGACTGAATAGTAGGTTATGATCACTAGGGTTGTGATGCTGCTAGCGGTGCTCATGACAGTTAAAGACCAGTTAAAGATCGGTTTGCAGACTACTTGTTGCGAAGCATTACTCGTACTAACCACAAATTAGAATGAATAATAGTGAATTTGAAGTATGATAAGTTCAATAGGAGGCACCAGGGCAGATTTGTGGATGGTATAAGTCCACACATGGCAGTCGTTAATAACTCCATGCATTTGGGCGTCAAGCCGTCTTGGAGGAAGGTATTTGATCACTCCTACTGAAGACCGGAGGCTTGACGGGAGGCTCTCCTATTGTGCAAGTTACGTGGATGGTCCTATTATAATCTCTATTTAGGTGCTTTCGGGTATCGCGACGCATGGCTGACATTATGTTAAGATTGTGTCTTGTGAGTAAATTGGTATACCTCTGGCTAAAGTAAAACTATTCGAATAGCCGTGTCCGCGATCAATAGGTGGGTCTAACAATGTTTTCTGTGATTAGTCCATATATTTTTATTAACGTGATAAATGATGAAATCTGTGTAGCTCTAGTTTAGAGAGTTATGATTTAGGTCTGAACTACGTTAGGGCGTTGTTCGGTGGTTTGTCTAATATTGATTATTAATTAAAATATATTGTTTTTAATAATTTAAAATGCAAATGTTTTAAATGCCTATTATGCAAATAAGCCATACTATGCTTATTCTTTGGACTGTATAGCTTCAATTTAGAGAGTTATGGTTTGGATCTGAACTACGTTAGGACGCTATTTGGTGGTTGGTCTAATATTGATTATTAATTAAACTACATTGTTTTTAATGATTTGAATGAAAATATTTTAATGCTATTATACAAATAAGCTATACTATGCTTATCCTTTGGATTCCTGTTGCATTATTGTAATCCTCAGAGTGAAGCTTTGCGAGAGGAAAAGTTTGGTGTTTGACCCCAGTTGAGAGAATACTCGACACTAAAGAAATGCATATCCAATATTTTTTGTCTACACCCAAATCATTAACTTCAAATATCACACGGGAGGAAATAAGAGCACAACCATCAAAACAGTGTCCAAACTTTATATGTTGCGTAAATGCTCCGCGAACCACCAATACTAAACAGCAGAGAGGAAAGAAAATTTGATAATATAAGGCAATAATGGAAAGGAACCTAGCATCCATTAATAAGAGAGAAGAAATTGTGAGAAAACCAGAGCGGCAGAGATTCGAACGCGGGCTGACAAGAGCACCTGCTAGCTCCCTACCACCGGGCTACAAATCCGTTCTCCATGGCAATGGAAAGTACAAGAAAGAAAACTATACTTGGCGGACTTGTCCGGTGCTTGTCGTAGCACCAAACAATAAAATGTCCAAAGAAGTTCCCCATGGCTTGAGATGATGAACATGAAACATCTATAACATGGAGCACCAGGAATCACAGCAAATCAAAATCAGTGCACTTTATCATTGAACACCAGCAAGTACAGCTCCAATCAAACATCCACCATGAATGATTTAAAGCCACCAAACTGGAGAAATCAAATTAATAAAGCTCCCTACATGATTTTGCTGATTGAAGAATCATTCCATGGATAATTTCTTTGCAAGCATCCTCATTTCTGCCGTTGGAACCTTAGCCGGGGAAGCACACAGATCTTCTGTGGGCCACAAAATCCAAAGATAACAGAAAATAATATGACGAAAAAGGAGGTAAGACTCACATGTAGCCAGCAGCAGAAGTGTGAGGTGCCACAGATTAGCGCTGGACCCCTCAGCAAGTGATGTACATTTGGCCTACATTTCATTGGCCACTGTTGAATAATTTGTTTTAGGGTCACTGTATCACTTATACCATAAAGATAATATTTTATCCGTCAATCAGAAAATCAAATTATATATCAATTGAATTGATTCAATTATTACAAAGTAATCGCACGCACCCATCCAAACTAATTATATTTTCCTTCTGCAAAAAGTATTTTCAGTCTGAATGAAGATAATTGTTATCTGTGTGCCCTGGTATCTTCTGTTAATGCTATGATACACAGCTCTCCTGCGTGTGCAAAAAAATCTGTGTGCTCTGGGAATATTATGGGGCAGTGATTAAAAAGTATGAAACGAAAGAGTATACCCATAGGCCATATAATATCAAAATAATAGATGTAAGTATGTAACACAACATATTTTGATAATAGCAAAACTATGTTCTAAGACCTTAAACTAATGAGTTATGAAGGATCAAGACCGTTTGCCTCCTTTTATTGGAATAACCTTATGTGATAGAATTCGTTGAGTCCAGCCATTTTGATAACAATTCTGTATGATCGTGTTTAAGCCAGACCATTTCAGCTAAATGTTAGTTAAAAGACATGAATATGAACTAATCAATATTCATAACATAAGTGATTTTTTTCCTACTGAGTTCTATACTGAGGTGGGCTTGATTGTGTACACTTGTTACTGAAATATCCGGTGGAAAAACTGTGGGTTACCGTTTAATGGAACCAATAAAATGTCCACGAAAAAAAACTAGGCTTGGCAGATTCTCAGATGATATTCTTGCAGCCATTGGCAAGTCCTGGAGCCACAGGACAGGGCACCATCTTTTTTGTCATACAGATATTGTAAAAACTGTCAGCTACTAGTTAATCTCTTTGGGAAAGAATGCTTGTGAAATCTTTATCGTCAGTATTCAGTCAACCCAGCTAAGTATGACAACACATCAAACAAGTAGCAGAGAGGCAGCACCACGGAACTAGGATAGAGCTATACTAACTCCATAACCTACTTCTTGGTCTCTGTTCTTTAAAAATATTTTGAAACAAGCATCACCTTCATCTCAGAGCCAAAAAACTTAAACATACATAAGACAGAAAGAAAAGGCTGTTCTGTCTCTTCATTCAGACAAATGATAACCTAAATCAATGAATTATGCTAACTATTTTGTCAGACATCTGTTTAGAAAAAAAAAGGAAGGTCCGAAACAAAAGTCAGAAGCATAAGCTCTGATGTCAAACTTGAAAAAAAATAGTGGTTAAGTTCATCGTGGAGAATAGATATCAATTCTCTATTTACCATGATTGTCACTATTTTGCATGGAGCACTACTCAATTCCCATCATTATGACCAAACAATCATGCATAATGTTAGTGTTGGTGCCTCCAAGAGGCGCATTCATTACCACAGATACTGCTTTTTAATTGTTTTGTGTGGATGCCTCCACTACCATAATACTGTTTTGTTGTTCTGTTGAGAAATTCAACAAAATGTCATCCCTTCTTTAGCCTTGATGAAGATGGGGGAATCTTTTTTAAAATATCTTGCACCAACGTATGTTCACTAGAAGACATGATTGACCCATCACTGAATGCCGAGTCATCGCCATCACTGGGTTCATCATCACCAGCAAAACAGTGACCAGAGTAAGGTAAAATTTTATCCCATGATGCTGTAAAAAGACTAACAAAAGTCCCGGCTGAGTTGTTGAGCCGCATGGTCATACTCACAGCATGAAAGACCTCAGCTTCCCGCCTGACACAGATATCTGTCATGCCCTCCCCAACCTGGAATAAGAAGCTCTCTGGAGAGGCATCTCACCGAGAATATCCTACTTTCTATTGAAATAGCTGCAAGTACGTGCTCGTCAGGAGGAGACATTCTTCGCTGATGGAACATCTTCTCTCAGTGTGGAAGGGCACAAGAATAACGGTGCTGTCAAAAGTAAGGGACCCGTCATAGTGCCACTCTTGCCATAAGTTTGTAGAGAAACTGCACTGCACGCTAGATTGACTTATCTTTGGAATCCTTTGTTTCTCGATCATAACAGTTGTACCACTTCTGATATTATACAGGATCCTTTGATGATCTAACTGCAGACTTTTGAGGGCATGACTTATAAGCTGTTGCTGCGATTTTACTTATTGTGCCTTTTGCCTTTGTGCTACTGTCCTTGATAATAATGTTATCCAACTCAGAGTGGTAGTGAAATGAGCCTTGTTTTTTGCGGTCCCAAAGTCAGTAATGCTTTTCTCCAAACTGATTTCCACAGTGACATGTCGCAGGCTCGCGCAACCAAAATCCCAAGTTCCATCATGCAGAGACAAGGGGGGGGGGGGCCCTCAATGAGCTCACCAAGCTTCTCAGTGCCATCGCCCTTGGGTTCCCCAATTACATTACTACTCAAAGCCTTTTCCGGACAATCAGGCTCGTTCTTGGTGCTCTCGATTTGCGCTCATCGACTCCAGCAACTGGAACTCACTTCTGAATGCCGAAGAAGCCGCGCAAGCTGAGGAAACGCGCCTGTCCAGTTCTTCAGAGGCACGTCGCTGCCAAACCGTGGCTTCTGAAATGGCCGTGAATGCAGATCAGCTCACAGTGTTTTGGAGCTTCGAAAGAATGGAGGAAGAAGAAGGGGAGGGAGGAGGAGTGACGGTTACTTGAGAGCTGGGAGCGGTCGAGGGGTGGTCCATGACGCAAGGCGGCGGGCCAGTGGGAGGAGCGCGGCGGAGGGCAGCGCGCGCACGTTGGGATGATGGCCAGCAAACCGTACCCGCCGCGACCAAGCGAGGGAAGCACGGTGGCAAGGAGGCGCCGCGCCGGCCGTCGTCCGGAAGATCTGGTGAGTTGAGGAGTGAGGATGATCGAGAATGGGAATCGGACGATGTCCAATGCCGTCGCCGGAGCGGTCTCCGCCATGGAAGTTAAATCGCAGCCTTGGAAGAAGCGAGCGTATAGAATCCCGTGTGGTTATACCTTATCGGAGGTGGGAAAGAAGCGCTCGCGCCGGCGAGCCTTCAAGGCGGCGGCAGCGGCGGAGAAGCCCTTTCTTTTCCTTTTTTTTTTATCTCTACTCTTCTGTTCTGTTCTTTTTTTTCCTTCCTAGGGAAGTTTCTCCAAATGGGTTTTGTATGGGGCACAGTAGGGCCCTGTTTTACTTTGCTGAAAAAAAAAACTATCGGGATGTACAAATTGGTAATGTTAAATTTTGGTAAAATAGAAATGTGATGGCATTGTTTTTATTTGATAACTTATCCATTCTCTAATGTACCAATTTAATTCACTCATGACCATTATTATCAATTCCGACGAACCAGAATGCCTTCTGATCATCAACAATTAAGATCGCTTCGCTGACTTTGCCCCCTTGCACCCAACTATCCCCCTCCTTACTCTCTCTCACGCGCCCCTTCTCCTCTTCTCCTAGTTACCCTCTTCCTCTGGCTCCCCTTCAAACTCTAGACATCGCCGCTGCCTGTCGCGTCGCCTCGCCTCGCCCAACCTACATCTCCCCCTCTCTCCCGCTCCACCTGCCTAGGCCCCCACCTTCAAACCCTTGACGCAACCATCGTCGCTCTATCTCTTTCTCGCCATCGGCTCGGACATCGTTCATCGTCGTGTCAGGCGCTGCCGTCACTCCTCCTTCACCTTACACGGCCCGGGCGGCCCCATCAGCTTGAAAACCTAGACACCGCTGCCGTCATGCCACCATTATTGGCTGGCGGTGAGGTGCCGTTGTTGGCCATCAATAGCTGCTTGCTGCTAGGCGGCAGCAGCAGTAGGAGCAAACAGACAAGCAACTTGCCGGAGCTAACGGGAGCTCCCTTGACCACGATGGGCTTGCCAGCCCATGGTAGGAGGTGCTGGTGCTGCTCAAGATCCGGTCCGAGATAGACGCCACGTTTCAGAAAGTCACTCTTAAAGACTCCTCTGGAAGAAAGTCTCCAGGTACGAACTAATTCACCTTAAGCTAGCTCTAAACACACATATGTACAACTAGATGCATCAACTAATCATCCATTTGACGAGCATATCGGCCAAATTCGAGCTCAATTTTGGTTAGATTTGTATCTGAGAAGCAAAGCTTGCTCAGTTTGCAGCTAATGGCCATCGACGAGCACAGTGAATTTCCCACACATATCGCTCTCCTCCTCCGCTTTTTAGTTTCGTTTGCCTTTGCATCAATTCATCCAGCAGTACTCTGCTGCTGATGACAATGCTATTAGTATCAGTAATTCCCCTTTATTATATGCTTCAGATCCGATGTAATTAAGCAGCATCACGTAATTATCTTTCGCTTTCTAATTTAGTAAAAAATTCCGTCCATACAGGGGCTGTAACGTGCTGATTTTTCAGGCCGTTAAAAACCTATTTTATAAAATCTTATTTTCTAAAAGCTTAGATTTTTATGTGCAATTAATGACTAAGTGCCTTGGATTTCAATTTAATTCCCTCCTTGAAACTCCGAGATTTCTCCCAAATTCCCCAGTTAAAATCCCGAACCAAAAAATTGAATCTCAAATTCGAATTCCCCTCTCGAAATCCTCCAATAAATTTTTATTCTCCCAAGAAAAATCAAATATTCATCTCTTCTCAAAACCAAGGGCCAAATTCAAACTTTTAAATATTTTAAATTCCCCTTTGAAAATCCCTCTCTCTCTCCCTTTTAAAAATTTCAGGAATTCATATCAAGGGCTATGTATAAAATCAAGTCTGCCCTTGACATGAATTCCTGAAATTTTGGAAACTCAAGAATCAAATTTTTAAAAATTAAAACCCTCCAAAATCTCCCTCTAAAAATCCCTAGAAAAAAGATAAATGTCACTATTTATTTAGGCCGCTCTTCCCTCTACTTAGGCCTACCGGCCGCTCGGCCCATTCCTCGGCCTCCCCTCCCCGTACCCGATTGGCCGCCGGGCCCCACTCACGGACGCGCACTTCGCACGCGATGCGCCTGCGCCCAATAGGATGGGACCCGCTCATCAGCCGCCCGCGTCCCCCCATCTCTAGCCGACACGCGGGCCCCGCGCGTCAGGGTCGTCATCCACCCCGCGCGTCTCTCCTCCACGCCCGCCGCGTGTTTGACAGTATGCTCGAGAGGCCGTGCCGTCCACGGGTCTTCTTGCCCAGCGCCACCTTGACCACCTCGGCCTTCCCGCCGTCAAGCTCGCTGCCCTAGGCCACGCCGCCGTGCTCCGTGCCCCCATCGTAGTCCGCGCCGCGCCTCGGCCGGCGTAGCTGCCCCGCCGCCCTGAGCTCCGCGCCGCCGCCATTGTCACCACCATTGCCGAGCTCCGAGCCACCGTCCTTCTTCTTTGTCCTCTAGCGCTGCCCCGCCGCTATAAAACCTGGCCACCCTCCTCTTTCCCCTCACCCTTCGCCGTGGCCGCACTGAGCTTGGAGCATTGCCACCGTGCCGCCGTGCTCGGCCCATGCCGAGCTCTGTGAGCCACCGTTTTTTTTGTTTCCCCGGTGTGCACGACCCCCTCTTGTCTCCGCCCGTCTCCTCTTCTTCGCCGCAATCACTCGAGCGCAAAACCCCTTTTGCCCGAGCCCGCCGCCGACGCCTATGCTCCGTCCCTGCCGAGCACCATTCTCTCTCCCCGCCGTCTCTGGAAGTCACCGTTAGCCTCCATCGCTTGTACCTGCCTCGATCCAAGTCGGCCGTTTTGCTCCCTGCCTCCCCCGCTCGCCGCCACAGTGTGCCGCCGCCGCTGGCTGGCTGCCGCCGCTCCGAGCGCCCATCGCCGTCGATCTCCCTCTGTCTCTCTCGCTCTCTCCTTGTGTCTCTATGCCAAACGGGCCGGCCCTGTCTCTCTCTCTTGCTTCCTTTCTTTTCACTGCCCAGTGGCCCCGCCCTCCTCACTGCCTGGCATGTGGGCCTACTGACATTGGGGCCCGGTGTCCTTTTTCCTCTCTTATTTCACTGACGCATGGACCCCACCCACTCATCCATTTGTACACAAGTCACTTACAGGTGGTCCCTACACCGAGTTAAACCAGCTTAATAAATATATCACTTACAAGTGGGCCCATCCCTTTTACTCCCCCTATTTCAATGACATGTGGGCCCAACCTAACTATTTCATCCATTTTAAATTTTATCTCACTTACACATGGGCCCCACTAAATCCCTTCTCTAGTCTGTGGGCCCCTGACATGTGGCACCCCTTTCCAGCATGTATGACATATGGGCTCCACTCTTCTCTCTCTCCCCTCCTATGACACATGGGCCCTACATAGTTTAAAAACAATATTTAATCTTTAATTCCCTTGTGACTCACTTACATGTGGGTCCTCCTTGTCAATCTCTCTCTTCCTCACTAACAGGTGGACCCAGCCTCCTATTCTCTCACTTTCACTTACATGTGGGTCCCAACTGTCAGCCCAAGGAATATTCTCGAGAATATTTCTTTTCCAATTCAAATAATTCCTTTAAATTCTAGAAAAATCCATTTAAACTTCAAAAATTCATATCTTTTCAACCGTAACTCCGATCGACCCTGTTCAAGTCTCAAAATTTTTCTAAAATTGAGATCTACCTCATGGAACTATTATTTATTAATAATAGTGATGAGGACATCACTTCTTTGGATGCACCCGCTGATCCTCCAACCGTTATGCAGGGTCCAATGACCCGAGCTCGAATGCGACGATTAAATTTAGAGGTGAGCTCGTTCTTAAGCGATCCTTTTCATAGTTTTGAGAATAGATTGCTACCTAATGATGTTATTTTGCTTAGGAACATTGGAGAGGATCATGAAGCACTTGGAGAGAGGTGTGGAGGCGGAGAAGACCAGCAAGGACACCCAAGACAAACCGGAGGCCCAGTCCAACTCGAGTTTGAGTCTGCCTTGGACTTCAGGAATAGCCTACAGTAAAACGGACGCCCAGGACGCATACGGACTCCGTTTTCGACGATCCACATATGCATGGAAAGATAATTTTATAAGCTAACCAATGGCTTTGGTTTGATGTCCAAATTCCACCGGAGTCAACGGAAATCGTCAAAACAAGTCAGTGTCCAGAATCTGCCAGGGTACCGTCTTTTGGCCCGTTGGGCCGTGTATCGTCTTAGAGCCTGTTAGAGGGCGCGTCCAGGGGGTGTGACGACCCTTACACTATATATTCAGTAGCCGCCGCCCACGTTAGGTTTTGGGTTTTGCTTTAGATCAATCTGTATTAGAACAGTCGCCGTCATCGGTTGTGAAACCCCAACTTTGAGTGCTTAATCATTCATCTGCAATTGTCACTTTAATTGAGTTGCGTACTTTCGGGTTCTTGCTTGTGTTCTTCGTTTCGCAGGCAGGGATTAGCCTTCTTAGCGAGGTCAACCGGATTTGTGACACAGTTGATAACCAGAGGAATCATGGTGCTAAGGTTGCAGGAATCGGATCTTCTGATCTGAAGCCAGATCGGTGTGTCGCGTTCCACCAAAAACGAAAGCTATCTATCTGACGGAAGATTGGGAACCCCGTTCCTCATCAAATAGTATTTTATTTCTAGGGTTTGGTGTTTTTTTGTCTCGTTTTGCACGTAGTCGACGCTACGAAAATTATTTCGGATGTGGGTTCTTGAGGATTTTGAAGACGAAGGAAGAAGCAAGTCACTCCTTGAACATATTGCTCCTATTTTATAAAATATTTTGTTTGCCAAACTGCATTTTAGTGCGTACATTAAATTGATTTGGCATCGGTTCGCGTGACGAACCGACGGACCCACCTAGTAGTTGCAATAACCCGTAGGCTTGAAAAACCCTATTCCTTGTCGCTCCATCTCAGTGTTACCTCGGCATCCATGCTCTATGAGCATGGGCATCAACGGTTACACTCATATCACATGTGCTGTCGAAATAGGAAAACCAGGGTTTATAATACCTTTTAATCCGACACGCGATGTCAGTACATTTGTGAACTAAAGAATGTTTTGCGAAAACATCACAATGCAAAGTGATCGCCTTGGTGGAGATGCTTTGTATTCGCATATAAGAACCGATTTCTTGGGGAATTGCACTAATCATAGTACAGTGCGACCACACGGGTGGAATGGGACACCCCTGGCTAAGTAATTAGTAGACCTAGGATTGGCTTGGTTGCCTTTGGGCGTGGAGTTGCTGGGGTGGCAATATGAGATGCACTCATGGGATCCTGAGTACGAAGAGTCAGGGACTCGCTCATTACTTGGTCTGGGACCCGTCCAGTTGGCTTCAGGCAATCCTGGAGACACTTCCGAAGCCCCTTGTCACGAACCTCCCCTGCTTGGCCAGTAAGGGAGTAAGCTTGCGTCGTATGGGGAAAGCATACACCTTTGCAAAGCTCTGAACTGTTCGAACAGCCGTGCCTATGGTCATTAGCGATGTGAAGTGATTCCTCTAGTGTAGCTTCGTTTTTATAAAAGGTTTGTGAAGTATGTTTGTGGTTAGGCACCGTTACCAGAATCGGCCAGATCGGCTGATGGATGACCAGGACGCAGTCTGAAACGGTTCTGTGTGGATCGGTATGTCAGATGGCATCATAGTTAGGCTTCCCGAGTGGAAGCAGTATATGTTTGAAATGGAGTTTATGGATGGCTCTGGGAGCCGAAGCTAAGATGAAGAGATGAATGATGTCATGGATAGGATGAAAGTGAAAGGAAAATAATAGAAGAAAAACAAGACTATGTCTTGGAGATGACAAAAGTGAAAATAAAGTAATAGATAAAAATGCGGTGGAGAGCTGCTTGAGGGCAGACCCATTGAACCGCTGTCGTGGTCTAACAGTCGGTAAAGTAATAAACTGGACTAGACTTTAAACAATTAAAATTTGTTCATCCGTTTGAGTTATTGCAAAACAATTCGCGGACAGGATCGAGGCGAGAGTCTCTTTCCAGTTACAACTGGATCAACCCCGCACCAAGGGTTTTGGAAAATGTTTTAAAATAAAATATTTGCAAAATAAACCCCAGCCTTTCTTGATGGCCTGCATAACTTACAGTTCCCGTGACTTGCTGAGTATGTATGTACTCAGTCTATTATCTTTTTCCCTCCTTAAGGAAGAGTGAAGTTGAAGTGGAGATTATGGTTTCTTTTCTAATCGCAAGCCGTTGCTTGTAGATTGGATTTTCGCTGCGATGTCGTTCCGCTGTTGCTGTTCTGTTTGAAGGTTGCTGCTCAGGCTTGCCCGAAGTCGCAACTTATAAAGGTATAATATATAAATACATTATTTAGTTGCTCTGGTACATCTCGGTTGACCGTGGGTACTAGCAAGGTTTCCTGGGACTGGTACCGGCAACGTGATTTTATAGGAGTTGGTTCACGTCAATCTCTTGTGGCGCTCTCACTCTGGTATCACTGTAGGTGGTACCAGGGCGGGGGTGTTACAGGGGCTAGACAGATCTTTTCGGTGAGAGCAACATGCATGTTGCTAGTTAGATGCATGCATGTGTGGCAGCAAGTTGTGATGGCAACATGCAAGAGTGTGTTTTGAGTGTGACATGAACATGACGAGGTTAAATGCGGCTGCCATGGCACGGCATGCAGGAGGTTTGTGGAGAGTGCTGAGAGAATTTAAAGGTGAGCTCATACAAAACTTAATGTTACTTTTTTGGATGTGCATTTCCATTGTAGATGAACTTTTTTTTTGCACTTAACTACATAAGATGATGAACATATATGACTCATGGCTAATAATATGCTTATGCTAACGCTACAGCACTATTTGATAGCATAGTTAAAAACTACTATTTGATAGCATAATTAAAAACTTCCGATCATACCTCTCACCTAGATAGAGAGCTCTTGTCGGAACATTCGGTTCTAGACCTGGAACTTCCAGCCACAACAGACTCATCCTATTTTCCCGTTGATTGTGTTGTGCATGGTGTCTCTCATCTACAGATCAAGGTGGATTTTGAGCATTTAAGACGACACAAAGCCAAATGCATGTGTCTCTCTTAATAGTACACCATGTCTAGACTCGATTTCAAAATAAAAAATAATTTCAATCGCCTTTAGTTCGTTTGCCTCCTTTTCTTTTTTAAGGCTCTTATAGCGTCATTTTTTTCTTCATTAGAATATTAAGACTAACACCCACTCTTAAGCCATTTAAACACATTAGCCCTTTTATTTTTTTATCATCGATTAGCCAAAACCCACTTAGATGGTCTATATGTACTTTCAGATATGCTGACTAAAGCGATCATGGTCTAGCCGGTGGTGGCGGTGGTGGAGAGGCCCTTTCTTTTCCTTCTTTTTTTTTCCTCTATACTCTTCTGATTGGTTTTTTTTCCTTCCTAGGTTTCTCCAAATGGGTTTTGTATCGGGCACAGTGGGGGCCTGTTTACTTTGCTGAAAAAAAAAACTGTCAGGATGTATAGATTGGTAATGCCAAATTTTGGTAAACTAGAAATGTGAAGGTGTTGTTTGATTTGATAACTTATCAAATTATGGTGTAGGTTTATGAGTGGAAGGTTACGGAATTACCAAATTTTGGGTTGTTCACTTTGATGCCTAAATCAATCTTACCAAATTTTGAATGTGTAAGTTGTATTGTTTGTTTGTTATCTTGCTAAATTTTTGTGAGGGGAAGATTCTAGAATTACCAACCTTAGTAGTGAAGGTCATTTTGGGCAATATTTAGATTGTTGCCTTGCCAAATTTTGGCTGCCAAAATTTGGTAGGGTTTGTTTTGGCAACAAGCTGAACAGCCCCTTGGTAGAGTTTGGTAAGGTGGCAATGGTAAGTCCTGTTTAGTTTGTTCCCATGCTAAAATTTGGTGAGGTTTATTTTGTTAATGAACCAAATAATCGCGATTACACTTATATAACAGCTAAAGCTACATGTTTACTCGTGTTGCATGTATGTGTGTGAAAGAAAAAAAACAGTTTGTAGAAAAGAAAAACTGTTTGAGCAAATTGAGAAAGGGTGTGAACTTTCATAAGTCAGCTCCAAATGATTCGAAATTTGCAGGACCAAAGTTTAGGCTTATGAGAAACTTTTCCCTAAAAAAATTTGAAAAATGATTTTTTTATTCATAATATATGGCAAAAGAGTTTTGTAGTCATTAAAAGGAGTATTTTTAAGTCAATGTTTTAAGAAACAAAAAATTTGAATTTCTTAGAGTTTTTCGTTTGTATAGTCTTACATATCTTTGTGATAGTATTTCCACCTATGTTACTCAAAAGAGTTTGGCAAGCTTAGGTAAATTATGTTAAAGACTATAACTATGGAACTGTAGGCCATTTCTAAAACTATGGAACTTTAGGCATTTTGTGAAACTTTCAACCAGAGAAAGTTTGGCATGATTATGCTACTAGCAAATTCTTTTTGAAAGCTCAATAGATTTTGATTTTGTGAAGACATATCATTTTATTAAACAAATAGAGTATATAAGATCTTTTTGAAGCTATAAAATTGCCATTTTATTTCAAAAATAGTAACTTTACTCTAAAATCATTGTAGTACATTTATATTGTAGCGCTTTTGTCAAGATTTTCATGAATTTTGGTCTTTTAGCTGGGATTTTTTTACTTGTGAGCAAGCAGGCTCCATGTAAGAGACTATACTTGCACTTTTTGAATTTCTTTTTACATCTTGGGATTAAGGAATATAAATGTATTTGATTAATATTAGTCCCTTTTGATGTATTCTCCACTTTAGTTCATGGAAAACAAGGAACATACCCAAAACAATTCAACAAATCATGGTACTTTCCTAAAAGCATAAAGCTCAAAATTTGAGACACTTTTCATTAAGCCTCCAAGCTCAGATTTTCAACAAGTTGCATATACTTTTGAAATCATGTTCAGATTAAAACGACAAAGTCAATATGACTCTTGTAATACCAAAATGCTTGTCAAAAGAAGCTCTAAGGAAACAATAAATACTGAAGATAAACTATTCCCATCCTAACCTTGTGTCACCGTCAGATTATTTTAAAGCAATATTAAAAATATTATCGCTGCATATACAATAAAACCGTAACTAAAAATGTATTTCTTAGAGACTCCCTATATCTTTACATAGGGAGCTCTACAAAATTAAATGTTCCCTCGGTACATTTGTTTCTTCTCCAACCCAATCCCTAAATCTCGCAACTATATTGAACCTTCTCGTATTTTTATTTATTTCTTACAAAGATATCTTTATTTTTAATGGATAGTTTTGTAAGAGTGGTGGAGTTAGGGCGAGAGGGGATAGGCAGTGTGGATCAGGAGGAAGACAATGGCTGGAGGAAGTTTTAGAAAGTTAAAAAGGAACCTCAGCAACATTAATTAAGGCTCAATATTTGAAGGTCCCAACCACAACAAAGAGGAGGGAAGGTGACAGCCGGCGAGACTTCTTAAAAACTACCAAAATAGAACCCCATAACAATATTGTTCATTTTCGAATATAATAATGATAACAAAGGAGGGGTGGCAGTGGTAGGCGGGGTGAGAAAAGGGTGGCAGACGGCTACCACGGGCATATTCCATGTACGGCAGGGGAGAAGAAGAGGTGTGGCTGGTGATTTTTTATCACAAAAATAAATTGATGCAGTGAAAGAACAACCATAGGGAGTGCGATAGGGACTCATCAAATTTGACAAGAATGGATGTTAGAGAATAGGGAGCCCCTAAATTTAGGGGACAGATTTTGGTAAAAAAAAGGTAAATTAGAGTTTGCTAAATTTTAACTCTGATAAGTGGGATAGGAAGTCCGAAGTCCTTCGGAGAAGATTTTAGAAGCAACACCGGTTAAGGTAGCTTATCACCGCAACAATAGACAGCTAAGGGGGATGGGTTAATTAAGCAGAGGTTGCTACCTAGGAATCTTTTGAAAGCGCTTAGAAAGCTCCTAACTAGCTACAACGACCCATCTCTCCCATATATTGTGTAACTGCCAGCTATCTTTGGGGCTATCTAAAAATCTTATGATAGATTATGTAACTATAGTATAATTATGGTGTAATTACATTTTAATATGCTATAATTATATTGTAACTTCTATACAACTTCTATATAACTTAGTAAGTATTAAAATCTCAATAAAAACGCACGTAACTTTTATATAACTTAAACATAAGTTACATAGAAATTATAAGTTACAATGTAATTATAATATAATCACAATATAATTATACTATGGTTAGATTTTTTAAAAAATTACTCAAAAATCAGTCGCAAGATTTTTGGCAATTTCGCTATCTTTTCCCAACCCGAACGCTCGCTCCAACGGACAAGGTATTTTTTTCCACGGCGGCATGCGCAGGAGCAGTTCAGGCCGGAAAGGCGCGCGCGAGAGCGGGCAACCGCCCACCCGCAGCCAACGCCGTCGCGCAGCCACGCACGCGAGGGATAAACTTCCTCCCGACAACCGCCGCAGTGTTCCACTTCCACTACTTCCACCTGCCGACTCGGACGGACATGAGTTTCCTCCAGGACGTCCACCCCGAGGTCAACCACGCGCTCTCAGTTACGTCAACGCCGACCTCGACGACTCGATTACTCCATCCCCTCCCCGACGAACACACCGGCCGGCGCCCAGTACAGCGCCAAGATGCCACGCTAAGCCGCCGACGACGACTCGTGCCTCGACTTCGCCAGCGATGCGTGCGGGCTTGACCAATAGTGTAGTGGAGTGGCTCTGGCGCCCAGACGCCGGGGAACACCAAATTGAATTCGTCCTGCCTTTCGTGCTGCCGCCGCCGCCGATGCAGCTGCCTCCGGCGTTCGTGAGCAGGATGGAGTCGAAGAAGGCCGTGGGCTGATGGAATGAAGAAGGCCGCGGGCTGATGGAATGAATGACTCAACGTCGTTTGTATTGATTACGGGGTG
Source organism: Oryza meyeriana var. granulata (assembly GCA_003991445.1). Taxonomy (NCBI): domain Eukaryota; kingdom Viridiplantae; phylum Streptophyta; class Magnoliopsida; order Poales; family Poaceae; genus Oryza; species Oryza meyeriana. Next base: position 135,932 of record RYFJ01003303.1, read on the forward strand.
TTACAAATATAGGCCACAACCTTCTATATTCTGCTCAACCGGGATATAAGGAGGCTCCGAGAATAGCCTAACACCCCCCGCAGTCACAACAGGGAGTTAACGAACGTTGAGATTGGAACGAAATTCGGTGAAAACCAGTATTGGTAGACCCTTGGTGAAGATATCAGCATATTGAGAGGACGTGGGCACGTGGAGAACGCGCACAGCACCGACGGCGACCTTCTCGCGGACAAAGTGGAGATCGATCTCAACATGCTTTGTCTGTTGATGTTGGACGGGGTTGGAGGAGAGGTATACTGCGCTGACGTTGTCGCAATACACCAGAGTGGTCTTGGGTGGAGGAGAGTGAAGCTCCTAAAGAAGCTGGCGAAGCCAAGTGACCTCCGCAACTGCATTGGCGACAGCGCGGTATTCAGCCTCGGCACTAGAGCGGGAGACCGTGTTCTGGCGTTTGGATGACCAAGACACTAGATTGTTGCCGAGAAAGACAGCATAGCCGGAGGTAGACTGACGAGTGTCTGGACAACCAGCCTAGTCGGTGTCAGAGTAGACTGTGAGATCGGCGGCGGTAGAACGCTGAATGTGCAGGCCCAAGTCCAAGGTTCCCTGAACATATCGTAGGATCCGTTTGAGAGCACTAAGATGGGGCTCTCGAGGATCATGCATGTGAAGGTAGATCTGCTGCACGGCGTAGGAGATGTCTGGGAGGGTGAAGGTGAGATACTGTAGAGCTTCGGCGAGACTGTGAAAATCAGTCGGATCAGCAATGGGGGCACCTTCACTGGCTAAGAGTTTAGCACAAGTGTCCACTGGTGTGTTCCAGGGCTTGCAATCTGTCATGCTGGCGCGATCCATGATGTCAAGACAATATTGCCGCTGACTAAGGAGCAACCCAGAGGACTACCGAGACACACTGATGCTGAGAAAGTGATGTAGTGCCCCGAGATCCTTCATGGAGAACTCAGACTGAAGTGACGAGATAGTCCATTGAAGGAGATGGCTGGAGGAGGCAGTGAGAACAATATCATCAACATAGAGTAGCAGATAGACCGTGTCAGTGCCCCGGTGAAGGATGAAGAGTGAGTTGTCAGACTTGGCCTTAAGAAACCTAAGAGACGTCAAAAACGAAGCAAAGTGACTGTACCAAGCTCGCGGTGCCTGCTTCAAGCCATACAGAGATTTGTTGAGGTGACACACCATGTCAGGCTGGGAGGAATCAATGAAACCTGGTGGCTGTATGCAGTAGACAGTCTCTTGGAGCGTGCCGTGGAGGAACGCATTCTTCACATCCAACTGATGAACCGGCCAATCGCAAGAGACCGCCAAGCTAAGGACGGTGCAAACAGTGGCAGGCTTCACAACGGGGCTGAAGGTCTCGTCGTAGTCGATGTCGGGGCGCTGGGTGAAGCCACGCAAAACCCAACGAGCCTTGTAGCGGTCAAGGGAGCCGTCGGTGTGGAACTTGTGCTTGAAGATCCACTTGCCGGTGACGATGTTGGCGTTGGAGGGACGTGGGACGAGATCCCACGTTCGGTTAGCGAGAAGAGCGTTGAACTCTTCCTCCATCGCTGTCCACCAGTTCAGGTCAGCCAAGGAGGCCCGATAGGTGCGAGGAACCGGTGAGAGAGGAGTAGCGTGGAGGTTCAGCTGAGTGACACCCTTACGGATGCCATCCTTGCCACGAGTCGTCATAGCATGCTCGTTGACGACTGGAGATGTGCTGAGTTGAAGAAACCGAGGAGCCAGGCTGCCATGGCGCGCTGTGCGCGGGTGCGTTGGCACAGCGGCATGGGGCAGCAAGGCAGGCAGGCGCGGTGGCGGGCCATCGGCCTGCCTAGGCTCATGGGCCGCCGGATGGCCCGTGGCGGTGGAGAGAGTCGGGGAGGCCGCCCCGACTGAGGCTGGGCCAGAGGCGGCGAGGCCCACCCAGTCGGATGGGTGGAGGCCATGGTGGGGGTCGGTGAGGTAGGTGGCCCACCAGGAGGAGACGGCGGCCTAGCGAACGAAGAGGGAGGCCCGGCTTGAGGGGGCACCTGTCCAGTGGGCAGCGGTCTAGTAGGAGCAGTACGGCTGGAGCCGATGGGTACCTGTATAGGTGTTGAAAAATCCTCCAAAAAATTGAGATCATCAGTAGAAGAGTTAGTGGTGATCTCGGCAAATGGAAACGAATGCTCATCAAACACAACATGCCTCGAAATAATAATCCGGTTAGCAATAGGATCAAGACACTGGTATCCTTTATGGTGGAGGGGATAGCCAAGAAAAATACACATTGTGGAGCGGGGCGCAAGTTTGTGTGGGGTGGTGGCAGAGAGGTTGGGGTAGCATTTGCAGCCAAAAACGCAAAGATGTGTGTAGGTAGGGTGAGCTCCATGTAAGGCAAAAAAAGGTATGTGGTGAGCAAGGGTTTTGGTGGGGTGTCGATTAATGAGGTGTGCGGTTGTGTGAAGAGCTTCGACCCAAAAGGTGCCAGGTAAACTGGCCTGAAAAAGGAGAGAACGGACAATGCTGTTGAGGGAATGAAGAATACGCTCAGTCTTGCCATTTTGTGGGGAGGTGTGAGGGCATGACATCCTCAAGTGAACACCATTAGTGAGGAAGAAGGTGCGTGCGGCAGAGTTATTGAACTTGCGGCCGTTGTCGCATTGGACGTTGCGAATGGTGGTGGTGAACTGAGTTTTAACATAAGTGAAGAAGTGCGATAAAGTGGAAAAGGTGTCGGATTTAAAGTGAAGCGGGAAGACCCAAACGAAGTGAGAGCAATCATCCAAAATAACAAGATAGTATTTGAATCCTGAAACGCTAACGACAGGAGAGGTCCACAAATTGCAATGAATCAACTCAAAATTAGCCGAGGTCCTGCTAAAGGAGTTTGTGAAGAGAAGGCGAATATGGCGACCGAGCTGACAAGCATGACACACTCTGGTGAGGCCTCCTTTGGAGATGGGGACGACAGTGGCAAGACGAGTGAGCACGTCGTGGCCAATGTGACCAAGACGGCGGTGCCAGAGGATGGCGGTGGTGTCGGCAGCGAGGGCGGTGGCAGACGAAAGTGGAGGCAAGACATGATGGAGTGGGTAGAGCGGACCGAAGCTATTGAATCTGGCTATCACGGTCTGGGTGTGAAGGTCCTTCACAGAAAAACCAAAAGGGTCAAACTCAATAGAACACCAATTATCGATAACAAAACGATGAACGGAAATAAGGTGCTTAATAATGAGAGGAGAACAAAGGATATTACGAAGAGTGAAAGAACGGTTGTGGTGACGAATAGTGGATTGTCCTATGGAAGCGACAGGGATTGTGGATCCATTACCAACAACTATGTGAGAGGGATTGTTGGGATTGGGAGGGTAGGTGAGGGAAAAGATACCGGCATCGGAGGTCATGTGTGCAGTGGCACCCGTATCCATGTACCATTCATGCACGGCGGGTTGGGGTAGAGTCGCGGTGTTGAAGGAGCCGGCGAGCGATGCTTGATCCCACTGTGCGGGGGCTCCACCGAGCCATCCAGCCGGCGTGGGCGGCTACGTAGCGGCCTGGTGGGCCGGATAGCCCAAGTCGCCAGGAGCTAGGGGCGGCCCGAAGAAGCTGGCCAGCTGCTGCTGTTGAGGGAGTGCAGAAGGGCCGCTGAGTGGGCTGGCGAAAGCCGCGCCAGCAAATGACGGGGCCGTCAGGCGAGGACCGAGGAGGCCGCGGCCCACCTGGCCTGACCACATCTGGATGGTCCCGGCCTAGAGATTGTACGGGGACGGCCACGCCTGGGCCGGGAAGCTAGCGCCGGCCTTGGCGCCACCCGAAGCGGCGGCTTGTTGCTTGCCACCATTGCCGCCACCTCCGCGCCGCCGGCGGTTGCCACCATGGCCGCCGCCTTGAGAGCCGCTGTTGCCGCCCTGATTCCCGACGCCATAGCCAGTAGAGTGTGCTGGGTTGGGGGTGCCGCCGGTTTTGGCGCCACCGTTGCCACTAGCCACGCTGGCGAGGAAGACAGAGGCATCGGAGGTGGGTCGCTTGGTGTAGATCTCCTTGAGATGGAGCTGCGAGCACACCTCGGCAAAAGACGGGAACGGACGCTGCATGGGCACGATAGTTTTCAAGTGACCAAATTTATCAAACAAACCGTTGAGCGCCGTGAGGACGAGGGTGCGGTCGCTGACGGGTTTGGCGAGGTCGCCGAGGGAGTTGGCCATAGCCTTCAACTTGCGGCAGTAGTCGGCGACGGAGAGATCACCTTGGCGAAAGGAGTAGAATTCTGCCTGGAGGTTAAGGGCGCAATGTTCGCGGTTGCCGAGGAATTGATGCTCGAGCGACCGCCAGACATGGCGCACCGTGGCATACGGCATTAGGACTTCTTGGAGGAGGTTGTTGGAGATGGTGCTGTAAAGCTAGCCGAGGACGATGCAGTCCATCTGGGCCCAATCGGCGCAGTTGGGGTGGACGTCATCGGAGAGAACGTGGTCCGTCAAGGCATATTTGCCGAGAGCCACGAGGAAGAGGCCACGCCAGCGAGTGTAGTTGGCAGCTGTGACGTCGAGGGTCACTGGAATGACGGCCTTGACATTCAGGACGCTCACCGCCTGAGAGTGGAGGGCAGTCAGCGCGTCGGCGTCGAGGGGAGGTGCGACGCAGGGGGGCGCGCCGGCCGGGGGTGCAGCGTAGCCGGGAGGGGCCGCCAGGGCTTCTGGTGCAGTGCGCAGGGAGGCGAAGAGGGCGACCGGCACTGGCAACGAAGGGGTGAAGGTCATGGCTGGCGTAGGCAGAGAAATGGCATCGGCGTCGGGGGTGCCGTCAGGTGTTGTAGGCATCGGAGGAGGAGGATGCGCGAGGAAGGAGGAAAGGGCGACACAGGCGGCGCTGGAAGCCTTGGCTGCCGCGTCGTCGGCGACGGCGGAGGCAGTCGCAGGGTCGATGGTGAGGCCTTCGGGTGGACGGAAGGCATCGTGAACGGCATCGGCGACGGCTTCCACCATAGAGTCGATCGACGCCTCGGTTGGGAGAGAGGAGGTAGATGACATGGCGACCGGGAGAAAGCTTTGCGGAAGCGTGTTATCGAAGCTGCTCTGATACCATGATGCAATGAATGACTCAACGTCGTTTGTATTGATTATGGAGTGTTACAAATATAGTTCACAGCCTTCCATATTCCACTCAACCAGGATATAAGGAGTCTCCAAGAATAGTCTAACACGGGCAATGGGTGCCAGTCCGTGTAGGTGCAGAGCGTGGTGTCTAAGATAGCGCTAGAGGCAGATCGGCAAGAAGACGGCGGAGCTGTCGCGGCTGATCCCCGGCGGCCACAAGCTGAACACCGCCGAGATGCTGGAGGAGGCCGCCCACCACGTCAAGCTCCTCCGCTCAGGTCGGCATGCTCGCGCTCATGCACTCCATCGAGGTAACCATCAACAAGAAATCCCATCAATTAATACACTCTGTCACCTCTGATCAAACTCTGAATTCCATCTCTTACATTTTGAGCAGGCAAGGTGCCATCCGTGACGCAACAGATGCACGCGCTGCTCGTGTGCGGCGGCGTGCAGAAGCGGCTCGCTGGCGAGGGCAAATGCCTGGTGACGACGAAGCTGGTCCACAGATCGTCCAAACCGCTGGTGAACAGAGAGCTCAACCAGTTCATGGAGGCGCTGGAGCAGTAGAGAGATCGCTATGGATACTAGATAACTAGAGCAGGTCATGGCGATCGAGCTCATGCATCCGTTCGTGCGTGCATCGGTGCCCTTTTAATTTTGAGAGCACCGTGCACCCGCTGCTGCTGTAACGTCCATAGATTGGTGTGTAGCAGTGTACTGTAGGTAGTTGTAGGCATCATTTATTTATACAGTGGCGGACCCAGGAGTTTTCCCTTAGGTGTGCCCACAGGCAAATCAAACAATGAAATCTAACGACGGCAACAACTTTTCTACTTTCCTCAGTTAATTTAATGAAACTCATTCCTACTTTCTTCGGATACTCTTCCTCCATGTTCTGGAGTTTCCCATCACCATCAGAAATCTCAAGCCCTGTACATTGCCTAGGTGAAGCACAATCTGAATTCTTGGGTGCGCTGCTTATATATAGCCAATGTACAAGAGGTCATAGAGATCCACAATCTCAGGAGCCAATAAAAGTCAAGTACAACAATATTGACTATAACATCTCTAATACCCGCTGGTAGTCACAGTGGGAGGATCCCAGACACAAAGACTAGACCGAAACTTAGTAAATAACTTTACATGCAATCCTTTCGTCATGACGTCGGTGAACTGGTGCAAGGATGGAATGTGAAGAACATGAACCTAGCCAAGAGCGACCTTCTCACGAACAAAGTGAATGTCAATCTCGATGTGCTTTGTGTGGCAGTCTTGCACCGGATTGGAGGACAAGTAGATGGTGCTGACATTGTTGTACTATACAATGGTCGTAGAAGTAATTGGGGCATGAAGCTTTTGGAGAAGCTGACGGAGCCAGTAGCACTCGGCAGCAGCATGAGCAACCACGTGATACTCAGCCTTAGCGTTGGAGCGGGATACCGTCATTTGGTGCTTGGAGGACCAAGATATGAGGTTATCACCAAGGTAGACGCAGAAGCCAGACGTAGAGCGCCTAGAGTCAGGGCAACCGGCCCAATCCACGTCAGAGTACGTGGTAAGGGAGCAAGGTGGAGAAGTGCCAATGTAAAACCTGGAGGAGAGGGTGCTCTTCACATAGCGCATAATGCGCGTGATCAACGCGAGATGGGGCTAGCACAGATCTTGCATGAAGAGGCACACCTGATGAACAGTGTACACCAGGTCAGGCCACATCAGCGTGAGCTACTGAAGAGAGGCGGCGAGGCTGCGGTACTCAAGAAGGGTTGGTGACAGGGGTGCTGTCGGAGGCAGTTAACTTGGTGTAACTGTCGGCTGGTGTCGCTGTAGAGTGACACTCTATCATACCATCGCGCTGGAGGAGGTCCAGAGCATACTATCGCTAGGGGAGAAAAAGTCCAGAGGAGGAGTGCGTGATGGAGATCCCGAGGAAGAAGTGGAGGGCACCTAGGTCCGTCATGGCAAACTCGGAGTGCAGTAGATTGGTGATGCGTGTAACACCCTGAAATTCCCTAACTAAATTAATTATGTAAAAAAGGGATTTTAGAAATTATATTAAAAGCCTCAAGGAGTGAGAACATTAAAATCAGATAAAATTCTCAACTAAAGTTGGCCTGGATTTAATTTTAGAAAATACTTTGCTTAATCCTTTACCTCCTAGAATTTTCTAGGTATTAATTGAGTAAGGAAAGTATTTTTGGAGAATAAAACAAGCTATACAGCAATTAAATAAAATAAAAATCATTTAAAAACCCCTCCTCCTGTTCCCGGGCCGAATCCAGCCCATCCCTGTTCCTCTCTCCCTCCCCACGTGCATCGGTGGCCCATGGCCCGCGTGCGCCTGCGCCGCTCTCCTTTCACCGACAGGTGGGTCCCACCTGTCGGATCCATCGTCTTCGCCTAGCCTGAGTTCGTGTCGGTGCCGCACTCCAATCCGAGGATGATTTGGTCTCCTCGCGAGCTCAATCCGTGAATTAGTTGAGGGGTTTTGATCCCCTCAACCTTCTCGTTCGTTTCCCCCAATTTCGCGGAAGCTTGAGCCCGGGATCACCGTCGATCCGAGCCCGTATAGGTCCGGGACTCTGAGGAAGAACCCTAATCGCCACCGCGCCGTATCTGAGCCAATCTCTTCCCCTCTCGGCTATATAAAGCATTCCTCAGTGCCCCTCTCTCTTTTTCTGCCATCATCTGAGCTCATTCCAACCCTAATAGGCTTTAAATGGATTAAACCTTCTAAAATTCATAACTAATTCATCCGAAATCCGTTTGGGGTGATTCAACTTGCAAAATTCTTTAAAAATCAAGATCTATCCATTAAAAATATAATATTGTACTATTGAAGTGTGACGAGTTCAATAGGAGGCACCAGGGCTGGTTTGCTGCTGATATAAGTCCACACATGGCAGTCGTCAATTAGTCCATGAGTTTGGGCATCGAGCCGTCTTGCGGGAGGGCACTTGATCACCCCTACCGAAGACTAGAGGCTTGGTGGGAAGCTCTCCTATTGTGCGAGTTACATGGATGATTCTATCAAAACTCCTTTCCAAGATATCGTGGTTGTATTGAGGCGCACAGTGATGTGTTATGGAGTTGTGTCATATGGGTAATTTGGTACACCTCTGGCCAGATTAAAACTATTCGAATAGCCGTGCACGCGGTTAATGGGCGGACCTAGCAATGTTTTCTGTGATTAGTCCCACACTACCTTAATTGAATAATGAATGATGGAATATTGATAGCTCTAGGTTGGAGTGGTTGGGCCTGTACCGCTCTGGAGAGCGGTATAGTGTTGGTTAATATTGATTAATGATTACTATTTATTTACTTTCCTAAATGCTTTATTAAATGCTATTTATGCAACTTGAGCCATATTATGCCATTATTTGGATAGCTTTATTTATGAGTTAGCTAGAATAATTTTAGGACTGCTTAGCCTTGCCTAGCTGTAGGATCGAATCACAAGAACCAAGCCTATCAGAGGAGGATGAATGGTAGGAACACCAAAAACTAAAACCTTTTGCGGAATAAAAGAAACCCTCAAACTTGGATGGAGTATGCCGGTCAGACCGTCTCTGTTGTGCCGATCTAACTGCCATATGTCCGCCGGTTGAACCACCACCTCGTCACTGTGCCTCACGTGACACGTATAAACTGTATGATGTATAAACCGTGACAGCTTAACGATGCGAAACACGTGGAGAAGCTTGAAATATGGCGCACAAGCACACAACAAACTGTATGTCCGGCCTTGAAGTAGTAAGATAAAGTAAGGAACCAATCATACTTCCGTATTCTTTTTGATCAACAGCTTCACCGTCTTCATCTAGATCCAAAACAGCAGTAGATCCCATTGGTGTAGAGATAGGCTTGCAATTCTCCATCTCAAACCGTTGTAATAGATCCTTGGTGTACATTGTTTGATGAATAAACATACCTTGTGTTGTCTGTTTTATTTGTAGTCACAAAAAGTACGTCAACTCTCCCATCATACTCATTTCAAATTCCCTGCGCATCATCTCAGAAAACTCCACAACCAATGCATGAGATGAAGAACCAAAGATGATATCATCCACATAGATCTGAACAAAAAGTTGATTATCACCATGCTTAAGAACAAATAGAGTTTTATCCACTTTTCCTATTTGAAAACCTTTTACAAGCAAAAGTTTTTAAGTCTATCATACCATGCCTTGGGAGCTTGTTTCAAACCATACAAAGCTTTTGATAATCTAAAAACATGGTTGGAAAATTTAGGATTTTCAAAACCAGGTGGTTGTTTAACATATACTTACTCCTGTATAAAAGCATTAAGAAAAGCACTTTTAACATCCATTTGATACAATTTAAAACCTTTTGAAGCAGCAAAAGCCAACCAAAGTCTAATTGCTTCAATTCTAGCAATAGGAGCAAAAGTTTCATCAAAATCCAGCCCTTCCACTTGAGTAAAACTTCAGCAATAAGCCTAGCCTTATTCCTCACAATTACACCATCCTCATTTTATTTATTTTTAAAAATCCATTTAGTTCCAATAATATTATGACCAGGAGGTGGTTCAACTAAAGTCCAAAGTTTGTCTCTTTCAAAATTCTCAAGTTCTTCATGCATGGCATTAATCCACGATTCATTAGTTAATGCATAAGTAACATCTTTAGGTTCAAAAGTAGCAACAAAAGCAGAATTCACATGATCGTGAGTTACCTTAGATCTTGTAATATGCTCACCAATGTTACTTATTATTTGTTCTGGAGGATGACGTCATCGAATGCGCAAAGGAGCAGAGACTTCAAAAGTTGTTTCACGTTCTGAACCTTGAACAGTAAAGGTTGTAGGTTCTGGAGGAACACCAGAATCAGCATGAGCCAAACCAAAATTGGATCCCCTTGCCTGGTCTGACCGTGACTCCTCAGGCAGTCTGATTGGCATTGTTCTGGCAGTCTAACCGGCCTGGGATCCGGTCTGACCAACCGCCTCAGCCTCGTCATCATCGTTGCTTTCCTCCACAAAAATACTATTCTTCCCCGAATCTGTGTCAATGTACTTGAAATTTCTAGTCTAGTACTTGGATTGGCCTCATCAAAAGTGACTTCACAAGTCTCAACAATTTTGTTAGTTTCTAAAACAAGTACATGATATCTTCGATAATGCGTAGGGTAACCAAGAAACAATCTTTCAGTAGAACATGCTTCAAATTTATCCAAATTTCTAGATTTAAAAACAAAGCACTTACACCCAAAAACACACAAATGAGAAACTCTGTGTTGATTTCCAAACCGAAGCTCATAAGAAGTTTTTCCATGTTTAGATCTCAAGAAAACACGATTAGAAATATAACAAGCAGTGTTAAGAGCTTTTGCCCAAAATTTTCTAGGTGTATGATACTTATCAAGTATAGTCCTAGCCATCTCAACCAAAGAACGATTCTTTCTTTCAAGAACACTGTTTTGTTGAGGAACCCGAAGAGACAAAAATTGATTCTCAAGACCTTTTTCATTGCAAATTGTTTGAAAGAAGCATTTTTAAATTCACCACCATTATCACTTTGAATAGTTCTCAAAGATCCAAGAAGTTCAACAACCAATCGAAGATACAAACTCCAAAAATGTTCAAAAGCCTCATCTTTAGTTGACATAAAGAAAACCCAAGAATATCTCAAAAAACATCCACAATAACCAACACATACCACTTTCCTCCAATGGATTGCACTCTAGCTAGACCAACAGTGTCCATATGTAAAAGCTGTCCTAGTGCATCCGTCATCACAAAAACAATTAGATTATGTAAAGAAGCAACCATGTTAGCATGACGACATGGTGAACAAACCAAATCAAGATCCTTTTTAAGTTTAGGTAAACCACGAATAAGATCTGAACCACTAATTCTAGTAAGATGATCAAAATTAACATGCCCAAGTCTACGATGCCAAAACATTAAGTCTTTTGAAAATTTAGCACCTAGACATGTTATTTCAGATGAAACACCACTTTCAAAATCAGCTTTAAAAACTCATCCATAACGAGAAATTCCTAAAACAAAGTCTCCAGAAGAATCAAGAATTTTACTCCCAGTTTTCTTAAATCTAACCTCAAAATTTTCATCAATAATTTGAGATATTGAAAGCAAATTGTACTTCAAATTTCTACCAAAGCCACCTCATTTAAAACAAACTTGTCACTTACCTTGATAGATCCAATAGCAAGAACGACACTAATAGTAGCATCTCTAAAGATAATTGATTCAGTCTTAGATGCCGATTAAAGGGAGGAGAACCAACTTTTATCACTAGTCATGTGTTACGAACAACAGGAGTCCATTATCCACACGTTCTCTTTCCTTGCCACCAAAGCCTACACAAAAGCAGATGCCGATGTCTCAGTACTGTGGTTAGATAACAAAAATTTTGGAATCCAGTACTGAGACATATGACCAGAGGTACCAACAGGCATATAGCCACGAGCAAAACCAGCTTTATCCTTTATAGAAAAATTTACTTGAGGCCGGTCTGACTGCTGGATGTACTGCGGTCTGACCTCTAGCCTCAGCCCAAAATCTGATTTTTGCCATTTAGATTTTGCAAAAGCAATTTTTCTTTCCTTTTTCTGTTTTCGACCAAGTCTAAAACAAAAATCAACTAGATGTCTATCTTTTCCACAAAAAGAGCAAGTATACTTTTCACGAGAAGATGAATTTGCAACCAAGGGTTTTGAATTCAAAAACTTGATTTCTTTACATGTTGTCGAAAAAGAACACAGAATCCTAGCCAATTTAAAGATGGTTTGTTTAGGTTCAGATTTTGTCAAAAGCTCACCCTTTTTAGTGATACCTAAAACAGTAGGTTGATGAGAAGTAAAATAGGCATTTGCATCAAAATCTATACCTTTGTTGTGTGTACTCACTTTTGATTGATCCAAAATCATATTTAGTTTCTTATTTCCATCGAAAAATCTTTGCAAAGAACTTTTTAACTAAGAAACCTCTTTTGTCAAATTAGCACATTTTTCACAATCAATCAAAACACCTTTTTGTTTGCAACACTTTGAGCAAGCAAGCACCTTATGATTTGTCACAATATCCTCCATCTACTCAACACGACCTAAAGCACTTTTTACTTTCATCTCATTTAAAGAACATGTTGAGCAAGTTTTACCTATGGAAACATTTTTTTGTTGTTTTAGTTTTCTATCACTCAAAATATTAAACATGGAACTTGCACCAAAGGCAACTTTATATTTACTCAAAAGCTTTTTAGTCAAAAGTAATTCATACAAGATTCTAGTATGTAGTATAGTTCCAAGAGTAAAACAAGATTCTAATTCCTTATTTTTAGTGAGAGCATTTTCAAGTCTTAAGCATGTAGCAACATTTACTTCTCTTAAAGCAGAAATTTCAGAGAATAAAACTTCACTAGACTTGCAATCATCATCATCAGGAATCAAAGATCTTAGTCTAGAAATTTCGGATTTTAGAGATTCAACAATAAAATCATTTTTCTTAATTTTCTTCTTATAACTCTGAATTTTAAGACTAAGAGCAACTCCCATCTCTTGACAAGTTTCGATGGAAGGAGTAAAGGTAGATACATCATCATCGTCACACTCAGAATTGCAGTGATCTGAACTTGATCCTTCACAAGCCTTGAGGCAAACCCCTGAGATGTTCTTGTCTTTGTGATCGCCTCCATCTTCACTCTCATAGTCAACATCGCTTGCCCCAGCTTGTTCAAAAGCAATATAGACTTAATTAAAGAACTTCTTGAAGTCTTCCTTGCTTTGCTTTCCTTTGAATGCTTACTTCTTCTTTACATCTTTGGGCCTCTCCTCTTCATCTTCCTTGCTTCGGACATTTAGATCGAATGTGGTTCAACTCGCCACATTTTTTCCTGGTTGTGACATTATTCAAAGCTCGAGAAAACCTGTTAGTTAATAGTAGCAAATCCTCGGAGAATTGCTCGAGTTGGTCATCAGAGATGGCATTTAAAGCATTGAAAGAATTCGATGAAGAGCCATCAAAAGAAGAATCAGATGAAAAAACTAAGGTAGTTGTTTTTGAATCTGACTTGCAAGAAAGAACATTCAACTTATGGGTTTTTAGTTTTGTATAAAGAGAATCCAAAGTTAGAGTTGTCATATAAACAAATTCTTGAATTGGTGTAACTTTCATCTCCAAAATTTCATATCTAATCCAATCAAAAGATGTCTTGCAATTTCAGATTGAGGATAGTTAACATCGAAAGAATCATCAATAGATCTAAGATTACTTAAAAGTTTATTAAAGCGACCAAAATAATCATCAAGAGCTTCTTCAGGATTCATCTCAAATTTCATATAGTCCTTTTTGAAAACATCCCTGCAAATTTCCTTGATGTTAGAAGATACTTCGTAAAAATCACGTAGAACCTTCCACATCTCATGCGCAGTTTCAAGATGAGAAATCCGATCAAAATCTGAACGAGAAACTCCATACAAAATCTTGTTGCACGCTTTACAATTATTTTCAAACTTAATTTTATTTTCAGCAGAAATAGCATCAGGGATTTCATAATGATGAGAAACTTTTTGCCAAATATCGTATCCCTGAGACATAATATAAGCTTGCATCTTTTTTCACCAAAATTAAAAGTCAACACCATAAAAAACATGCGGCTTGGCTGAAAATCGGTCAGCCATGGCTAAACCTCAAGATCGATCAAGATCAAAAAGAGAAAACAAGGCTCAGATACCACTTGTAGGATCGAATCACAAGAACCAAGCCTACCAGAGGGGGTGAATGGTAGAAACACCAAAAACCAAAATCTTTTGTGGAATAAAACAAACCCTCAAACCTAGATGGAGTATGCCGGTCAGACTATCTCTGTTGTGCCGATTTGACCGCCGTATGTCCGCTGGTTGAACCGCTGCCTCGCCATCGCGCCCTTGTCGGATGAACCATCGGAACCTAGAAAGATACACATCGAAGATGCTCTAGAAAGTAGATCAACTTTATTCCATCAAGATGTGTTTACAAAGTGCAACTATAGCAATCCTCTCTCAACTTTAGTACACAACTCGTGACTCTAGACAAAACCCTAATTTTTCTTCTCTAAACTTGATTCACCTAGAGCCTCAACCCCTCATCTATTTATACCTAAAACCTCCTACACAAAGTAGGAGTAGAACTCCTATTTCCACTATGACTCAACCTCTCATATTCCAAAAATAATTTAATTTACCAAAATTAAATTCTTCTTTCCACAGCCAACTCGAACTCCCTCAGTCCATGCTCCTGCTGCCCACCGAACATTGCAGCCAATACTTCGAATACAGTAGCTACAGTACTCTGAACACTGCACACCGACCAGAGACGACACAGTACGTACACATATAGGTTAGCTATAGTACTCTAAATACTATAGCAACTTCAATTCTCCATTCTTTTTTCTTCTCCATTGCAAAGACCTCCCATACGATGTCCATCCACCATGTGCCACACCTTATGTCCAATCTCGTCACCTAGCATCTTTGATCGTTTTGGACCTCGGCTCCTCCCTGAGCGTAGTCATGATCCTGCCGTTGACTATGATTGACCACAAGTCATCTGCACACCCATAGACAAAACAACCGTTTCTGGGCACAGATATCGCAACCTGACCAACATTAGTCACACGCACTCACACCAATATTCACAGTTATTTTCAAACCAATTTCTGTTAAATAAATCATTTGTAAAGCCAATTGTTCATCATAAAATATAATATAAATCAAGATAATGATTTCACACTAGCAAACTCTAGTTGGAATTTATGGGTTATACATTATATTACGTACAAATAATGGTCACTTACTCTTGATACTTATGATGATGACAAAGTGGCTCACGACAATGGTTGTGTTTGGTTGATTAAAATGGCCAATTAAAACCTGACTAATGGTGGGTTGTGAGCACATGGAATGGATGTTGTTAGTAGTGCTCATGACAATTAAGGACCGGTTCACGAGCTACTGCTACAAAGCAATTACTGTACTAACCACAAGCCATAATGGGTAATGGCGGGATTTGGAGTGTGGCATGTTCTTTAGGTGGCACCAAGGCGTGTTTGTGGCAGTAATAAGTCCACACATGGCAGTCTTAAGTCTATGAGTTTGGGCACTGAGCAGTCTCCCTGCCTAGGTAATTGATCACCCCTACCGGAGATAGGTTGCTTAGCGGGTGGCTCTTCTGTTGGGCATGTTACATGAAGGGTCCTATCACAATTCCTTTCTAAGGTACCATGGTGGTATTGAGGTGCATGGGAACATGTCATGGGGTTGTGACTTGTGGGTAAAATTGTACACCTCTGGCCAGAGTAAAACTGTTTGAATAGCCATGCCCGCGGTTATGGGCGAGCTGAGCAATGTTTTTCGTGTTTAGTTTCATTCATACTTAATTGATTAAAATATGGTTTAAGTGGATAGCTCTAGGTTGGGAGTGGTTGGTCCTGTACAATCTAGGAGGGTTCTGTGGTGATGGTTTAATATTGATTAATTACTACTTGGTTTTATTACTTTCCTTAATGCTTTTCGTTAAATGTTGTTTACACAAATGAGCATATTATGCCTTCCTTGTATACCTGTGCACTTGCATACTTGCGGTGCGGCTTGCAGAGTATTTCATGTACTCACCTTGCAATAACCAATCATCAGAGGAGTACTTCAGTGACGAAGGCTTTGTGGAGGACTAGGCAGAACCTAGTCAAGTGCTTGTGGGATGGAGTCGCCATGTGCATCGTTTATTTTATTTTCCGCTATTAGACTTTTTATTGAGTTGAGAGGTTCTATCCACCTCATTAATAAATTGCACTTGTTTATTTCCAATATAAGACATGTACTTTGATTATCAATGTTGTTGATTGTGTACCTCGGCTGATTTCTAGACGAGGGTTTATACACATGAATGCACTAGAATTTTGGATGAAAATTCTAGGTGTGACAACGGACATTGCTGGCTCGAAGATGAGCGTGACTGATTTGGTCTCCACTATGATCAGTTCAACCGACGAAGCCGGACCCTGGCCCGATGATCCTTGGAGCAACAGAGCTACTCGAAAGACAGAGTTTCAGCCTTCACGTCCAACCTACATCAAGTCAACTAATAGGCCAGCTTCAAGCTGTCTGGGATCGAAAAATATGATGGCAAGACTGATTCCAAGTCTTGGCTCACTATCTACATGTGAAGGCCATGGACCCCGGGTACCTCAAGGAAGGCAAATACGATCACTCGGATAGAGGGTGGGCCGGCCCATTTAATTGGGGATATAGTAGAACTCAGCTTTATGTAACCTTGCATGACAAGAAAAGGGATATAGTCCTAGTTGTTCACTCTATGTTTTGAGAAGGAAATCCCTTGGTCGAGTCCAACTGGGATTCCTACCTTATAATCTTGTCTCCTCGGTATATAAGGAGAGGCAAGGAGTCCCCTGGGGCAAATCAATCTGTGCAGCAAAACCAATACACCACAACTGAAAGTAGGGTATTACCTCACCCAGATGGCCAGAACCAGTATAAATCGTCTTGTCTTTCAAAGTCCATCGAGTTTCGGTCTGACAAGTAGCCCTATATTCAATACAGCCAATATAAAACATTGGCCGTTGGTGCACCAAGTAGGGGATTCATCAAGATCATTGTCATCAAGCCCGATGAATCCAACCACTGTAGTCGATGACATCGCCTTCTCTTTCAGACAGGCCATCAGCTTCGGGAGCCTCAACTTCGTCGCCAACAAATTCGGCGACCTCACCTTGTCCAACTCGGTTTCAGCCCAGTTGGACAAGGATCAGACCAACTTTGCGTCGGTTGGCCTACTCAATGCCGCTGCAGTCTTCAGCAACCTACTTCAGTGATATCCAAGATCTATGAGCCCTGGGACAACTCTCTTTCCTCGCACTCGATTCTGGCTCGGCCTCAAGCCGGATGAGATTGGATCTAGGAGAGACGAGATCATCAATCTCCCACTCGGACTCGACAACGCTGCAACCATCTTCAACTCAAATCTAATGCGGCAAAACCATTCCTTTGGAATTCAACTCGGATACGGCCTAGAGCCGCTCGGGATCTGGTTCAGGGAGGTTGGTGTCATCATCACACCACTACACTACTCCTAGTCCGACTCCCAGTCGGACAGCAGCTCAGGAAGCTTCTCTCCACCACGCGAAGTCTTTATGGCATCAAAGGGATCAACTCCAACACAAGATGCACGCCGACTACGTGAACAACAAGAGGAAGAGGCTCGCTGACTGCGTGAGCAAACGGACGAAGAAAACCGATGTCTGTAGGCCAAGCATGATGCTCGCAACCAAGATTTGCGCAAGACTGGCCGAGTAGCACAATAGGAGATCCTCCAGATCAGATTGGGTGACCATGACATCTTCGTTACACCCCAAAAGAATGTCATGGGCGCTGCTACACTCTTGGACACCCTGTAGCTGGGGCCTGATCACCAAGCGACGCCGACCATGGCTAAGATCAAGGCTATGATAACAGCAGCAGCATGTGAACAACGCCAGCAATCTAGAGATACCATTATCCTATCCAACAGAACAACTTCAGATGCTGCAACATCATCAAGCGCTTTTGCGAGAAGAGGAATTCCATCCCCAAGATCAAGGACGAGGTGGTGATTGCTGCCTTCTGCAAGGGAGTCCGGGACACGCCATTTATCGCCAAGTTCACTTAGAAGCCACTCAACTCTGACAAAGCTCTATTCAACATGGCCGACAAGTATGTTGATTCAGACGCAGTTGCTGAGGCACTCGACGACAAGAAGGAGCGATGGGGGATGGATGACGCAGCCCCATCCAAAGCCGAGAACCGCAAGCGCAAGTCTGAAGACATCATGGCGATAGTTGACCGCAACCGACTGCAACCCCTAAGGACAGACGAATACCAGAAAGTTATGAACGGGCCATGCCCTTTTCATCTAAAGGGCAAAGAATTGTTTCATGCTCAAGAAATTTGTCACCAAGCAGACATCCAAGTCTGGTGAACCAAAAGACAAGGACAAGCCAGACTCAGGCCTAGTTGGCGGCTACTAAGATCCTAAGCTCAACCATATATTTGGAGGGTCGTTATCATGCGAGTCCAAGTGCAAGCAGAAGTTAATCGTACGTGAAGTAAACTTAGTCTCTATCGATGCCCCCCAATATCTATGATGGTCCAAGGTGGCGATCATGTTCGACCACATGGATCATCCTGACTGAGTAGCACATCTAGGACGTTATCCACTCGAAGTGGACCCAATTATCAAGAACATCAAGCTAAAGAAGGTTCTCATCGATGGAGGAAACACTCTCAACATTCTCTTCACCAAGACAATCGACGAGATGAAGATACCTCGATTTGAGTTACAGCCGAGTACAGCTCCCTTTCACGTGGTAATCCCCAGCCTCTCTTCAAAGCCACTCAGCCAGATCACTCTACCGGTCACCTCTGTTACGCGGGATAAATCTCGCATAGAAAACGTCTGATTCAAGGTCACCGACTTCGAGATAGCCTACCATGCCATACTTGGATGACCGGAACTTGCGAAATTCATGGCAATACCCTACTATACAAACATGATACTCAAGATGCCTAGACCAGTAGGAGTAATCTCCCTACACAACGACGTTAAGCAAGCCTTTACCTACGACAAGGAGAGCTGCGAGTTGGCCCAGTCACGCGAAGCTGCAGTCGGATGGAGCAACATCTGATTGGCGGCAACAACTTCAAAAGAGGACAAGGAAATCCCAGCAAAAAAGGCGGCGAAGTCAGGAATTTTAGAGGAATCAGAAACAAAAAAGATCCCCTTGGACCCTTCCGACCCCACCAAGACGGTGCTTGTCAGGACTGGACTCGACCCCAAATAGAAAGATGAGCTCGTCACCTTACTCTAAGCGAACAGGGATATATTTGCTTGGAAGCCTTCCGACATGCCTGGTGTACTAAGGGAGGTGATCGAGCATTCCCTCAACGTCAAGTTGGACGCCAAACCAGTAAAACAACGACTATGGCGATTTGCACAAGATCACAAAGATGCTATCCGCGAGGATATAACCAAGCTCCTGGTAGCCGGGTTCATCAAGGAGGTCTACCACTCAGATTAACTGGCAAACCCAGTCTTGGTCTGAAAGAAGAACGGTAAATGGCTCGTGTGTGTCGACTACACCGACTTAAACAAAGCGTGTCCCAAAGATCCATTTGGACCACCCAGGATAGATCAGGTGGTTGACTCAACTGCGAGATGCAAGCTACTCAGCTTTCTCGACTGCTACTCCATAGACAGCAATATCACTATGCCGTTTGGGATGAAAAACGCTGGCGCAACATATCAACGTGCCATCTAGTGGTGTCTTCACACTCAACTTGGGTGCAATGTGGAGGCGTATGTGGATGACGTGGTAATCAAGACGAAGCTCAAAGGTGACCTGCCGATGCTTTGTATCGGCAATAATTATATGGGGCTATTCGCTAGATCTAAACTTGATGGATGCAAAGGAACATGAGACGAGTTTATCCTGGTTCAGACCCTCAAGATGAGGTAATACCTTACTTCCAGCTGTTGTGTATTGCCTTTGAGGTTTCTCTTCGGAGATTCTGTATTGCCCTAGGGGGCTCACTGTCTCCCCTTATATACTAAGAGGCAAGGTTACATGGTAGAAATCCTAGTCGGACTTCAACCAAAGGATTTCCTTCTAGGAATACATCGTAACCGGCTAGGACTATATCCTTTTCCTTGTCATGCAAGGTAACATAAGCCGAGTTCTACTATATCCCTAATTACATAATCAGACCCATCCTTTGTCCGAGTGGCCATATTGCTTTCCATTAGGAACCCGGGGCCCATGGCCTCCATAGAGCCCCTGAGACCTTCATAGTTGAGTCATAGCTGACGCCGAGTGCTCCTCCATGGTGAAAATTTCCCGAGTGCATTGCTCTCTAGTACTCTTTGTCTGAGTACCTCTTCTCCAAGTTCTGCTTCATGTCAGCCAGCAACGAGGCTATGAAGGGCTTCATAGAAAAAGTTGAATAGTGGGTGTCGAATAGGCGCACCTATTAGGTGTAGCCCCTAACTTTGTGCTTAATTGTGAACAATTAAACATAAAGTCAAAGATCTTTAATCTTTAAGTCTTTTCCGAGTGATATAATTCTCAGAAATTGGACTGTTCAGCATCATATCAATAGGAAATATTTTTGCTCAAGGCAATCTAGCTAAGCATATAAGCCGAGTACCACTTCATGGATTTTGATCCAATATGTGGTTAGGTGTACTTGAGAGATACCCACATCCCCAATTTTAATGGAGACCAGCTATTGATCTTTATAAGGATATATCCTCAATACTTATTAGATAAGTCAGATATATGAACACATGTATCTAGTAATTAGGCTTATCATGAAGCATATCTAATTATTTTAATCGGTTTCTGTAAAATAGCATCCATACTGTGATTGTAACACAGACAGTCGCTGGCCCAATAGGACATGCTATTTAGAAACTCATATCTTACGGCCCATTACAGAGCAGGCCAGCCCAGACCAGCCACCCAGCGCAGGCCTATAAATTCCGGGGAGAGAGAAAAGATTCCTCTTTCTATCCCAAATCGTCAAACTACTTTAGCTTCCATAAATCGTGTCTAAACCTCGTGCTTTCCGCTTCCACTTAGGGTTTCCGATTGCTTGAGCTCCCCTCCATAGATCTGCAAGGCCTTCCATTCCAACCTCGATTCTCATCTTCTAGAAGTTTTCCCCCCTCACTCCACACTCCGAAGATGCGCAGGGCTCCGTTCAACGTCCCCAACATCCCATCCGGGACATGGACAACATTGACCACATGCTCCTCGAAGCTGGCATACCTAGAGAAGAAGAAGTGCCTCTAGCCAAAGGAGCTCATCAATTGGCGTCCGGCCATTGGTGAGTCAATCCCTTCTCTAGGTCCCCACGAGATTGTGGTATTCGCCTCTTTTTTGAATAGGGGCTTCGCTCTTCCGTCTTTGGATTTTCTCCGTGGCCACCTCAACTACTATCAAATCGAGCTTATTCATCTAAACCCCAACTTCATCCTCTAGATTTCCATTTTTGTGACCATCTGTGAGGCTTTTCTCGGGGTCGATCCCCATTTCAATCTTTTTCGCTTCCTCTTCCACGTCAAACCCCAGCCTTCAAAATCCAAACCCCAAGCCATAGGGGGAGCAGGCCTTCAACTCCGCAACAAGATGAAGAAGGCTTATCTCCATTAGGAGTGGTTTTACTGTTCAAACCCGGAGCCCTCCTTGCAGCCCTTCATGGGGAAACCTCCTACGGATCTGGATAGCTGGATGACTCTCCCTTCAGACACCGACAGGGTTCAGGAGTTGCTGCTACTAGAGAAAATTGAAGCCCTAAAGGACAAAGGGTTGATAGGGCTATGGGCAGCACGGACTTTCCAAAATCGTCGCATATAGGCATGAAGGCCAGGATTCATCATGGCTATGATTACTAGGGAAAAAAAGACCCCACTCGGGAATGCTCCAATTTTGTCGACAAGGACGTCATCACCAACACCCTGCTCGGCTACTTCGTTAACAGGGTAGTCGAGACTCTAGACACTGAGAGGGCTCACAAGCCCTACTGCCAAAGCAGGCCCCGACTAATGGTAATATTTTGTCTTTTGGTTGTCCTGATGTTTCTCTGTGATGACGGATATGAACCTAGTCCAATTGAGTCTGCCTTTATGCATAATGCTTGTAGGAATTTGCTGAATTCTTGTTGAACCCTCCCAGCCAGCCGGCTAGGGAGTCTAGGAAATGGTCGGCCAGCCCATCAGCTGTCCAACCCAGCCCCAAGAGGGCTAGGAAGCAACCTATGGCAGACCAGGCCAAGAAAATAGACATGCCGAGTATGGCATCAGGTGGTCCCAAGATCAAGAACCCCAGCAGCATAGCCCCAGCACCAACTAGTCATAGGACCACACCGCCGACTACTCCACCAACCCAGTCAGCCACACCTAGTGCGGTGCCGACTGGCTTGGGCTCCGCACCTCCTCCGAGTAGGCCTTTGGGCCCATCGCCGACCACCTCCACCCCTGGCACATATGGGTGGACATTTAAGACTTCTAAGAGGTATAAAATCTTCAATCTCCAGAAAACCTTGAAATGTGCTACAACGTCTTGATTTAGTATGATCAAGTAGGAAGCCAAGTGACATTGATCCCAAGGGTACAGCGCCACCGACCCCCAGTGCCATCCTTGTCCCGACTGAGGCCGAGCCTGTAGAGCCTTGGCCTGAGCCGAGTGCCGCTCCGGCCCCTGAGGTTGAGATGGCACACTTAGCTGGGCCACAAACTTCTCCCAGTCGGGACAACACAAGCACCACCAAAGTCCCAGTCGCTGAGCCGACTGAAGAGCCAATGCCCCCTGAAGGCCCAAGGCCTAGAACTCATTCTCCTCCTCTATCCTCGTCATCAGAAGAGAACAACCTCCCCAGGCTCGAGGCCCCTCCACTCAACTTCCCCCAGGTTTTCTATTGGGTTAACCAGGATGGGAGCGACGATTTGTTTGAGATGAACGAGGAGGCCGCCAAGAAAGAGAGGATAGAACTGATGGAGGCCACAATCAAGACTTCAAGGCAGGTCCAGGTATGTAACTCGGCCGACTATATTTTCAATTTCAGGCGGGTTGTCTGATCTTGTAGCTTGTTCGGCTGTAACTCGCTTCGTGTGATAACTGTCTTATTTTTATAGAGAATCATTGAGCGATCTGAGAAGATGAGTCAAGTTCTCACCCGACTTGCTCCCCAGGTCACTCAATTTACCCAGCTCCAGGCTACGAAGGACGAGATAGAGCGGACCAGCAAGGAGAGGGAGGCCTGGTTGAAGGACTCGGTCAACAAGCTGCAAGACGAGCAGTGGGAGAAGATAGGGACTATCAGAGGTAAATCCCCCTTCTGCCCGAGTATGTCCAGGCGTCCTCTCTATGTTTCCAACCTTCAATCTTGATTGGCTATAGCTCATTAGACAAATCTGCATAACTAGTCCCTGGAAATTGAATGCCTGAAGAAGGAGCTAAAAGAACTCAAGAAGGCGAAATCCAAGGTAGACACTGAGTACACGAGTAAGTTGCATATTTGATCGTGTACTATGGAGGCCATGGGCCCCGGGTACCTCATCACAAGCATATGGGCCACTCAGATAGAGGATGGGCTTAGCCTTGTAATTAGAGATATAGTAGCACTCGGCATACTTTGCCTTGTACGATAAGGAATATACAGTCCTAGTCGGGTAAATTGTATCTCTAAAAGGAGATCCCTTGGCCATATCCGGCTGGGACTCCTACCTTGTACCCTTGTCCCCCAATATATAAGGGGAGGCAGGGCGCCCCCTGAGGGTAGAAGATCATAGATCAACACAAATCCTCAAAGGAATAACATCACAACTGGACGTAGGGTATTACCTCACATTGAGGGCTTGAACCAGTATAAATCTCCCCGTGTTCCTTTGCAATCCACCGAGTTTCCATCCACCGGGTAGCCCCATATTCATATTGCCGGTGCGCCAGGTAGGGGCTTTGGCGAGATCTACATCTACAAGCTCGATGGACCCAGCAATTGGAGTTGACGGCGGCAAATTCTCCCCCGGAGATACAATCTCATTCGGAAGCCTCGACTTTGTCATCAACATGTTCGGCAATCTCACCTTGGCCGACGCAGACCTGATCCAACCGGCCAAGGAATCAGCCGACTCCGCGCCAGTCGGTCCACACGATGCTGCAGCAACCATCATCAACTTGCTGCGGCAATCTTCCACTTGCCCGGGTCTTGGGACAACTCTTCCTTTCAGTGTTCGACTCGGACTCGGTCTTGAGCCGGCCGAGATCGGGCTAAGAAAGGAGGAGATCGTCAATCTCCCGTTCGGACTTGGCAACGCCGCAGATACCTTCAAACAACATCCGACATGGCAAACACGATCCTCTGGAGTTCGACTCGGATACGGCCCAGAGCCGCTCGAGATCGGATCTAGGGAGGTCGGAGTTATAATCACCCCCATCAATTATTCCGACTTCAACTCTTAGTCAGACTCTAACTCTAAGTCGGACAGTAGCTCGGCAAGCTTCTCTCCGCCACGAGAAATCTTCATGGCATCCAAAGGCTCTACTCCTACTCAGGAATCACGCCAACTATGCGAGCAGCAAGAGGAGGAGGCCTGCCGACTGTGAGAACAATAAGAGGAAGCAGCAAGACGCCAGCACGCCGGCAACGACGACCTGCGTAGGGCTGGGCGGACTGCTTAGCAAGAAATCCTCCAAACACGAGTCAGCGACCACGACGTCTTCATTACTCCTCAACAGAACATCGTGGCCGCTGCAACACTATTGGATACACTCCAGTTCGGGCCTGATCACCAATCCACCCCGACGATCGCAAGGATAAAAGCCATGCTTACCGCTGCTGCATGTTCGCAGCACCAACAGTTGGGTGATACCCTCATACCAACCAACTGGTCGGCATCCCCAATGGCAGTCTCGTCCACCGCAAAGCAACACTGAGCGGCCGGCTCTAGTTGGCAGCACACGGAGTCACGCCAAACGTCACTCGGCAACCCCAACAACAACCGGCAGCGTCGAAATAACCATTGGGACAACCGGGATCTCCGAGGCCGACTACGACGTGATCTTCGGCAGGACATCAACGCTCGGCGCCGCGAACGAGAGGAAGATGAACAACGCCAACTGGAAGACGAGAGCGAGCGCTTCAGCCTCCACCACGAGCGGTTTCGCCGTCGTAGGCGGAGTCAGAGTCCTTATGAAGATGAAGGCGTACCCACCTTTACCCAGGAGCTGCAAGACGTCAACTGGCCGTCGGGCTTCAAGCCTACAGGAATCAAAAAATACGACGGCAAGACCGACCCCGAGTCTTGGCTCACGGTCTACACTCTGGCAATCCGAGCCACCGGAGGAGATCACAAAGCCATGGCTAACTACCTCCCAGTTGCTCTAGCCGACTTAGCGAGGACATGGCTAACGGGACTTCCCAAGCAATCAATCGGTTCCTGGGGAGAACTCCGGGAACGCTTCATCACCAACTTCTAGGGAACATACGAGAGGCCATCTTCCGACTATGACCTATATCAGTTGCATCAAAGGAGGAACGAGTCTCTTCGTGACTTCATCAAGAGGTTTTCTGAGAAGAAGAATTCAATCCCGAAGATCAAGGATGAGGTCATCATCGCCGCCTTTCAAAAAGGAGTCAAAGACACCTCGATCATCGCCAAATTCACCGAGAAGCCTCCCAACTCTGTCAAGGCTCTATTTGACATGGCAAACAAGTACGCCGACTCAGCCGACGCTATTGCTCAGGCCCTAGATGACAAGAAGGCACCCTGATAGAAGAAGCGGGAGAGCACCGAAGACGCGGTCCCGACTAAAGCCGGGAATCGTAAACGCAAGTCAGACGGCTTCATTGTGGCAGTCGGTCACAACCATCTTCGACCTTCAACAAATGAAGATTATTAGAACAACAAGTGACATGCTCGGGGGCTCACAAGCTCAAACGCAAGGATGACATCCCCACTCCCAAATACCGAATAGCTAAGTTGCTTTCTGATAAATATTTTCTCACTTGGCCTCGCCAATGCCATAGCTGCTTACACCTAATAGGTGTACAAGCTGCACTTTTTTTCTATTTTTGCTCTTAAATGATTGCAAAAGTACTCGGGTAGCATAAATTCCGATCCATGAAAATTTGCTCCATGAAAGATGAACTCAAGTCACCCAAAAGTGTGTCTGGGAAAGAGCCATGAGCCAACTCCTGACGCTAGGGGGCTATGACTAGTCGGGTAGAGTGCTTAAACGTAAGGGGTCAACTACTTGGGGAAATTAATATCAATAAGAGGAAAAACATGTATTTACATATATTGTAAAATACATTTTATTCGAGTGATTGTTTTCATCATCAGATGCTACTCATCCGATATGTTTATAATGCAAGGCCAGTTTCGGATACGCATGATAGGAACCCAGGGCTACGAGCCCATCTCCTACGCTCGGGGGCTGGACTAGTCTGCCAAGATACGCTCGGAATGCTCCATGAGGGCTACTGACCGAGTATTTGTGCCAGTCGGGACGTCATCTTCCCTGGCTACGCTCCATGTGAGCTAACAACCGACCTCCGGCGCTAGTCGGAGTTCGCTTACCACTCGGCTAGGTAGGGTATGCCCCATGAGGGTCGCCTGCCAAATCCTATGCTAATGCTAGGTTTGGGTACCCTATTTGGTCACTACTCCGCTGGGTGAGGTATGCCTCATGAGGGTCGCCAGCCGAATCCTATGCTAATGCAAGGTTTGGGTACCTTATTCGGCTAATAACCGACCTCCGGCGCTAGTCGGAGCTCGAGTACCACTCGGTTGGGTAAGGTACGCCCCATGAGGGTCGCCGGCCGAATCCTATGCTAATACAAGGTTCAGGTACCTTATTTGGCTAACAACCGACCTCTGGCACCAGTCGGGGCTCGGGTACAACTCCGCTGAGTTGGGTACGCCCCCCGAGGGTCGCCAGCTGAATCTTATGAGATTTGGGTACCTTATTCAGCTACAATTTGGCTAGGCTGGATACGGTATGCCCCATGAGGGTCGCCAGCCGAATCCTATGCTAATGCAAGGTTCAGGTACCTTATTCAGCTTTACCAAAGTCAGAAAAGATCTACGTCGTCAAAACGCATCCGGGGTTCTCGTGCACTGCGTCACACCTGGGGAGGGCAAGCAAATTTTGCAATATACCTACTCAGGCTTCTGTGGCAACCAGGTTGCATCTAGAACATAAGTCGGAAAGGCTTGCGGACAAGGATCCCTCTGGCTGATGGTGGTTACCAACACCGGAGTACTCATCCTGACATGCGATGGATGCTACTCTTATAGAGCCTACGCTGGGTGGGTCGGTTTAGGCCGGCTTATTCGGTAGAAGG
This sequence comes from Oryza meyeriana var. granulata, assembly GCA_003991445.1. NCBI lineage: Eukaryota > Viridiplantae > Streptophyta > Magnoliopsida > Poales > Poaceae > Oryza > Oryza meyeriana. The sequence goes on from RYFJ01003303.1 coordinate 162,933, forward strand.
CCACCAAGATATGAGTTCCTACAGTAGCACGCTCAATTTGGGCCGCTCGCTGGCTGTGTTAAAATCACAGTGCTGGTGCACCAACAGGAACTGATGAGATAAACAGATATGCTTCATGAAGGCCTAATTGCTAAACACATGTGTTTGGGTATCTATCTTATCCACCAGGTATCGAGGATATATCCTTATAAGGATCACAAGCTGGTCTTCATTAAAATTGGGGATGCAGGTATTTTTCTCGAGTACACCTGACCACGCAATGGATTTAATTTCATAAAGTGGTACTCAGTCTACATGCTTGGCCAATAGTTTGTCACGTCCGGATTTTTCGCTTTCCGTTCTTTTTGTCCAATTGCAAAAATTCACCCTTGGTTTATTCGCCTAAAATAGCTTAATGAAAAATTCCATAATAAAAAGGATTTCATATGATTAAATAATTAATTATGGTATGATTTGTTTCTGTTGCTTAATCGGGTTTATTTGGATTTCGGAAGTGGAGTTCATTTCCCAATTTATTTTTCCCCTGACTCCAGACACTAATTTTTGCATCCATATAAATTCCTAGTTTCCCGGAGGTCCAAGTTCATTCTCCATTCCTCCAAATAATTCTAACAAATTCAAAAGATCCGAATTCAGCAATTTCCGCAAAGCCCCTGCCATTTTTTCCTTTTCTTTTTCCCTTCCTTTCTCTTTTCCCACTCAGGCCCCTGCCTTTCTCTCTTTTCTTTTTTTCCTCTTCTTCTCCTACCTTCGGCCAGGCCGAAGGCCTGCCTGCCTGCCTCCTCCGGCCGCCAGGCCTGGCCCGCCCCTGCGCCACGCCGCCTGGCCCTAGCCTGCTCCTGCCGCCGCCGCGCCGAGCCCGGCCCAACCGCCTCCACCCGCACCGAGCCCGGCCTGCCCCTGCCCCTGCGCCGTGCCGCCTCCTGGGCCGTGCCCACACCGCCGCGCCTCCAGGCCCATGCCGCCGCGCCTCCCTTCGCCCTAGCCACCGCGAGCCACCCTATATATATATATATATATATATATATATATATATATATATACGTGCAGCCGTCTCATCTGTTCCTTTTTCCTCCGAAGTCGCTGCCGCCGCCATCTGCTTCCGAAGCCACTGCGCCGTCCTCTTCCTCCGCTCGCCGACGCCGCCGCCACCCGGTCCGCTGCCCCTGCTCCGCCCCGGCGCCGTGGCCCTGCACTGCTGGCTGGCTGAGGCCAAAGCAGCCGGCAGGCTCTGTGTCCCCTTGTGTCTTTGACACGTGGGACCCGCCTGTAAAATCTCCTATTGATCCACACCGTTAGATTTCCCTAGATTAATCTTAGCCGTAGATTTCCTAATCCAATCTTGCCACTTCACCTCGCCACATCATCGCCACGTCATCCAATCCAGTACGCGTGTCGCCACGTGGCGTCCATGTCATCCTATCCACCACACCTCTAAACTCCCCCGGTCCATAGACCGAGTCTGTCGTGCACCTTTTCTCTGACCAGTGGTCCCCGCTCCTTTTCCTCCACAAAAATAATTTAATTTTTGAATTTAAAATCCAGAGAATATTCCAGGAATATTCTTTCTCTTTTTCTCGGATTTTTCCTGATTTCCAAACTTCCGGAGTTCCTATCTCATCCATCCGGGCTCCGATTCGACCCGTTCTTTTTCCTAAATTCTTCTAAAATGAGCTCTACGTCCTGGTTCAGTTGGTTATTTTAATTGATATTATTTTAGACTGTTTTCTTATTATTTATTTATTTTCGTTGCGAACGTATAGACGCGGAAGCCGAGGAGCAGTTTGCCGCAGAAGACGCAGAGCAAGGATAGTACTTGGAGCAAGGCAAGTGCACCCTTTGAACATATTGGACCCAATTTATAAAATATTTTTGTTGTGAAACATGCATTATTTTATTTATAAATTATCGATGGGTAGCATGACCTAATTGTTGTCATTCCATGCCTTTGATTATTGAATATCCTGTGATACCTTGTCACCCTAGCCTTTGTGAGTTGAACATAGGGGTCAACTCAGGATAGAGTAGTAATTGCTTAGCCTGCTCAAGTTGTTTTACAAGCAAAATATAATGATGATTAATAATATACTTATCACTGTTTTATTTGAACTGTGTGGCTGTGTGCTATCTTTCCAGTAGCATGTGTTGCACCGTGTAGTAAACAACGGGCGGATAAAATGTTTTGGACTGGGGTGATGGGTGGTTCTGTGTGAACCTGGTAAGAGGGTGAGGTATCTGTGTGATCTTTACCAGTTGATGTATCTGAGTGATCCTTACTAGGTTAGGTCTCTGTGTGCGCCTAATGTGAAGCTATGTGCTATTGTAGTTTTAGCAAGTTGCCTTGGTCAGTTAAGGACTTCACTTCATAAGTCAATGATCTGAGCCTAACGTACAACCACATGCCCTAATGGGAAGGACCTGGCCCAGTAGGATTCCGAGTCTTGGCACTACCGGCCCAGGTGGTTAGATGATAGGTGTTATGGTTAGCCGTGGGTACTTTCTTCTCTGTGTGAGGGAAAGGTGGCTCATGGGGAAAGGCAGTGTTGAGGCGGAGTTTCTAAAAAGCCTTGTTACAGATTCCTTGGCCGCACACAATGAGAAGTGTGATATTTGCGCATGGCCGTTAAGAGGATGATGTATCATGTGGGTAAAGCTGTACAACCTCTGCAGAGTGTTTAACTAATCTATTCGAATAGCCGCGTCCGCAGTCATGGACAATGCTCGGTGAGTTCTAATGAGGGGTAGTTTGCGAAAACAAGGGATGGTAATGATGCTGTGTGCAGGAAAATGTAATTAGCTATGTGGTCCTGTGTGGACAGATCCTGTGTGGATGGTTGGATGGTAACAATCGTTATTTAAAATGTTGTTTTTGAACTCTGTTTATAAAAGGTTTATAAATGCAACTGCTGTGTTATGCAAAGTAGCCTTAGCCTTTCTTTGTCAGCTGTGCATATGCATATTTCCGTGCACTTGCTGAGTATTACATGTACTCACCTTGCAATTCCCCCCAATTCCAGAAGAAAGGTTTCCGCTGTTTCCGGAGGAGTGTGCTGCTGAAGACGAGGAATAGGCCGTGTGCCCCAGTTGACTGCCTGTGGCATGTTAAATGGAGCTTCCACGTATTTATTTTATTTCCACTGTTTTCTTGTTTTCTTTAGGCCCTTCGTGGCATAATAAATGTAAACTTTAGCCATAAGGCTTGTCACAGTCAATTTATTAATTAATAGTTTAGTTTCCTTCGTGATGTTGGCTGTGATATTATTCTTGTGACTGTGTGTGCTAGCGTGATCCTGGGCTAGTACGTGTACACAGAGGGTCCTGTGTTGGGGTCCCACAAGGTTGGTATCAGAGCCGACGTCAACTGTAGGCCGCAGCCTTTGTTAGCCTGGTCGTACTTCAAAACTATTTTAAAAGAATCACAAAACAATATAATTTGTTCCTTCTTTACTCACTCTTTCTTGACTCTTCCCTTTTTCGGAAATCTTCCCCTACCTATTTTAATTTCTACTGTCAGCCATGGAAGGAGGATCTACACCAGTGATGCATTGGGTCTTGTGAAGCTTCGTCGCGAACCAGGGTTTAGCTGTAGAAGTGGCTTTTGTTTTGGGTCGCTTTGCCTGTAGTTAGTAGTTCACGTTAGTAAGACGTTAAGGTTGTGTGTTAGAGGCGTTGTTTGTTTTTTTAGTTTTTGGTTTTTCCGGTTTGTCGTACGGTCTGTTTGTAGCCCTCCGGCTTTTTGACAGTCATATGTTTGTTTTGGTCTGGATGTGCTGTTCTACCCCATTAGTTGCCCTTCTTCTTAGAGCTGTTCTTTCCTTCCTAGTACCTCTCTAACGGGCCACATGTTGAACAGATGGTGAACACCAGGACAGGCATTCGTTTGTTTCTCGGATTTTTGCTTCTCAACATTAGTTTCCCACCATACCTCTTAAGTGCTCCTTGCTTATCCAAACCCCGGGGTTAGAAATGAGAACCCAAACCGGTTGTCCAAGAGTGAAAATTGAAATAGAGGGTGTAGAGTTCTTTGCCAATCTGATTATGTTAGATACACCCCAGCTTGATGTCATCCTAGGGATGGACTGGTTGCAGACCCACAAGACAGTGTTAGATTGTGGAAGTCAATCAATCACTTTAGAAAACTCTAAATGAGAGAAGATGAAATTCAAAGCCTTAGCTAATCCCCCTTGGAAAGGAGCCGTAGTGCACCACATGGAGATCTCTGAGCTACAGAAAGTACCGGTTGTTAGAGAATATCTATAAGTTTTTCCTGAAGAATTGTCAGGCATGCCACCACATAGAGATATTGAGTTTGTCATCGATCTAGTTCCAGGGACATCGCCCATATCCAAGAGGCCATACCGTATGGCAGCTAATGAGTTAGCAGAGATGAAGAAGCAGATACAAGAGTTGCAAGAGAAAGGTTTTGTGAGGCCTAGCTCATCACCATGGGGAGCCCCAGTTATTTCTGTTGAAAAGAAAGATGGGACGAAGAGAATGTGTGTTGATTATCGTTGCTTAAATGATGTAACCATCAAGAACAAGTATCCTTTGCCTCGGATTGATGATCTATTTGATCAGATGAAAGGAGCAGGTGTGTTCTCCAAGATTGACCTAAGATCAGGGTATCATCAACTTAGGATTGGACCTGAGGATATCCCTAAGACGGCGTTTTCCACTAGATATGGACTCTATGAGTACACAGTTATGCCTTTTGGGTTGACAAATGCCCCTGCCTATTTCATGAACATGATGAACAAGGTATTCATGGAATATTTGGACATGTTTGTTGTTGTTTTCATTGATGATATTCTGGTCTATTCTAAAGATGAGAAAGAGCACGCGCACCATCTGAGGCAGAAGATCATAGATCAACACAAATCCTTAAAGGAATAATATCACAACTGGACGTAGGGTATTACACATTGAGGGCCTGAACCAGTATAAATCTCCCCGTGTTCCTTTGCAATCCACCGAGTTTCCATCCGCCGGGTATCCCCATATTCATATTGCTGGTGTAAAACATCGACATTTACTTAGCTTGACTAGATGTCCAAACTTGCGTATGACTTTCTTCTTGTATGAGCAGCCTTCAAGACCAATGTGCAGACTCAGTTCAGCACATTTGCCGAAGAAATCAAAGTAATAAAGGATTTGCGGAATGCCATAGTGGACTTGGCGAAGACTTTATTAGATATTATGCAGCTGGGCCAAGCTGGGTCCAGTTCAAATTCTCCTTCCCAGGTGGTTCAACGTCTTCAAGAGGCTCTGGCTATCTTGAAGGAATTCGCCACTGGGCATGCCACTGTGGGCATCTCTCAAGCCTTAGCCATGACGAAGTCTCTCTACTCTCGGGTAGATATTGAGGCAATTGGTGAAGGATTTGCTGAGGGCGCCACCCCGGAAGAGAGATTAGAGCTGATAAACCAGGCTAGGCTGACTGCTTGGGCAATAGCTGAGGATCTGCCATTGTAAAAAACAAACTCTTTAAGTAGTTAGTGTATGGGAAGGACAGAAACAATTTGTATGTATTGTAAATATTTTTGTCTATTGTGAAATCTTACTAAGTGCATGTTCTATCGTAGCCATCATTAGTCTTACCCGACTAGCCAATCTATGCCAAGCATTAAAGACCAACTTTAAAAAGCGTTTATCCCATGAGACTATACTCGGCAAGACTTAGCATAATCATTATAAAACTTCATGACTTGGATAAAATAGACTCAAACTTTAGTAATAACCAAAGATAATAACAAGGGATGTGTTATCATTATGTAGGCCCCGACTCACTACTCAGTTGAAATAATCGGCGTAGTGGGTCAGAGTAAAAAATTTCATTTATATATGAAAATTGAGTACAATGCTCAGGTATAAAAAAGACGTAGCTGGTCTATGTTCCATGAGTTATTGATTTGGACTCTGTCTTCTGTCTTTAGTCGGTAAGCACCCGAACGTGTTATCTCAGCAATAATGAACGGCCCCTCCCATAAGGGAGATAATTTGTGCCTGTCTTTAGTGGTTTGTATTTTCTCAAAATGAGATCTCACGCCGTAAAGACGGGGCCATGAACATTACGACTGTGATAACAACGTAGTCCTTGAAGATATCTTGCTGACTGGATGGTTGTGATATCCCTTGCTTCTTCCAACTAATCGAGCTTGACCACTCGGTCTTCATTTGACTTGTCTTTTGAGTGGGCCCAGACTCATGGAGAGACAAACTTCAACTCAGTTGGTAACACAGCCTCAGCACCATAGACTAGGAAGAAGGGGGATTGCCCTATTGCTCGACTGACCGTGGTTCATAAGGACCACAGAATGGATGGGAGTTCTTGCACCCACCGCCCTGCGTATGGTCGTAGTCGGTCGAACACCCTAGTCTTGATACCTTGTAAGACCATGCCGTTTGCACGCTCGTCCTGCCCATTGCTTTGTGGGTGAGCCACTGAAGCATAACAGATCTTGATGCCAAAGTTGTCACAGAAATCTTGAAAGATGCCGTCAGTAAACTGAGTGTTGTTATCCGTTATGATGCGATTGGGAACTCCTCACCGGTAAATAATACCCATGAGGAAGTCTTTTGCCCTAGCCGCTGTGATGGTAGCAATGGGTTTGCCGTAAACCACTTCGTGAACTTGTCCACTGTGACAAACAAGTGTGTGAACCCTCCTGGCACTTTCTTAAACGGCCTGACCATGTCAAGCCCCCAAACTACAAGGGCCAAGATATTGAGATTGTCTATAACTCCTGAGCTGGTAGATGTGTTTGCCAAGTAAAGAATTGGCATCCCTCGCATGTCCAAACTATGTCTTTAGCGTCGGTAACTGTAGTTGGCCAGAAAAACCCTTGCCTGTAAGCCTTTCTGACTAATGTACTTGATGCGGCATGGTTGCCACATAGGCCTGAGTGGATGGATAGCAGAATCTACTTGCCCTCCTCAGGTGTAGCGCTGCGCATGAGGACTCCAGATGCGCTTTGATGATAAAGGTCTTCTCCGACTACAAGGAAACATTTGCTTCAACACTTGATTCACTCGGCTTCGCTGCGGTCTTCTAGGAGTTCGTCTTCAAATAGGAATTGGATAATTGGAGTCCGCTAGTCTTGAGATATAATTAGCACTTCCCTTGGTTCCAGGGTAGGTTCAGCCCCCGACTACTCAAGATCAGGCTTTCTCTTGACTGATGGCTCCAACAGTTGCTCGACGAAAACTCCAGTCAGGACCACTTCTTGGTTGGTTCCCATGTTGGCTAGTTTGTCAACGGCCTCATTGTATTGGCACAAAACATCTGTGATTTCCAGCCCATCAAACTTGTTCTCCAACTTCCATACTTCTTCATAATATGCCGCCATATTGTCGTCCAGACACGTCCAATCTTTCATAACTTAGTTTACCATGAGTTAGGAATCCCCGTGAACCACCAATCATCGGATACCGAGTGATATGGCAATATGGAGCCCGTGGATCAGTGCTTCATACTCGGCAACATTGTGAGATGCTGAAAAATGTATTTGAAGGACATATTTTAGTTTTTCTCTAGTAGGTGTCATCAGAATGATGCCGGCTCTTGCTCTGCAGATCCGTAGAGAACCGTCGAAGTATATCGTCCAGTATTCAAGCTTGTCTGCTGGTGTAGCCGTCTGAACTTCTGTCCGACCACAAAGTCGGCAAGTGCTTGTGATTTGATTGCTATTCATGGTTGAAAGATAATGTCAAATGCCATCAATTCGAGCGCCCATTTAGTGATTATGTCAGTTGCTTCGTGATTATGTAGGGTGTCCCCGTGTGGATACGATGTGAAAATTGTAACCTGATGTGATTGGAAATAGTGCACCAACTTCTAGACAGTTATGAGAAATCCATATAGTAGCTTCTGGACTTGGGGATATCGCATCTTGGATTCATCTAGGACTTCGCTGACAAAGTAAACTGGTCTTTAAACTTTTTGTATATGTCTTGGCTGTGCCCGCTTGATAACCAGAACTGTGCTGATTACCTAAGTGGTTGCTGCCAGATACAATATAAGTGATTCCTGGGGCATTGGTGATGCCAGCATGGGTGGTGATGTAAGGAACTTCTTGAAATCTTCGAAGGCTTGTTAGGCTTCTGGCATCCATTGAAAATTGTCAAGTTTCTTCAATAGTTTAAAAAAGGGCATGCCCTGTCGCCGAGTCGGGAAACAAATCGGCTGAGCACCGCCATGCAACCAGTCAGCTTCTGTATATCCTTTTGGCTAGTCAGGGGAGCCATATGCTTGATTGCATTGATTTTCTTTGGATTTGCCTCAATGCCACGTTGTGAAATGATGAAGCCGAGTAGATTTCTCGAAGGTACTCCGAAGATGAACTTTTCCAGGTTCAGCTACATCTTGAATTGTCAAAGGCTTTGAAAAATTTCTTCTAAGTCTGCAATGAGGTCCTCCTTGACTTCGGTCTTGATCACCAAGTCATCGACATATGCCTCCACGTTGCACCCAAGTTGAGTGTGAAGACACCGCTGGATAGCACGTTGATACGTTGCGCCAGTATTTTTCAAACCGAACGGCATAGTGACTTAGCAGTATGCCCCGAATGGCGTGATAAAAGACGTTTTTAGGCAGTCCTCCTCTTTTAGGCTGATTTGATGATATCCCGAATAGCAGTCGAGAAAGCTAAGTAAGTCGCATCCCGCAGTTGAATCGACCATCTGATCTATCCTGGGTAGACCAAATGGATCTTTGGGATACACCTTGTATAAGTTGGTATAGTCGACGCACACGCACCATCTACCGTTCTTCTTCTGGAACAGGACTGGGTACGCTAGCCAATCCGGGTGGTAGACCTCCTTGATGAACCCAGCTGCTAGGAGCTTGGTTATCTCCTCGCGGATAGTATCTTTGCGGTCTTGTGCGAAGCATCGTAGTCATTGCTTGACTGGTTTGGCATCCGACTTGATGTTTAGGGAATGCTTGATCACCTCCTTTGGTACACCAGGCATGTCGGAAGGTTTCCAAGAAAATATGTCCCTGTTTGCCTGGAGGAAGATGATGAGCTCGTCTTCCTATTTGGGGTCGAGTCCGGTCCCGACAAGCGCAGTCTTGGTAGGGTCGGAAGGGTCCAGAGGGATCTTCTTTGTTTCTGAATCTGCTAAAATTCCTGACTTGGCTGCTTTCTTGGTTAGGACTTGGTCATGCTCCTTCGAAGTTGTTGCAGCTAGTCGGATATTGCTTCGTCCGACTACCGCGTTGTTAGACTAGGCCAGCTCACTGCTTTCCTTATCACAGGTGAAGGCTTGCTTGACGTCACTGTGTAAAGAGAGAACTCCTACTGGTCCTGGCATCTTGAGCACCATGTACGTATAGTGAGGCACTGCAATGAACTTGGCGAGTGCAGGTCGTCCGAGTATGGCATGGTAGGTGGTCTTGAAGTCAGCGACCTCGAAATAGATGTTCTCTGTGCGAAAGTTTTCCAGCGTGCCGAAAGTCACCGGCAGAGTGATCTGTTTGAGTGGAGTTGAAGAAAGACCGGGGATTACCCCTTGGAAGGGAGCTATACTCGGCCGCAGCTTGGATCGGGGTATCTTCATCTCGTCGAGCGTTTTGGCGAATAAGATGTTGTGCGCTTCCTCTATCGATGAGAACTTTCTTCAACTTGATGCTTCTAATGACCGAGTCTAGGACGAGTGGATAGCGTCCTGGATGTGTTACTCGGTCGGGATGATTTGTGCGGTCGAATGTAATTGCCATCTCAGACTAGCGCAAATATTGTGGGGCGTCAGACGAGACCGAGTTCTCATCTCGGGCGGTTAGCTTCTGTTTACACCTGGACTCATATGCTGATGGCCCCCCGAATATGTGATTGAGTTCGGCTTGGGGATCTTGATAATCGCCAGCTATGCCCAAGTCCGGCTTGTCTTTGTCCTTTTGCTCGCCGGATGCCAATGTCTGCTCGGAAGCAAACTTCTTGAGCATGAAGTAGTTCTTGGCCGCATGTTTCCCCTTTGGGTGGAAAGGGCATGGCCCGTGCTTGACTTTTTAGTAGTCGTCTGTCCTTGGGGGTCGCGGTCGGTTGCGCTCGACAGTTGCTCTGACATCCTCTGACTTGCGCTTGAGGTTCCTGGCCTTAGACGGGGCCGCATCATCGGTGTCCTTTTGCTCCTTCTGTTAGTGCTCCTTTTTGTCATCAAGTGCTTCAGCGACGGGATCAGCTGAGTCAGCGTACTTGTTTGCCATGTCAAACAAAGCCTTGTCAGAATTGGGAGGCTTCCATGTGAACTTAGTAATGAACGGGGTATCCTTTACTCCTTTTTGAAAGGCAGCAATGACAACCTCGTCCTTGATTTTAGGTATTGAGTTCCTTTTCTCAGAGAATCGCTTGATGAAGTCACGAAGGGACTCCTTTTTTCTTTGATGGCACTAGTACAGATCGTACTCAGAGGACGGTCTCTGTAAGTTCCTTGGAAATTGGCCATGAAACATTCATAGAGTTCCCCATAGGAGCCGATCGACCGCCTGGGAAGCCCCGTCAGCCATGTTCATGCTGAGTCAACCAAGGCAACTGGTAGGTACTTTGCCATGGCCTTATGGTCACCTCTAGCCGCATGGATCATCAAGGTATACACGGTAAGCCAAGACTCTGGGTTGGTTTTGCCGTCGTACTTCTCTATGCTAGTCGGCTTGAAGTCGGATGGCCAATCAACTAGTTGTAGTTCATGTGTGAAGGCCGGAACTCCTTCATCTAGGTGAGGGCACTGACTCCGACTGCGATGAAGAAACCGCTCGTGGTGGAGGCCAAAGCGCTCGTGCTCGTCCTCAAGTCAGTGGAATTCATCTTCTTCGCATTCTCAGCGTCGAGCGTTGATGTCATGGTGGAGATCTCATCGTAGTCGTCCCCGAGAGTCCTAATTATCCCGGCGCTCATCATGATGGTACCACCATCGGTGCCGTTTCGTTTGACGGTATGAACGAATCTCCAAACTGCTGTTGTTGTTGACATGCTGTAGCAGTTATCATGGCCTTGATCCTTACGATAGTTGGGGTGGCTTGGTGATCGGGCCCGAGCTGCAAGGTGTTCAATAGCGTGGCAGCAGCCACAACGTTCTGCTATGGAGTCACAAACATGTCGTGGTCGCCCACTCTGGTCTAGAGGATCTCTTGCTGGGCAGTCTGCCCAGCCTTGCATAGATTGTCATTGCGAGCGTCGTGCTCGACCTGCAGGCGTCGCGAATCCTCCTCTTGTTGCTCACGTGGTCGGCGGGCTTCCTCCTCTTCCTGGTTGCGTAGTCGGCGCGCATCTTGCCCAAGGGTTGATCCCTTCAATGCCATGAATACTTCACGTGCTGGAGAAAAGTTCCCGAGCTGCTGTCCGACTAGGAGTCGGATTCAGAGTAGTTCAAAGGGGTGATGACAACCCCAACTTCCCTAGATCCAATCCCGAGCGGCTCTAGGCTGTATCCGAGTCGAATTTTAGGAGATTGGTTCTGCTGCATCGGATTTAGATTGAAGATGTCCACGGCGTTGCCGAGCTCGAACGGAAAATTGACGATCTCTTCCTCCCTAAGCCCAATCCTGACTGGCTTGTGGCCAAGTCTGAGCTGAACGCCAGGAATAAGAGTTGTCCCAGGACTTGTATGTCTTGGAAATCGTCGTAGCAAGTCGCTGAAGATTGTTGCAGTGTTGAGTTAGCCGACTGGCGCTAGGTCGGCGTGGTTCCTGGCCGATCGGGTCGAAACCAAGTAGGACAGGGTGAGGTTGCCAAGATTGTCGGTGATGAAGTCGAGGTTCCCAAAGCTAATCACTTGTCTGGGGAAGAACTTGACACCGTCAACTCTGGTGATTAGATCCATCAGGCTTGTTGACGATGATCTTGATGAAGCCCTTACCTAGCGTGCCAACTGTCGATGCTTTGTGTCAGCAATAATTATATGAGGCTATTCGCTAGATCTAAACTTGATGGATGCAAAGGAATACGAGACCAGTTTATCCTGGTTCAGGCCCTCAAGATAAGGTAATACCCTACGTGGCGGCCATGTCACTACTGTATCAACACCACGTCATCCTAGCATCGTATGTGTCCACCATGTCAGCGCCACGTGGTATCCCCTATAGTGGAGGCCATGGGCCCCGGGTACCTCAAGGAGGGCAAATTATGGCCACTCGGACAGAGGATAGGCTGGTCCCTACAATTGTAGATAGAGTAGGACTCGGCTTCATATTATCTTGCATGACAAGGAAAGGGATATAGTCCTAAGCCGTATACTCTATGTACTGATAAGGAAAGTCCTGGTCATATCAACTGGGTTTCTAACCCTGTAATCCTCATCCCTCCAGTACATAAGGAGGGTAGGAAGCCCTCGGGGCATATGATAATCTCACTAGAGCAATACCGTGAAAGCGAATACACCACAACTGGAAGTAGGGTACTACCTCACACCAAGAGCCTGAACCAGTATAAATCTCGTGTGTCCTTTCAAATCCATCGAGTTTAAGTCCGACAAACAGCCCCATATAATTATTGCCGATACAAAACATCGACAGTTGGTGTGCCAGGTAGGGGCTTCGTCGAGATCATCTTCATTAAGCCTGATGGATCCAATCATCGGAGTCGACGGCGTCAAGTTCTTCCTAGGCAAACAATCAGCTTTGGGAGCCTCGACTTTGTTGCCGACAAACTCAGTTGACCTTACCTTGTGTTCAGACTCGTTTCAACCCAATCGGCCCAAGCGAACAAGCCAACTCAGCGCCGGTTTGGCCTACTCAAACTCCGCAGCAGTTTTTAAGCATCCTACTTCGCAACACCAAGATCTACGAGTTCTGGGAAAAACTCTCTTTCCTGATATTCGACTCGGGATTCAGCTCCAAGCTGATCAAGATCAGGTCTGGGGGAGACAAGATCATCAATTTCCCATTCGGACTCAACAAAGCGCCAACAATCTTCACATTCCAATCTAATGCGGCAAAGAACCAATCCCTTGGAATTCGACTCAGATATGGCCCAGAGCTGCTCGAGATCGGATCTAGGGAGGTTGGAGTTGTGATCACCCCCTGAATTACTCCGACTTCGACTCACAATCAGACAACAACTCGGGAAGCTTCTCTCCACCACGCGAAGTGTTCATAGCATAAAAGCGATCAACCCTAGGGCAAGACGCATGCTAACTACGCTACCAGCAAGAGAAGGAAGCTCGCGACTACGTGAGCAACAGCATTTGAGGACTCAAGAAGCCTGACAAGACGAGCATGCGCTTGCAATGATAACTTGCTCAAGGATGGGTGGACTGCCCAACAAGAGATCCTCCAAACCCGAGTGGGTGACCATGACGTCTTTGTGACCCCACAGTAGAACTTCGTGGCTATGCTTCCCCTTGTACATTGTTGTGGATACCTTGCAGTTTGGGCCCGACCACCAGGCTACCCCGACTATTGCAAGGATTAAAGCTATGATCACTACTGCTTGGGGTTCTGGGTTTGCAACATGTCAACAACGGACAACAGGGTCTAGTGACACACGCATCCATACCATCAAATAAGCGGCTATAGATGCAGCAACATGTCTACCTGTGCAGCACGGCGCGAGCAGATGGATGTAGTCAGCATCACTCGGGGTCCACCGCAGGCTCACTGTCGGCCATCACAATGACAATCGACGGCGGTACCATCATGACAAGCACTAGGATAACCAAGACGCCCAAGAACGATTACGACAAGATCTCCGCCCCGACATCAATGCTCAATGCCGAGAACACGAGGAAGATGAACGCCGCCGACTTGAAGATGAACACGAATGCTTCGGTCTCCCCCACGAGCGGTTTCATCGCCGCAGTCGGAGTCGAAGCCCCCACTCAGATGAAGGAGTTCCAGCCTTCACACATGAGCTACAACAAGTTGACTGGCCATTTGGCTTCAAGCCGACTGGTATAGAGAAGTATGACGGCAAGACCAACCCGGAATCCTGGCTTACAGTGTATACCTTGGCGATCCGAGCAGCTGGAGATGACCACAAGGCCATTGGTGAATTACCTCCCAGTCACCCTAGCCAACTCGGCACGGACGTGCTTGACGGGGCTTCCCAGGCGGTCTATTGGCTCCTGGGGGGAACTCCATGAACACTTTGTGGCTAACTTCCAAGGAACCTACAAGAGGCCATCATCCGAGTACGATCTGTACCAATACCATCAGAGAAAAAACGAGTCTCTCCATGACTTCATCAAGCATTTTTTCGAGAAGAGGAATTCAATCCCCAAAATCAAGGATGAAGTTGTCATCGCTGCCTTTCGCAAGGGAGTCAAGGACACACCGTTCATCGCAAAATTTACTTGGAAGCAGCCCAACTCCATCAAAGCTCTATTCAACATGGCCAATAAGTATGCTAATTCAGCCGAAGCTTCCGTCGAAGCACTTGACGACAAGAAGGAGCCACAAAAGAAGGAGCAACGGGAGACGGACGACGTAGCCCCATCTAAGGCAGGGAACCGCAAGCGCAAGTCGGAGGACATCATGGCAACAGTCAATCGCAACCGTCCTCGACCTCCTAGAACCAAAGATTATTAGAACGACGAGTGACATGCTTGGGGGCTCAAAAGCTCAAATGCAAGGATGGCATCCCCACTCCAACTTGTGCAATACCGACATCTAAGTTGTTTTCTGATAAATATTTTCTCTTTTATATGACATTCTTATCTAAATGGGCTAGGAGGCAACTCACTTCCCTATGGTTTGACTCAGATATGACTTAACACCAGTCGGGATCAGACCTAGGGGGATGAGATCGTCCATTCCTCACTCGACCTCGCCGATGCCGCAGCCGCTTACACCTAATATGTGTACATACTGTGCATTTTTTCTTTTGCTCTTAATGATTGCAAAAGTACTCGAGTAGCATAAATTCCGATCGGTGAAGCTTTGCTCCATGAAAGGCAAACTCAAGTCACCCAAAATGCGTGTCTGCAAAAGAGCCATGAGCCGACTCTTGACGCTCGGGTGCTATGACTAGTCGGGCAGAGTGTTTAAATGTAAGGGGTCAATTACTCGGGGAAATTAATATCAATAAGAGGAGGAACACATATTTACATACATTGTAAAATATTTATATTTTCTTTGGGTGATTGTTTTCTTCATCAGATGCTACTCATCCGATATGTTTATAATGCAGGGCTAGTTCCGAATACGCGTAACAGGAACTCATGGCTACGAGCCTATTTACTACGCTCAGGGGTTGGACTAGTTTCCATGACACCAATTGGAGTGCGACGCTTCAAGAATCACTCGGAATGCTCCATGAGGGCTACTGACCGAGTACTTGTGCTAGTCGGGACACGAATGTCACCTTTACCTTGGTACGCCCTATGGGGGCTAATAACTGACCTCCGGCACCAGTCGGGGCTCGGGTACCACACTGCTAGGTAGGATACGCCACATGAGGGTCACCAGCCGAATCCTATGCTAATGTGAGGTTCGGGTACCTTATTTGGCCACAACTCAGTTGGGTAGGGTATACCCCATGAGGGTCGCTAGCCGAATCATATGCTAATGCGGGGTTCAGGTACCTTATTCGACTATAATTTTGCCAGGTTAGGTATGCCCCAAAGAGGGTTGCCAGCAAAATCCTGCGCTAGCGCAGCATTAGGGTACCTGTTTGGCCAAAACAAGGAAAGAAACCACTATAGGAGCTCTCAATCAAGAAGAAGCCAGAACACGTACAATCGGAGGTTGCACCAAACCCAAAACCTATGGAGGTGCTTGTTATTTTTCAAGACTAGAGGACCCAAATCATTCGATTCCTACTAGAAGACGAACTTCCTAAAGATCACGTCTTCCTAAAGATCACAACGAAGTCGAGTAAATCAAGCGACGGAGCAAAACCTTTATCATAGTCAGAGAAGACCTATATCGTCAAAGCGCATCTGGAGTACTCATGCACTGCGTCACACCTGAGGAGGGCAAGCAAATCCTGCAATCTATCCACTCGGGCATCTGTGGCAACCATGTTGCATCCAGAACATAAGTTAGAAAGGCTTACAGACAAGGATTCTGTCGATGTTTTGTATCAGCAATAATAATATAGGGCTACTCGTGAGACCTAAACTTTACGGATTGCAAAGGAACATTAGCATCACCCGACTATGTAGTCTGCACCGAGTAGATTGATAGGAACTTAAGAAAAAAGTTCACTTCTAAAAGCTATACTCGGGCAAACATAGCATAATCATTGTAAAACTTCACAACTAAAACAAAACAAGCTCCTATTTTATTAACGAGGCACATAATACATGCAGCCTCTGACTCACTATTCGGTTGAAACAAGCGATGTAGTGAGTCAGAGAAAAGACTTTGTACATATATATAGAAAATACAAAACTCAGGTATAGAAAGGACGTAGCTGTTCTATATTCCATGAGTTGCTGACGAGGGCATTGTCTTTAGTCTTAAGTTGGTAGGCGCCCGGACATGTCACCTCAGCGATAATGAATGGCCCTTCCCATAGAGAGGATAGTTTATGCTTGTCTTTGGTGGTTTGTATTTTTCTCAAGACAAGATCTCCCACCAAAATGGCACGGCCACGGACATTTCGACTGTGATAACGACATAGGTTTTGAAGATACCTTGCCGACTGGATAGTTGCAATATCCCTCGCTTCTTCCAGCTGATAGAGTTCGACCAATCGGGTTTTGTTTGATTCGTCTTCTGAGTGGGCCCGAACTCGTGGAGAGCTGAACTCCAACTTGGTTGGTAACATAGCCTCAGCACCATAGACTAGGAAGAAAGGAGATTGCCCTATTGCCGGACTAACCGTGGTTCTCAGAAACCAGAGAACGGATGGGAGCTCTTGTACCCACCGCCCTGCATATGGTTGTAGTCTGTCGAACACCCTAGCCTTGATACCTTGTAAGACCATGCCATTAGCACGCTCGACCTACCCATTGCTTCGTGGGTGTGCCATAGAAGCAGAACAGATCTTGATGCCAAAATTGTCACATAAATCTTGAAATACGCTGCCCGTGAACTGAGTACCGTTGTTTGTTATGATGCGGTTTGAAACCCCAAATCGGTATAAAATACTCATGATGAAGTCCTTTGCTTGTGCCGCTGTTATGGTAGCAACGGGTTTTGCCTCAATCCACTTTGTGAATTTATCCACTGTGACGAACAAGTGTGTGAACCCTCTTGGCACTTTTTTGAATGGCCGGACCATGCCGAGTCCCCAAACTGCAAAGGGCCAAGAGATTGGAATTGTTTGAAGTTCTTGAGCTAGAAGATTTGTTGGTCTTGCTTAGAATTGGCATCCCTCACATGTGCGAACTATATCTCTAGCGTTTGTTACTGCAGTCGGCCGAAAAAACCCTGCCTGTAAGCCTTTCCGACTAACGTCCTAGATGCGGCATGGTTGCCACAGATACCCGAGTAGATTGATTGCAGAATCTACTTGCCCTCCTCGGGTGTGACGTAGCACATAAGGACCCCAGATCCGCTTCTGCGGTACAGGTCTTCTCCAACGGTAGTTTCATCTGCCTCGACGCGATGCCGAGCGGCCGGCTCAAGTCAGCCGCACATCGCTTGGGACATACCCAACCTGACAAAATTATAGCCAAATAAGGTACCCGAACCTCGTATTAGCATAGGATTTGGCTGGCGACCCTCATGGGGCGTACCCTACCCAACAGAGTTATGGCCAAATAAGGTACTCGAACCTTGCATCAGCATAGGATTCGGCTGGCGACCCTCATGGGGCGTACCCTACCCAGCAGAGTGGTACCCAAGCTCCGATTGGTGCCAGAGATCGGTTATTAGCCGAATAAAGTACCCGAACCTCACATTAGCATAGGATTCGGCTGGCGACCCTCATGGGGTGTACCTTACCCAGCAGAGTTGGGACCCAATAAGGTACCCAAACCTAGCATTAGCATAGGATTCGATTGACGACCCTCACGGGGTGTACCCTACCTAGCCAAGTGGTACCTGAGCCCCGACTGGTGCCGGAGGTCGGTTATTAGCCCACATGGAGAGTACTAAAGTAAAGGTGACATTCGAGTCCTGACTAGCCTGAGTACTTAGACAATAGCCCTCGTTGAGCATTCCATGTAATGCTTGAAGCGTCGCACTCCAAGTGTATCATGGCAAACTGGACCAGCCCTCGAGCATAGGAGATAGGCTCGTAGCATTGAGTTCCTATTACGCGTATCCAGAACTAGCCCTGCATTATAAACATATCGGATGAGTAGCATCTAATGAAGAAAACAATCACCCGAAGAAAATTTATGTATTTTACAATAAATGTAAATATGTGTTCCTCCTCTTATTGATATTAATTTCCCCGAGTAGTTGACCTCTTACGTTTAAACACTCTGCCCGCTAGTCATAGCCCCCTGGGTGACTTGAGTTCATCTTTCATAGAGCAAAGTTTCACGGATTGGAATTTAAGCTACTCAAGTACTTTTGCAATCATTAAGAGCAAAAATAGAAAATGCGCAGAATGTACACCTATTAGGTGTAAGTTGCTGCGGCATTGGCAAGGCCAAGTGAGGAATATCATATAAAGGAAAAAATATTTATCAGAAGGCAACTTAGCTGTTCGGTATTGCACAAGTTGGGAGTGGGGATGCCATCCTTGCATTTCAGCTTGTGAGCCCCCGAACATGTCACTTGTCATTCTGATAATCTTCAGTTCTAGGAGGTCAAAAACAGTTGTGACCAACTGCCACAATGAAGTCATCCGACTTGCATTTGCGGTTCCCGGTTTTAGTCAGGGCCGCGTCATCGGTGTCCTTCCGTTCTTTTTGTCGAGGTGCCTTTTTTGTCATCAAGGGCCTCAGCAAAGGGGTCGGCCGAGTCAGCGGATTTGTTCGCCATGTCGAACAAAGCCTTGACAGAGTTGGGAGGCTTCCGAGTGAATTTAGCAATGAACGGGGTGTCTTTGACTCCTTTTCGAAAGGCGGCGATGACGACCTCGTCCTTGATCGTTGGGATTGAATTCCTCTTCTCAGAAAACCTCATGATGAAATCGCGAAGAGACTCGTTCTTCCTTTGGTGCAACTGATAGAGATCATGCTCAGAAGATGGCCTCTCGTAAGTACCCTAAAAGTTGGCGATAAAGCATTCCCGAAGTTCTCCCTAGGAGCCGATTGACCTCTTTGGGAGTGCTGTTAGCCATGTCCTCGCTGAGTCAGCTAGAGCAACTGGGAGGTAGTTAGCCATGGCCTTGTGATCTCCTCCAGCTGCTCGGATCGCGACAGTGTAGACCATGAGCCAGGACTCGGGATTGGTCTTCCTGTCATACTTCTCGATTCCAGTCGGCTAAAAACCCGACGGCCAGTCGACCTGTTGCAGCTCCTGGGTGAAGGCCGGTACTCCTTCATCTGCATGAGGACTTCGGCTCCAACTACGATGGTGAAATCGCTCGTGGTGGAGTCCGAGTGCTCGTTCTCATCTTCCAGTTAGCGCTACTCATCTTCCTCGCGTTCACGGCGCCGTGCGTTGATGTCTTGCCGAAGATCACCTCGTAGTTAGCCTCGGAAATCTTGGTTGGCTTGACGGTCGTTTTGTTGTCAACGCTGCCGGTCAGTGTTGGGGTTGCCGAGTGATGTCTGGCATGACTCCGGGTGCACCTAACTGGAGCCGGCCGCTCGAAGTCGTGAGGCGGATGAGACCGCCGTTGGAGAAGCCGACCGGTTGTTCGGTATGAGGGTATCGCCCGACTGTTGATGCTGCTGACACGCAGCAGCGGTGATCATAGCTTTTATCCTTGCTATAGTCAGGGTGGCCTGGTGATCAGACCCAAATTGGAGCGTGTCCAATAAAGTTGCAGCAGCCACGACGTTTTGCTGAGGCGTTACGAAGACGTCGTGGTCACCGACTTGGGTTTGGAGGATTTGTTGTTGAGCAATCTGCCCAGCCCTGCATAGATCGTTGTTGCAGGCGTCGCGCTCGGCGTGCAGGCGTCTTGCCTCTTTTTCCTGTTGTTCTTGCAGTCGGCGGGCCTCTTCCTCTTGCTACTCGTGTAGTCGGCATGCCTCCTGAGTGAGAGTTGAGCCCTTGGACACCATGAAGACTTCGCATGGTGGAGAGAAACTTGCCGAACTGCTATCCGACTTGGAATCGGAATCAGAGTAGTTGATGGGGGTGATTACAACTCCGACCTTCCTAGATCCAACCTCGAGCGGCTCTGGGCCGTATCCGAGTCGAACTCTAGGGATCGGGTTTGTGCATCGGATGTTGATTGAAGTTCTTTGCGGCATCGCTGAATCCGAACGGGAGATTGACGATCTCCTCAAGGCCGATTCGAGTCAAACACCTAGGCATGTTGAAAATTGCCACAGCAAGTCGACGAGGGTTGCCGCAGCATTACGTGGGCCGACTGGCGCGAAGTTGGCTTGGTCCCTGGCCGATCGGATCGGGTCCGAGTCGAACAGGGTGAGGTTGTCAAATTTGTCGGTAATGAAGTTGAGGCTCCCGAAGGTAATTGTTTCCCCGGGGAAGAAGTTGATGCCGTCAACTCCGGAGCTTAGATCCATCAGGCTTGTCGAAGATGATCTCACTGATGCCCCTACCTGGCGCGCCAACTGTCGATGTTTTGTATCGGCAATAATAATATAGAGCTACTCGTAAGACCTAAACTTGATGGATTGCAAAGGAACATGAACAATTTATACTGGTTCAGGCCCTCGAGATGAGGTAATACCCTATGTCCAGTTGTGGTGTATTGCCTTTGAGGTTTCTCTGGTGAGATTTGTGCTATGATTGTCTCTGCCCTCAAGGGGCGCCCTGCCTCCCCTTATATACCGGGGGACAGGGTTACAGAGAAGGAATCCCAGTCGGACTCCGACCAAGGGATTTCCTTCTAGGAATACAACGTGCCTGACTAGGATTATATCCTTTCCTTGTCGTACAAGGTTATGTATGCCAAGTCCTATTGTATCCCTAATTACAAGGCTAGGTCCATCCTCTACCCAAGTGGCCCAAATGCTTCTCATGAGGTACCCGGGGCCCATGGCCTCGATAGATTCCTCTGGCCGACTGCGGTTACCGACGCTGAAACACTCGTCCTGTCATACAAGGGATGTTGATTTTTCGTTTGGCAAACTCACCTACCGCCATAGGAGTTGCAGACTATCATATGTGCAATGCATACTGAGTATAATCTACATATCTGGAGTCCTCAATTGCATCATTATGGGCAATGCACTCAGTTCATGGGCGGTATATTCAAAGATTTCTGTGATGATTTCATCATCAAAATCTGCTACACTTCGGTGGCATACCCCAGAGCAATGAGCATGTTGAGCAATGATCAAAATCTTCAGATTTTATAGGGCTGTGCTGGATAGGTCGGTTTGGGCTGACTTATTCGATAGTAGTAGGAAGATATGAGTTCTTAAATAGCATGTCCTATTGCGCCTGTTGGTCGCGTTAAAATCACGATGCAGGTGCTATTTTACAAGAACTGATTAAATAATCAGATGCGCTTCATCCTAAGCCTACAGCCAGGTGTATACATTCGGGTATCTTGATTATTTTAAGGTATTAAGGATATATCCTTATAAGGATCAATCGCTGGTCTCCATTAAAATTGGGGATGCAGGTATCTCTCAAGTACACCTCATCACACATTGGATTTACTCTATAGTGATACTTGGCTTACATGCTTAGCCAAATTGTCTTGAGCAAAATTTCCAGCTAATATATAGCTGAAGAGTCCAATTTTGGAGAAACATATCACTCGGGAAAGACTTAAAGGTTAAAGATCTTTGACTTTATGTTTAATTGTTTCCCAATTAAACACAAAGTCGGGGGCTACACCTAATGGATGCACCTATCTGGTGCACACTATTCATCTATGATGCCCTTCATAGCCTCGTTGACAGCTGACATGAAGCAGGACTCGGGAGAAGAAGCACTCGGACAATGAGTACTCAGGAGCAAAGCACTCGAGAATCTCTTCACCATGGAGGATAAGCACTCGACATTAGCTATGTCTCAACTTTGAAGGTCTCAGGGACAACTGTGGAGGCCATGGGCCTCGGGTAACTCAAGGAGGGCAATTACGGCCACTCGGACAAAGGGTAGGCCGGTCCCTACAATTGGAGATAGAGTAGGACTCGGCTTCATATTACCTTGCATGACAAGAAAAGGGATATAGTCCTAGCCGGATGCTCTATGTACTGATAAGGAAAGCCCTTGGTCGTATCTAATAGGGTTTCCTACCCTATAATCCTCATCCCTCCAATATATATGGAGGGGTAGGGAGCCCCTGGGGCATATGACAATCTCACCAGAGAATACCGTAAAAGCAATATACCATAATTGGAAGTAGGGTATTACCTCACACCAAGGGCCTGAACCAGTATAAATCTCATGTGTCCTTTTGAATCCATCGAGTTTAGGTCTGACGAATAGCCCCATATAATTATTGCCGATACAAAACATCGACACCTATGTGGATCCGATCAGATTCAATCTAGGCTGTAGGATCTAAACCCAGATCAATCGGAGCCATTCCTTACTGTGAGCCGTCTCGGTGAACCCGGTCATGTGGGGCCCGTGCGTTAGCCACTGGTTTCTTTTCTCTTCCCCTAGGGCTGATGTCATAAACCTTTAATTAATTCCTTTAACTCATGAAATATGCAGTAAACTTTAGAAATTCATAACGGATTCATCCTAACTCCATTTGGGGTGATTCAACTTGCATAATTCTTTAAAAATCAAGATCTACCCATTAAAAATATAATATTGTAATGTGTGCTTATGTACTTTTTTCTCATTTTTGTTTGTTGTCTTTAGCCACCGACGTTCCGGAAGAGGCAAGAGTCTACGAGGAGAGTTTTGAGGCCTTCGCAAAGCAGCAAGGCAAGTCACACAGACCCTAAATATCTTTGAGCATGTTGTACCCATGGTTTAAAGCTATGTTTTCTTCAAATGTGACTGGCCCTGTTCTTTGATTATGGCCCTTTTACTTTGATCACCTATCATTTGTACCTATGGGATAATGTGACTGGCTAGCTTTAATTATTAGTTAGCTAGAATAATTATTGGACTCTGCTTAGCCATGATTAGAAATTATAGTGGAACTTATGGGCTATCACCTAACTATTAATTATAACATATGGATCACATGAAAATGATGAGCTAGTTCACGACCGAGGTCGTGTGTGGTTAATTAATTGGTCAACTAAAAATTGACTAAATGGTGGGTTGTGAGCACATGGAATGTTGTTGATGCTAGTGGTGTTCATGACATTTAAGGACTAGTTCGCGAGCTATCTTTGCGAAGCAATACCCGTACTAACCACATGCTAGAATGGGTAATGGTGGGATTTGAAGTGTGGTGAGTTCAATAGGAGGCACCAAGGCGTGTTTGTGGCTGTTGTAAGTCGACACAAGGCAGTTGGTAAGTCCATGAGTTCAGGCGTCGAGCAGTCTTGTGGGAAGGCATTTGATCACCCCTACCAGAGACCGGAGGCTTGGCACGAGGCACTCTTATTATGCAAGTTACATGGAAGGTCCTGTCACAACTCCTTTCCGAGATACCGTGGTGGTATTGAGGTGCACGGTAACGTGCTGTGGGGTTGTGTCTTGTGGGTAAATAGGTACACCTCTGGTTGGAGTAAAACTGTTTGAATAGCAGTTCCGCGGTTATTTTGTGGCCTACCAATGTTTTTCGTGATTAGTCCCACTCATAATAATTTAATTTGGACATGAATTGGTGTAGCTCTAGGATGGGAGTGGTTGGGCCTGCACTACCTTGGAGGGTCGTACGGTGGTGATTAATCTTGTTTAATTCTTACTTGTTTTACTACTCCCTTAAATGTTTTATTAAATGTTGTTTATGCAAATGAGCCCTATTATGCCTTCCTTTGTATACCTGTGCACTAGCATCTTTGCTCTGTGGCTTGCGGAGTATTCCATGTACTCACCTTGCAATCAACAATCATCATCAAAGGAGTACTACAACGATGAGGGATTCTTGGAGGACTAGGTGGGAACCTGGTCAAGCACCTATGGAATTGGAGCCGTCTTGCCTATCGCTAGATATTTTCCGCTGTTTAGAAACTTATTATTTTGAGAGGTGCCATTGGCCTCTATAATAATTATACTCGATTTACTTTGATATCAATTATGTCATTTGTGTGCCTCGGTTGATTCCTGGACGAGGGTTTTCACACAATAAATCACCCGAATGTTGGATGGAAATTCTGGGTGTGACAGTTCAAAAAGGCACCAGGAGGGTTCACACATCTATTCGTCACTGTGGATAAATTCACAAAGTGGATTGAGGCAAAACCCGTTGCTACCATCACTGTGGCCAAGGCAAAAGACTTCATCATGAGTATTATCTACCGATTTGGAGTCCCCAATCGCATAATAACAAACAACGGCACTCAGTTCACCAGCGGCATCTTCCAAGTTTTCTACGGCGAGTTTGGCATAAAGATCTGTTATGCTTCTGTGGCTCACCCACGGAGAAATGGGCCGATCGAGCACATAAACGACATGGTCCCACAAGGTATCAAGACTAGTGTGTTCGACTGACTATGACCATATGTAGGGCGATAGGTACAAGAACTCCCATCTGTTCTCTAGTCACTTCGAACCACGATCAGTAGGGCAACAGAGCAATCCCCTTTCTTCTTGGTCTACGGTGCTGATGCCATGTTACCTACCGAGTTAGTGTTCGGCTCTCCACGAGTCCGGGCCCACTCTGAAGACAAATCAAGTGAAGACCGACTGGTCAAGCTAAATCAGTTGGAGGAAGCAAGGGACATCACTACAATCCAATTGGCAAGATATCTTCAAGGCCCACGTCGTTATCATAGCCATAACGTTCGTGGCCGCGCATTACGGTGGACGATCTTGTACTAAGAAAAATACAAACCACCAAAGACAAGCATAAATTATC
The DNA here is from genome assembly GCA_003991445.1 of Oryza meyeriana var. granulata. NCBI lineage: Eukaryota > Viridiplantae > Streptophyta > Magnoliopsida > Poales > Poaceae > Oryza > Oryza meyeriana. The sequence continues at coordinate 187,793 of RYFJ01003303.1, forward strand.
TCCCTTATGGGAGGGGCTGTTCATTGTCACTGAGACGATACACCCGGGGGCTTACTGATTGAAGAACGAAGATGGCATCCTGTTCAACAACTCATGGAACATAGAACAACTACGTCTTTTCTATACCTAATCATTGTATTCAGTTCATGTCAATTGGTGGATTGGTGTTTGTTATTATCGAACAAAGCCTTGACAGAGTTGGGAGGCTTCTGAGTGAATTTAGCAATGAACGGGGTATCTTTCACTCCCTTGAGGAAAGCAGCAATGATGACTACGTCCTTGATCTTGGGTGTTGAGTTCCTCTTCTCGGAGAACCGCTTGATGAAGTCGCGGAGGGACTTGTTCTTTCTTTGGTGGCACTGGTACAGATTGTACTCGAACGACGGACTTTCGTAAGTTCCTTGGAAGTTTGCAACAAAGCATTCTCGGAATTCTCGCTAGGAACCAATTGACCGCCTGGGAAGCCTTGTTCACCATGTTCTTGCTGAGTTGGCCAGGGCGACTGGTAGGTAATTTGCCATAGCCTTGTGATCGCCTCCGGCCACGCGGATTGCCAAGGTGTATAAAGTCAGCCAGGACTCTGAGTTGGTCTTTTCGTCGTACTTCTCTATACCAGTCGGCTTGAAGCCAGATGGCCAATCGACTTGTTGTAGTTCGTGGGTGAACGCTAGAACTCCTTCATCTAGGTGAGGGCTCCGACTCCGACTGCGGCGATGAAACCGCTTGTGGTGAAGGCCGAAGCACTCGTGTTCATCTTCAAGTCGACGGCGTTCATCCTCCTCGTGTTCCCAGCATCGAGTGTTGATGTCGTGGCAGAGATCCCGCCATAGTCATCCTCGGGCATTCTGGTTATCTCGGTGCTCGTCATGATGGTATCGACATCGATCGTTGTTATGGTTGCTGAGTGACGTGTGACAGGACTCCGAGTGGTGCTGATCAGAGCCAGCTGCTCGGCGCCGTGCTGAAATAGATGAGACCGCTGTATCGGAGGCCATCTTGTTTGACGGTACAAGAGTGTCCCCAAACTGCTATCGCTGCTAGCATGCTACGTGGTGATCATTGCCTTGATCCTTGCAATAATTGGGGTAGCCTGCTGGTTGGGCCCGAATTGCAAGGTGTCTAGTAGTGTAGCAGCGGCCACGACATTCTGCTGTGGGGTCATGAAGACGTCGTGGTCACCCACTCTGGTTTGGAGGATCTTTTGCTGAGCGGTCCACCCAACCTTGTGCAAGTTGTCGTTACGAGCGTCGCGCTCAGCTTGCAGGCATCATGTATCCTCCTCCTGTTGCTCAAGCAGCTGGCGGGCTTCCTCCTTCTGCTGGTCACGTAGTTGGCACGTGTCTTGCCCTAGGGTTGAACCCTTGGATGCCATGAACACTTCGCGTGACGGAGAAAAGCTTCCCGAGCTGCTGTCCGACTAAGAGTTGGACTCAGAGTAGTTCAGAGGGGTGATGACAATCCCAACCTTCCTAGATCTGATCCCGAGTGGCTCTGGGCCGTATCCGAGTCAAATTTTAGGAGATTGGTTGTGCTACATCGGACTTAGATTGGAGATGTCCGTGGTGTTGTCAAGCCCGAACGGGAAATTGACGATCTCTTCCTCCCTTAGCCCAATCCCGACCGGCTAGTGGCCGAGTCCGAGTTGAATACCAGGAAAAAGAGTTGTCCCTGGACTCATATGTCCTAGAAACCGTCGCAGCAAATCGCTGAAGATTGCTACGACATTGAGTAAACCGACTGGTGCTGGGTTGGCTTGTTTCCTAGCCGATCGGGTTGAAACCGAATCGGACAGGGTGAGGTTGTCGAGATTGTCGGCGATGAAGTCGAGACTCCCGAAGCTAATCACTTGTCCGGGGAAGAACTTGACGTTGCCAACTCCGGTGGTTAGATCCATCAGGCTTGATGACAATGATCTCGACGAATCCCCTACCTGGCGCGCCAACTATCGATGCTTTGTATCAGCAACAATTATATGGGGCTGCTCGTGAGACCTAAACTTGATGGATTGCAAAGAAACACGAAAGGATTTATCCTGGTTTGGGCCCTTAAAGTAAGGTAATACCCTAGTTCCAGCTGTTGTGTATTGCCTTTGAGATTTCTCTGGTGAGATTGCGATATGATGTGTCTCTTGCCCTAGAGGATCCTTACATCCCCTTATATACTGGAGAGGTAAAGTTACATGGTAGAAATCTCACTTGGACTTGACCAAGGGATTTCCCTCTAGGAATACAACATGCCTGGCTAGGACTATATACTTTCCTTATCATGCAAGGCAACATACGCCGAGTCCCTAATTACTGGATTAGGCCCATCCTCTATCCGAGTGGCCACAAAACTTTCCATGAGGTACCCGGGGCCCATGGCCTCCATAGTTCATATATATGAATAAAGTTTTTTACTCCGGCTCACTACATCAATTGTTTCCAACCGAGTAGTGAGTCGGGGGCTACATGATGATATTACATCTCTTGTTATTGTTCAAACCAAATTCGAGTCTGTTTTATCTAAGTCACGAAGTCTCATAATGATTATTTTAACTTATACCGAGTATAGACTTGACAGATGAACACCTTTTAAGTTGGTACTTATCGCTCGGTATATCTTGGCTAGTCAAATAAGATTAATGACGACTAAGATAACTCAAGCACTAGGACAAATTTCAACAACTACATAAAAGTACATGTATTTATTGTATATCCAAACTACAAGTGTTTTCCATACACAACATACTTAAGAGCTTTGTTCATGTATTGGTAGTACAATCACAGTGGCAACTCTTCAGCTATTGCCTTAGTAGTTGGCTTGGCTGAGTTAATCAGTTCTAAACCTTGCTCTGGAGTTGGGCCATCAGCAAAACCCACGCCGACCACATTGATATCTGTCGATGCTTTGCATCGGCAATAATATTATGGGGCTACTCGGCGACCTGGAATTCGGTGGATTGCAGAGGAACACAAGAGAATTATACTGGTTCAGGCCCTCGATGTGAGGTAATACCCTACGTCCAGTTGAGGTGTTATTCCTCTGAGGTGGTATTGCAATCAATGATCTTGCCTGCCCTCATGGGGCGCCCTGCCTCCCTTTATATACTAGGGGACAGGGGTACATGGTAAGGATCCCAGTCGGATACGACCAAGGGACTTCCTTCTTAGAGATAGAATCCTATCCGACTAAGGCTAGGTTTCCTTATTGTACAAGGCATAGCCTGCCGGGTGCTATCTTATCTCTAACTACATGGTCTGGCCCATCCTCTATCTGAGTGGCCCATGTGCTGGTAATGAGGTACCCGGGGCCCATGGCTCCCACAGTAGCCCCTGAGACCTTCATAGTTGAGTCACAGCTGACGCCGAGTGCTCATCCTCCACGGTGAAGGTTACCCGAGTGCGATGCTCCCGAGTACTCTTTGTCCGAGTAAGTCTTCCCGAGTCCTGCTTCATGTCAGCTGGCAGCGAGGCTATGAAGGGCTTCATGTAGATATATGAATAGTGTGCGCCAAATAGGCGCACCTATTAGGTGTAGCCCCCGACTTTGTGCTTAATTGTGAAGACAATTAAACATAAAGTCAAAGATCTTTAACCTGGAAGTCTTTCCCGAGTAGATTACTACTGGTATATGAGACTCTTCGGTATCATGTCAACCGGAATATAGTTTATAGTCTTGCCGAGTAGGAGACTACTCGTATATAGGACTCTTCGACTTCATGTCAGTCGGAATATGAGTTTATAGTCTTTTCTGAGTGGCGTCCCACTCAAAAGCTAGACTCTTCCGCATCATGTCAGCGGGAATATGAGTTTATAGTCTCTCCCGAGTAGTGCACTACTCGAAAGTTAGACTCTTCAGCGTCATGTCGGCTGGAATAATGTTGCTCATGGCAACTGATGGCCACGCATGTAGGCCGAGTACCACTTTATGAAAATAAATCCATTACGTGATCAGGTGTTCCCGAGAAAGATACCTGCATCCCCAATTTTAATGAAGACCAGCTTGTGATCCTTGTAAGGATATATCCTCGAGACCTGGTGGATAAAACAGATACCCAAACATATATGTTTAGCAGTAAGGCTTTCATGAAGCATATCTGTTTACCTCATCGGTTCCTGTGGGTAGCACCAACGCTATAATTTCAACTCAGCCTGCGAGCGGCCCACATGGAGCATGCTACTGTAGGAACTCATATCTTGTCGGCCCAATATCGACTGTGCAGGCCTAGGCCCATCTAGTCGGTACAGGCTATAAAAAGATGGGGAGAGAGAAAAAGATTCCGTCGTCTGCCCCAAAGCAGCCAATCTCTTCGTCTTCCACCTTCGCGCCTAGCTTTTCGCCTCCCGCCCGGCTAGGGTTAGCAGCAGCCGTTCCCCACCCGGACTCGGGCGATTTCAATCCTCTTCGTTTATTCCAAGCCCCCGATTTGCTTTCCCCCAAATCTCACCACCTCCAGTCATGCCGAAGGCGACGAATCCTGCGGGTGCGCCAGGGAGTTCTTGGCCGATCTCGGATTGCGGCTCGGTGAAGCTGAGACGGCTGGAGAGCGAGCTGAAGTTGCCCAGCCAAGAAGTGATCCGTTGGCGGTCGGCGAGGGATGAGTCGAGCCCCAACCCCCGGCCTGGTGAGATGGTAGTTTTCGCCTCTTTCTTTGATCGGGGCTTGTGTCTTCCGTCGTCCGATTTCTTCCGCCGCATCCTTGATTTCTACGGGCTGGAGTTGGTGCATTTAAATCCCAACTCAATCCTTCAGATCTCCATATTCGTTACTCTTTGCGAGTGCTTTCTGGGTGTTGAGCCCCATTTCATCCTCTTCCGACACCTGTTCCATGTCAAGCCCCAACCTTCCAAGAGTAATATCAGTGTGATTGGAGGGGCTGGTCTTCAACTGAGGAGTGATGGGAAGAAAATGTATATTGATTTGCCCTTGAAATCTTCTCTGAAGGGCTGGCACAAGGAGTGGTTTTATTGCGCCGATCTGGCTCCTTCCTTGCACCCGTTTACTGGTATGCCGCCGGCAGTGTTGCCAAGCTGGTCCTCGGAGCCAACCTTTGAAGAACTGGGCCAGGCACATATATTGCTAACGAAGATAGATGACCTCAAGAAGGCCGGCTTGACAGGGCCTTGGGTGGCTCGTCGTTTTCTGACGAGGCGCGTCCAGCCGCTGAAGTTGAGAAGCGCCTTCGGCTGGGCCTTCAAAGGTAAACACGATCCCGACCGAGTGAGCAGCGAGACGGCGGACAAGGGGGCAGTGACCGATACCTTGTTTGGCTACTTCTCCGAAGGAGTGGTTGCCACCGAAGATGATAACCGCCGAGTTGCTGCCTATAGCTTCATCTGGCCGCGGACCAAGGTAACCTTCTACCTTCTTCTGTGGTGAACGCCTGTGGAACGGTGATTGTTCAACCTTGCGTGATGGTATCTTGTCGACTTGCTTGTAGTGGCATGAGGAATTTGATGAAGACTCTCGTCCATTGTAGGCGGTCGCGTCGAAGAAGAGGCCGAGGAGTCCCTCTGCTGCTCAACCCGACTCCAAGAGAGCGGGGAAGAAGCTGATTTTATATCGGGGCGAGGGGGCCATGACAGCGCGCGCCGTGAGCGGCAGCTTGAAAATAAAGGACACCGCTGCCACAACACCCACGCGGTCAAGTCCCAGGCTGAGATCAGCAGGTTTGGGCCCAACGTTGTCGTACTCAGCAACAGCGCCACCAAGGGGCCAACCAGAGCAGAGGCCGATTGGGGCGAAGGAACCCGAACCAACCATACCAGAGTCGGGGCCGACTCGGGCTGATACGCCTCTGCCATCGATGACGCCGACCGGGGCGACTGCCAACGCTAGCGCTTCGCCGGGGGGCGGGCAGGCTGGCAGGAAGCTGAGGTTCTCCAAGAGGTGTGCTATTCCGGGTCTTCTGTAGTCGTTGTATGTTAGAATACAGTCCTGATGTCTTGTTTCGTCGTGCAGGAAGCGGGCCGATATTGATCTCAAAAAGGTTGACCCATCTGCTCCACTTGATGAGCCTGCCCCAGCTGAGCCAGCGGCGGCGAACACACCTGTTGAGCCGGCGGCCAGCCCGGTTGCTGAGACCGAGGTGGCTCCGACTTCAGGGCCGCTACCGCCACCCGACCGAGAGGTGGCTGTTGAAACCGAGGCCCCAGCCCCTGAGGCACCGTACGTCGCGGAAGCGGGGGACGGAGCCCCCAAGCCGGTCCCCGATGTTGTAGAGGAAGGCGGTGCCGAGGCCAGGACCCCGTCGCCATCGTGGTTATCGTCATCGCCATCACCGCCGCTGCAGCCACCGCCGGAGATCCCACATTTGCCTCGGATCGAAGCTCCCCCACGCGTGATGCCCCGGACCTTTACGTGGACCACTCGCGACGGCACTATGAAAAGCTCCAGGCTCAATGAAGTCGTTGCAAGGAGAGAGCGCGAGAGCCTGCTTCGTGCCGCCATCAGCGGGTCCCAAGGGGTCGCGGTATGATTCTTGTAGTAAAGCTCCAGCAATCTTCTTGTTTTGATTTTTGACTCTGTCGTCGGTTTGTTCCTTGTCCCGAGCAGAAGCTCGTCGACCGCAACGAGGCGATGACGGAGATCCTGGTCGAGATGGCTCCCCACCTCACGGAATTGCAACAGCTCCAGGCATTGAAGGCCGAGATGGAGGCGCGTCACACGAGGAGGGAGGCCTGGCTGAAGAGCGGCGCCGATCAGCTCAGGGCGGAGACATGGGCCCTAGCCGAGAAGATCAGAGGTAAAATCCTCGAGTATATCTTCCCGACTGAACCGTTGATGTATTCATCCAGCTATGTCGATCCCGACTGCTCGGTGGTGTCATGACTGCACGGTTGAGCTCTTGGCTAATCTATGGTGCAGACCTCGAAGCGGAGTTAAAGACCCGAGTGGAAAGGGAGTCGCAGCTGAAGGAGGCCGAAGAAGCCAAGGCCGAGCTTGAAAGGGTCAAGGCCGACCTGACAAAGGCCAACACCGAGCTTGACCAGGAGAAGTCCGAGTTGGAGAAGGCCGTCGTCAAGCTCGGTAAGGAGAAGGCCGAACTGGAGAAGACCGTGGCCGAGTGGGAGGCCGACTACGAAAATAAGTCCTCAACCCGACCATGATCTCAGCCAATCCATTTGTCATCCTGTGTGTAGCCGAATTTGACAAGCTTACTTGCCGGCCGATCTGGGCAGGCATGAGAGCTAACGTCCAGGCCCAGTACCGGTTCTACACGGAGGAGATAAGGTCGATCAGGGAGTCACGGGAGGCCCTCGTCGGGTCCGTGAAAGGGCTCCTTGACCTTGTAGATCCCCGCCCAGTGGGGACCAGCTGTAGCAGAATTCCTCAGATAATGGGGCGTCTCGAGGACGCGCCGAGTGCCTTGAAAAGGTACTCAGACGAGCGGGTTGCCGCCGGCGTGGCCCAGACCCTAGCAATGACCAAGTCCATCTACCCGAGGGCGGACATTGAGGCCATCGGGGAGGGATTTTCCGAGGAGACGACGCCCGAGGAAGCGCTGGAGCTGATCGCACAGGCGAAGCCGACTGCTGAAGCGATTACCCGAGACCTGGGTCTGTAAAGGCAATACATTTTGTAGTCGGTATATATATATGCTTTCATATACGATCATGTGTAAATATATGTGTCGTGCCGCCAAGCTTATTATTCGGTTGTCATTAGCTTTACCCGACCATGTAGCATGCACCGAGTTAGTCCGATAGAACCTGATAAAAAAACGTTCGGAGTAAGATGCTATACTCGGGCGAACGCATCAGTCGTGGCAAGGCTTCATAACCGGGGTGAAATAAGCTTGTATGTTATTGACAGAACACATATATACATGCAGACCCCGACTCACTACTCGGTTGAAACAAGCGGCGTAGTGGGTCAGAAAAACTGTACACATGGAAAATGTAAAACTCAGGTATAGAAAGGACGTAGCTATTCTATGTTCCATGAGTTGGTGATGAGGACGCCGTCTTTGGTCTTCAGTCGGTAGGCGCCTGGCCGCGTGACCTCGGCTATAATGAACGGCCCTTCCCAGATGGGGGATAGTTTGTGCCTGTCCTTGGTGGTTTGTATCTTCCTTAGAACGAGATCCCCGACCAAAAAGGCGCGGCCACGGACATTGCAATTGTGGTAGCGACGCAGGCCTTGAAGATACCTTGCCGACTGGATTGTTGCGGCGTCTCTTGCTTCTTCCAGCTGATCTAATTCGATCAGTCGGGTGCTGTTGGAGTCGTCTTCGGAGTAAGCCCGGACTCGCGGAGAGCCGAACTGTATCTCTGTCGGTAGCATGGCCTCGGTACCGTAGACCAGGAAGAAAGGGGATTGCCCTGTTGACCGACTAACTGTGGTTCTGAGAGACCAGAGAACGGATGGGAGTTCTTGTACCCACCAACCCGCATATGGTTGTAGTCGGTCGAATATCCTGGCCTTGATGCCTTGTAAGACCATGCCGTTGGCTCGCTCAACCTGCCCGTTGCTCCGCGGGTGTGCCACAGATGCATAGCAGATCTTGATGCCGAAGTCGTCGCAGAAATCTTGGAATAGGCCCGCCGCGAACTGAGTGCCGTTGTCGGTTATGATGCGGTTAGGGACCCCAAACCGGTATAGTATACTCAGGATGAAGTCCTTTGCTCGTGCCGCTGTGATTGTTGCAACGGGTTTAGCCTCAATCCACTTGGTGAATTTATCCACTGCGACGAACAGATGCGTGAACCCTCCTGGCGCTTTCTTGAATGGCCCGACCATGTCGAGCCCCCATACTGCGAATGGCCAGGAAATAGGGATAGTCTGGAGTTCCTGGGCGGGGAGATTTGTCTGTCTTGCGAAGAACTGGCAACCCTCGCACTTGCAAACGATGTCTTTGGCGTCTGTGACTGCGGTGGGCCAGAAGAATCCCTGCCGGTAAGCCTTTCCGACTAACGTCCTGGATGCAGCGTGGTTGCCACATATGCCCGAGTGGATTGAATGCAGGATCTGCTTGCCTTCCTCGGTGGTGACACAGCGCATGAGGACACCGGATGCGCTCCTTCGGTACAGGTCTTCTCCGACTAGCAGGAAGCTTTTGCTTCGACGCTTGATCTGCTCGGCTTGACTGCGATCTTCTGGGAGTTCATCGTCCAGGAGGAATTTGAGAACAAGACCCCTCCAGTCTTGACATATGTGCAGCACTTCGTCGGTGGTCGGGGTAGGCTCGCCTCCCGACTGCTCTTGTGCCGGTTTCTTCTTGACTGATGGCTCCATAAGTTGCTCGACAAAGATTCCAGTTGGAACTGATTCTCGTTTGGATCCCATGTTTGCCAGCTCATCCGCCGCGTCGTTGTATTGGCGCAAGACGTGCGTGATTTCCAGCCCGTCGAACTTGTTTTCCAACTTGCGAACCTCCTGACAGTATGCCGCCATTGTGTCGTCGAGACAGGTCCAGTCTTTCATGACTTGGTTGACCACGAGTTGGGAGTCTCCGCGCACAACCAGTCGACGTATGCCGAGTGATATGGTGATGCGGAGCCCGTGAACAAGTGCCTCGTACTCGGCGACATTGTGGGAAGCCGGGAAGTGGATTTGTAATACGCACTTCAATTTTTCGCCAGTGGGGGATGTCAGTATGACTCCAGCCCCGGCACCGCCGATCCGTAGGGAACCGTCGAAGTACATCGTCCAGTACTCTAGCTTTGTTGTTGGTGTTGGGAGTTGAATTTCGGTCCACTCGGCCACAAAGTCGGCTAGAGCTTGAGATTTGATAGCTGTCCGTGGCTGAAAGGTGATGTCGAATGCCATCAGATCGAGTGCCCATTTAGCGATCCGGCCGGTGGCCTCGCGATTATGAAGGACATCCCCGAGTGGAAACGCTGTGACCACCGTGACTTGATGTGCTTGAAAGTAATGCACCAGCTTTCGGACTGTGAGGAGTAGGCCATATAGCAGCTTCTGGACCTGCGGGTATCTCGTTTTGGAGTCGGCAAGGACCTCGCTGACGAAATAGATTGGCCGTTGTATTTTCTGAATGTGACCCTGTTCGGATCGCTCCACTACCAGCACCGTGCTGACTACCTATGTTGTTGCCGCCAGATAAAGCATTAGTGGTTCCTGGGGCAGGGGTGACGCCAGCACGGGGGGTGATGTGAGGAATTCTTTGAAGTCTTCGAAGGCTCGCTGGGCTTCCGGAGTCCATTGAAAAGTGTCCGCCTTTTTGAGGAGCTTGAAGAAAGGCATGCCCCGTTCGCCCAGTCGGGAGATAAACCGGCTGAGTGCCGCCATGTAGCCTGTCAGCTTCTGGACGTCTTTAAGGTTGGTCGGGGGCGCCATGTTCTTGATGGCGTTGACTTTCTCCAGGTTAGCCTCGATGCCGCGGTGCGAGACGATGAAGCCGAGTAACTTCCCAGACGGCACCCCGAAGGCGCACTTGTCCGGGTTCAACTTCATCTTGAATCTTCGAAGGTTTTGGAAGGTTTCTTCCAAGTCGGCAATGAGGTCTTTTCTGGACTTGGACTTGATCACCACATCGTCGACGTAGGCTTCCACGTTGCGCCCGATCTGAGTGTGCAGACACCGCTGAATAGCCCTTTGGTAGGTTGCGCCTGCGTTTTTCAGACCGAACGGCATTGTGATATAGCAATACGCTCCAAACGGCATGACGAAAGATGTTTTTAAGCAGTCTTGTTCCCTCAGGCTAATTTGATGATATCCCAAGTAGCAGTCGAGAAAACTGAGTAGGTCGCATCCAGCCATGGAGTCAACCACCTGATCTATCCTGGGAAGACCAAATGGGTCCTTGGGACACGCTTTGTTGAGGTCGGTGTAGTCGACGCACATGCGCCATTTACCGTTTTTCTTCCGGACCAGAACTGGGTTTGCCAGCCAGTCCTGGTGGTAGACTTCCTTGATGAATCCGGCTGCGAGGAGCTTGGTGATTTCCTCCCGGATAGCATCCTTGTGGTCTTGAGCGAAGCGCCGCAGCCGTTGCTTGACTGGCTTGGCGTCTGGCTTTACGTGTAGGGCGTGCTCGATCACCTCCCTTGGTACGCCCGGCATGTCGGACGGTTTCCACGTGAAGATATCTTTGTTGGCTTGGAGGAAGGTGACGAGCGCGTCTTCCTATTTGGGGTCGAGTCCGGTCCCGACTAAGGCAGTCTTGGAGGGGTCGGAAGGGTCCAGGGGGATCTTCTTCGTGTCAGAGTCCGCTGAAATTCCCGACTTCGCTGCTTTTTTCGCCGGAACTGGATCTTGATCGACTTCAGGTGTAGCGGCTTGCCAGATGCTGACGCGCCCGACTGCCGCTTCTTGTGTTTGAGCCAGTTCGCAGCTCTCCTTGTCGCAGGTGAAGGCTTGCTTAGCGTCGCTGCGGAGGGAGAGGACTCCTGTTGGCCCGGGCATCTTCAGCACCATGTACGTATAGTGCGGTATCGCCATGAATTTGGCGAGGGCCGGTCGTCCGAGTATCGCGTGATACGCGGTCTCGAAGTCGGCGACCTCGAAGCAGATGTTTTCTGTACGGAAGTTGTCCCGCGTGCCGAAGGTCACCGGCAAGGTTATCTGCCCGAGTGGGGTTGATGACAAGCCGGGAATTATCCCATGGAAGGGCGCAGTGCTCGGCCGTAGTTCTGAACGAGGAATTCTCATCTCGTCCAAAGTCGTGGCAAACAGGATGTTGAGCGCACTGCCTCCGTCGATGAGGGTTTTCTTCAGCCTGATATTTTTGACGACCGGGTCCAGGACGAGTGGATATCGTCCCGGGTGGGAAATCCGATCTGGGTGATCTGTGCGATTGAAGGTGATGGCCGTTTCCGACCAGCGCAGGTATTGGGGGGTGTCGGCTGTGGAGACCGTGTTAATGTCCCGCGCTGATAGCTTCTGCTTGCGCTTGGATTCGTACGCGAGTGGCCCCCCGAAGATGTGGTTGAGTTCGGCTTGGGGGTCCTGGAAATCATCAGCCGGACCCGAGTCTGGCTTGTCCTTGTCCTTGTCGGCGCCAGACGATGAAGCTTGCTCGGAGGTGAACTTCTTGAGCATGTGGCAGTCCTTGGCCGCGTGCCGGCCCTTGGGGTGAAAGGGGCAAGGCCCGCTCATGACTTTCTGATAGTCGTTGTTCCGCTGGGGGCGCGACCGACTACGCTCCATGTTGGCCACCTCGTTGTTCGACTTCCGCTTGCGGCTGCCAGGCTTGTTCTGAGATGGCTCGTTGTCGGTTTTCGCCTTGTTGTCTCTTTGTCGGGGCTCCTTCTTCTCGTCGAAGGCCTCAGCGACGGCTTCAGCCGAGTCGGCGTATTTGTTGGCCATGTCGAAGAGAGTCCGGACAGTGGATGGTGGCTTCCGAGTGAACTTCGCGATGAGCGGGGCGTCTTTTACTCCCTTGCGGAAGGCGGCGATGACGACCTCGTCTTTGATGCTTGGGATTTGATTGCGCTTCTCGGAAAACCTTTTGATGAATTCGCGCAGAGACTCGTTCTTTTTCTGATGCAGCTGGTAAAGGTCGTGCTCGGAAGCCGGTCTCTCATAGGTCCCCTGGAAGTTAGCGATGAACCGCTCCCTGAGTTGTCCCCAGGAACCGATCGACCGCCTTGGGAGGCCTGTCAGCCATGTCCTCGCCGAGTCGGCTAATGCGACTGGGAGGTAGTTAGCCATGGCTCTGCTGTCGCCCCCAGCAGCTTGAACTGCTAGGGCGTAAACGGTGAGCCAGGACTCTGGGTTAGTCTTGCCGTCGTACTTTTCGATTCCGGTAGGTTTAAAGCCGACTGGCCAGCGGACGTCCTGTAACTCCCGAGTAAAGGCTGGAATGCCTTCGTTATCGTGAGGACTTGGGCTTCGGTTTTGGCGGTGTAGCCGCTCGTAGTGGAGACCGAAGCGCTCGTGTTCATCCTCCAGTCGGCGGCGTTCATCCTCTTCGCGTTCTTCGTGCCGGGCCCTTAGGGTGTGGCGAAGATCGCGTTGTAATCGTATTCGGAGGTCTTGATTGGGTCGGCGGTCATATTGGTGATGCCGCCGGTTGTCGTAGTTGGTGTTGCCGAGCGTGGTTTGGCGGGACTCTTCGTGCTGCCGGGTGGAGCCGGCCGCCCGACGTCGCGCTGATGCAGATGACTCCGCCGCTGGAGAGCCCGTCCGATGGGTTAGTATGTGAGTGTTGCCTGACTGTTCTTGCTGCTGGCAGGCAGCAGCAGTAATCATCGCCTTGATCTTGGCGATAGTTGGTGTGGCCTGATGATCCGGCCCAAGCTGGAGCGTGTCCAGCAGAGTTGCGGTGGCCACGACGTTCTGTTGTGGCGTGACGAAGACGTCGTGGTCGCCGACTTTGGTTTGGAGGATCTGCTGCTGGGCGGCTCACCCAGCCTGTCGAAGCCCGTCATTGTGAGCTTGTCGGTTGGCCTCCTCTTGTTGTTGTAGTCGGCGCGCCTCCTCTTGCTGCTCCTCTTGCAGTCGGCCCACCTCAGAAGGTGGCGTTGAAGCCATGAAGATCTCGCGGGGGAGGAGGAAGCTTGCCAAGGTGGAGTCCGAGTTGGTGCTCGAACCGCCATCCGACTTAGTGTCGGACTCCGAGTAGTTTATTGGAGTTAGGACGACTCCGACCTTCCTAGATCCAATCTAAAACGGTTCATGACCGTGTCCAAACTGAATCGCTGGAGGTCGGGTCTGCTGCGCGGGTTGTAGATGCACAGCGTCGCCGAATCCGTACGGGAGATTGACGATCTCTCCCCCTCTTGGCCTAACCCGCGCTGGCTCGAGGCCTAGCGCGAGTCGGACGCCGAAGGAGAGAGTTGTCCCGATGTCCGGCGATGTGAGGGACTGTTGTAGTAGATCGTCGAAGGAGATGGCGACGTCCCTGGGGCCGACTGGCGCAACGCCGGCTAGCTCCTCAGCTGGCAAGATCGGATCTGCCTCAGCCAAGGAAAGGTTGCCGAGTTGATCGGCGACGAAATCAAGGCTCCCGAAGGTGATGGTGTCTCCATTGGAGAACTTGTAGCCCTCGACTCCGTTGATGGGATCCATCGAATCTGTTGATGAAGAATTCGCCGGGCCCCTACCTGGCGCGCCAACTGTCGATGCTTTGCACCGGCAATAATATTATGGGGCTACTCGGCGACCTGGAATTCGGTGGATTGCAGAGGAACACAAGAGAATTATACTGGTTCAGGCCCTCGATGTGAGGTAATACCCTACGTCCAGTTGAGGTGTTATTCCTCTGAGGTGGTATTGCGATCAATGATCTTGCCTGCCCTCATGGGGCGCCCTGCCTCCCTTTATATACTAGGGGACAGGGGTACATGGTAAGGATCCCAGTCGGATACGACCAAGGGACTTCCTTCTTAGAGATAGAATCCTATCCGACTAAGGCTAGGTTTCCTTATTGTACAAGGCATAGCCTGCCGGGTGCTATCTTATCTCTAACTACATGGTCTGGCCCATCCTCTATCTGAGTGGCCCATGTGCTGGTAATGAGGTACCCGGGGCCCATGGCTCCCACAATATCCATTCGGGGATACAGGGACTTGGTCATAGCGAGGGCCTAGGTAATACCCAGGGTGGCATGCTCTATAACGTAAGTCTTCAAGATCACCGGAACTGCTTGAAGCCGTTGAAGTACGTTAGTTGGTGAGCTAGAACTGGTGCTCGCCTCCTCCTGATGCATGATATCCAGAAGAGACTTGGTGTAGAATTATTGTCATGATTAATATTTTGTGATGAACAATTAGCTTTGCAAATGATTTATTTAATGAAATTTAGTTTGAAAATATATGTGGATGTTGGTGTGAGTGTGTGCGACTAATATGGGTCAGGTTGTGATATCTGTGCCCAGAAACGGTTGTTTTGTCTATTTGTGTGCAGGTGACTTGAGGTCTAACCTTGGTCAATGGTGAAGACCGGGACTACGCTCAGGGAGGAGCCGAGGTCTAGCACAGTCAGGATGCCATGTGACAAGGTTGGACTAAAGTCAGTTTGTCTTGGAGTCAATATTGGTCAACGGTAGGATCGTGACTACGCTTAGGGAGGAGCCGAGGTCCAGAACGATCAAGGATGCCAGGTGACGAGATTGGACACAAGATGGCACACGGTGGATGGATACCGTGTGGGAGGTCTTCACAATGGGCTTTGCAAATTAGATATGCAAGCATCAGAGCAAAATCGGAGTACGAAATCGGAACTAGTGCTACAGTGCACAAATCAGACTACTGCTACAGTACTCAAGTTTGCTGCTACAGTGCTGGCTGCATGTGAGGGAGTCCGAGTTGGCTATGGAAAGGAGAATTTAATTTGGTAAATTGTAATTAGATTTGGTAATGGAAGGTTTGAGTTCTAGTGGGACTAGGAGTACTACTCTTACTTTGTGTAGGATGTTTTAGGTATAAATAGATGAGGGATGGAGGCTCTAGAGGCATAATGTTTGGAAGAGAGAAAAACGGGGGTTTAGTCTTGAGAGAGAAAGGAGTGCTTTGTATGCACTTTGTAAACACATCTTGATGCAATAAAGAGAATAATTCTTCAAGATTTGCATTGTCGTTCGGGAGTTTCGTCGAGATCGTTTTCAGTCTGTTTGCAGGCGGTTAGACCAGGAGATAATCGACGGTTAGACCGGTAGCAAGGACACGGTCAGACCGGCAGAAAGGACAAGGTCGGACCGGCGTCTTCCAGAAAGGTTGGAGATCTTGATTAAACTAAAATTAACTTCATTGGTTCATAGGTAACTTTTTATTCCGCAAAAAGTTTAGTTTTTGGTAATCCTACCATTCACCCCCCCTCTGGTAGGCTTAATTCTTGTCTTTCGATCCTACACTTGGCAGAGTCCGCGATGGCACTGTGCGAGTCCTCAATTGCCTTGATGTGCTCGCCAAAGGACTAATAAGAAGATCTGGCAATTAAGCCGACTAAAACTCAGAAGCAGACAAGCAACTTACTTGCAAACTCGGAATCACCCTTGGACTTTGCTTTTTGAAGGTCTTTCAGTTCCTTCCTCATGCGTTCAAGCTCTAGGGACTGGTTGTGTATAGTGGTCTCATGAGCTGCAATCAGTTCTGTATAAGAGATCAGCGATGCAAAGAAACTACAAGGAGCTACTCGGGGGATAGAAGGACTTACCCGGATAGTCCCAATCTTCTCCCATTTCTCGTCGCGCAGCTCATTCACTACAGTCCGCAGCCAGTTCTCCCTCTCCTTGCTGCTGCGTTGAAGCTCTTCCTTCTCAGCTTGGAGCTGAGTGAATTGTGTGATCTGAGGGGTGAGCCTGGCAAATGCCCGGCTCATCTTCTTAGACCGAGCAATAATTTTCTGCAACAAGACAATCCATTGTCAACATAGCAATCATCTACAAAATCATACAACTGACAACAAAGCTGAGTCAAGACCAGTCGGGCTGCTTACCTAGACCTGCTGCGAAGCCTTGATGGTAGCTTCATATAGCTCGATCCGCTCCTTGTTGGCAGCTTCTTCGTCCAGGGTTACAGAGTCCACACTCCCATCTGGGTTAGTCCAATGGAACACCCTTGGAGGATTCCATGGCGGAGCTCCAAGCCTGGGGAAGCCACCTTCTTGAGAAGAAGACGACGATGGCGGTGAAGGAGTTGGTGGCCTTGGGTCAGCAGGAGGGGCTAGCTCTGCGGTGGACTCGGCAATTGGTTTAGCGGCTGGCTCGGCAGCTAGCTCCATGGGCTCTTGGCTAGGTTGGGCTGGCTGATCAGTCGAGTGCATCACTTCACCCTCAGGTACTGGGGCAGCACTCGGCTCAGGTTGTGGTGCTTCAGCCTCTGCCTCAGTCGGAGTTGGGTCGGCAACGGGAGCCAGGTCGGCAACAGGGGTTGATGGCGTAGGCCCCTTGGGGTCTGCATTACTTGGCTTCCTGCAAATTCATACGACAATCAAGATATTGCAATCTACTTCAAACTACTTGAAGACAGAAGAACACATACCTCTTGGAAGTTTTAGACCTCCACCCTTGTGTATCACGAGGAGAGGTAGTCGGTGAAGAGCCCGAAGGCTTATTGCTTGAGGTCACGTTAGCTGGTGTTGGGCCTGATAGCGCAACACCAAGTGGTGTGCAACTTGGGCCAGTCGGCACTACACTCAGGGCAGTCGGCTAGGTCGACGGTGTGGCTGGTGCCATAGTCCGGACAGATGGAGTCGCGGCAAATGCTGGAGCTATGCAATCCGCATCCCTAATCTTTGGACCACCAGATGTCTTCATCAGTGTGTATTTTGGCTTGGCTTGGTCCTTCATTGGTTGCTTCCCAGCTCTCTTGGAGCTGGGTTGGTCGGCTGATGGGCCAGCTAGCCGTTTCCTTGAACCCCCCAGTTGACTGGCTGGGAGGGTTCTACACAAAGTCGGTATTTTCCTACAAGCAATGCATATGTAGACAATTCATGCAATTTAGTCTCACAGTAGTCATCGCAGACATTCCAATCAATCGTCAAGACAACAAGATATCAAGAGCTTACCACCGGCCTAGGCCTTCTCAAACAGAAGGACTTGGGGCACTTCTCGGCATCAAGAGTATCTAGCACACTACTACTGAAGTAACGACACAGATTATCAGTAACCACGTCCTTGTCAACAAGATCGGCACACTCCTGAGTTAGATCACCTTTACCCTGGTATTCATACCCTAGGTGAATCCTGGCCTTCAGGGGCTATGTGCTCCGATTCAAGAACAGCCGCGCTACCCAAGCTCCGGTCAGCCCCTTCTTCTTCAGGACCGCTAGCTTCTCCATCAGTAGCAGCACTTGCACCATATCGGCCTCCGAGGGGAGAGCCGACCAATAGTCAAGAACCTTGGGGGGGTTCCCGACAAAAGATGGCAGGGAGGGTTCTGGATTGGAGTAGTAGAACCACTCCTGATGCCACCTTTTCAAGGAAGTCTTTAGGGGGAGAAGAAGGTAAGCCTTCTTCATTTCATTCTGAAGCTGAAGCCCAGCTCCCCCTATGACTTGAGGATTGGCTTTGGATGGTTCGGGCTTGAGGTGATAGAGGTAGCGAAAGAGATCAACCCCAAGGAAAGCTTCACAAAGAGTAACAGAGATAGAAATTTAAAGAATAAAGTTGGGGTTGAGGTGGACAAGCTCGATCGGTAATACTCAAGGAGGCCCCGGAAGAAGTCAGAGGTGGGAAGAGAGAAACCCTTATGAAAAAAGGGCTCAAAGACCACGATCTCGTGGGAGTCAAGGGTGGCGATGCTCTGACCTTTGGCGGGATGCCAGTTGATGAGCTCCTTCGGTTGGAGGCATTTATTCTACTCTAGATGTGCCAGTTTGGAGGAACACGATGTCGAAGATGGCCAGGTCCTAGCTGGGATGTGGGGAACACTCGGAGACGATTTCAGCATAATTAGAGTTTGGAAAAAGGGGGAAAAGCTTCTAAATGGAGAGAATTGATGCTGGATCGAGGGATTTTTTGGATGTGTGGAGAAAAGTTCAAGTGGCATGGAAACCCTAGCTTTGGAGGCGGAGAGCGCGAAAGGCTTGGGTGCGGACCTGGAAGCTGAAACGATTTGGTATTTTGGGGAAGAAAAGGGAATCTTTTCTCTCTCTCCCCGATACTTAAAGGGTTGTGCTAGGTGGTTGGCTTAGGCCAGCTTGCCTAGTATTGGGCTGTAAGATATGAGTTTCTAAATAGCATATCTTATTGGGCCGATAGCCAGTTGTGTTAAAATCACAACAGGGTGCTATTTTACAGGAGCTAATTAAAATAATCAGATATGTTTTATGTAAAGCCTATTTGCTAGACACATGTGTTCAGGTATCTGAATTATTTAACAGGTATTAAGGATATATCCTTGTAAGGATCAATAGCTGGTCTCTATTAAAATTGGGGATGTAGGTATCACTTAATTATACACACAGTGGATCAACTCCATAGTGGTACTCGGCTTACATGCTTAGCCAAATTGCCTTGAGAAAAAAAAATTTCTAGCTAATATAAAGCTGAAGAGTCCAATTTCTGAGAAACATATCACTTGGGATAGACTTAAAGGTTAAAAATCTTTAACTTTATGTCTATTTGTTTCTGAATTAAGCATAAAGTCAGGGGCTACACCTAATAGGTGCACCTATTTGGTGCACACTATTCATATTTTTTCATGAAGCCCTTCATAGCCTCGTTGCAGGACATGAAACAAGACTCAGGAGAAGAAGCACTCAGAAAAAGAGTACTCAGGAGCAATGCACTCGGGAATTCTTCACCGTGGAGGATGAGCACTCGGCGTCCGCTGCGACTCAATTATGAAGGTCTCAGGGGCTACTATGGAGGCCATGGGCCCCGAGTACCTCGAGAAAGGCAAATACGGCTATTCGGATAGAGGGTTGGCCGGCCCATGTAATTAGAGTTATAGTAGAACTCGGCTTCATATAACCTGTGCACGACAAAAGAAAGGGATATAGTCCGTAGCCAGTACTCTATGGTTCTAAGAAGGAAATCCTTGGTCGAGTCCGACTGGGGATTTCTACTTATAACCTTGTCTCCTCGTATATAAGGGGAGGCAAGGAGCTCCTAGGGTAGATCATTCCTTACAGCGAAAGCAATACACCACAACTAAAAATAGGGTATTGCCTCACCCCGAGGGCCTGAACCAGTATAAATCATCTTATCTTTCGAAGTTCATCGAGTTTCGGTTCGACGAGTAGCCCTACATTCAATACAGCTGATATAAAACATCGATACTACACCTTGGCAACCAATCAGAGGAAGGTGATCACAAAGCAATGGAGATGGAGAAGGAGGGCTCGGATCAGTCGGCGGGCCATCCCCGACTAGCTCTGTCAACTGGTTATCTGGCTCACGACTGGGTGAGGCCAGCTTTTGTTCTTCTAGCTGGTTCTCGGCCTCACCACCTGCTAGGGTGGCCCTAGGGAGGAGATTGCAGTGAGGACTCCTTAGGGTCATCGTCAGAAGGCTTCCTGGAACAAGACTGAATGTGAAATCAATCAAAGGAATACATGCACAGGCATCAAGAGCGTCAGTAATGAAGAAGACATTACCTGTTGGAAGTCTTGAATTGAAATCCACGGCTGGAGTGTGAAGAAATCTCGGTGGTAGGCCTAGCTCGGGGGGCTCATCCTAGCTCAGAGCACTAGTCAGTGCCACATTGGTTGGTTGTGTGCTGGTCGGTGGTCTGCCAGATGGAGGTGGGATGTCGGCGGCGGTGTAGTCGGTGGTGTGCAGTCGGTGATGCGGATGATAGGGCATAGCAGTTGGAGTCGTGCTTGGCTCGTTTATTTTGGGAGCGCTAGCTGGAGGAACAGGTGTCTGCCTCGTGGATGGTTCCTCCGTCGGTTGTTTCGCTGTCCTCTTTGAGCTAGGCTCGTCAGTGGAGGGATCGGCTGAGTGCTTCCATGAAGCCCTAGTCGGCTGGCTAGGGGGGATGGGAGATGAAGACAGCACGGTCCTGTAGTCGGATGACAATGATAAGATTCCTTGCAATTCAACTAAGCAATTGACATGTCGGGTATAGCAAAGCTTACCTTTGGGGGAAGATTGTTGATGTTGAAGGGAGCAGGGAAGTCACTGAGACCAAAACCACGACAGAAGGACTCAAAAATAACAATCTCATGGATCTCTGGAGTGGGGAATAGCTCACCAGTTGCTGCACGCCATTATATGAGCTCCTTGGGTGGGAGCACCCATTTATTCACCTATTCCTTCAACCTGAGATTTGAAGAAACTGTTGGTTGTCATTCTCCGGTGGGTAAGGTCCCTACTGCTCCTGGCGGCGATGGCTACCTAGCTGCTCCCAGCAGCGATGTCAGCTCGAGGCGCTCAGCTGTTAGGAGTAACCGCACCACGCCACTCCACCCTGTTGCCCTCCCATCCTTCGCGAAACGCCCGTGCCCAGCGCCCTCTCGTCCTTCGCCGCACACCCGGTCCTTCGCTGTGACCATGCCTGCGCCCCCTGTCTTTCGCCCACGAATGGCCAAATGCTGCTTGGCCGCGGCGGTAGCCACTCAAGGCACCTCAGCCGTGGGCGCCTTGCTGCTCCTCGGTGGCACCGGCAGTGGCTCGAGAAGTTGAGCTGTCTCCTATAGCTGCGCCGCCTGCCTCCTATAGATCATGCTAGGCTCTGGACATTGTACAAGAAATATAGCAAATAGAAAGTATGAAGGCAATCACTACTACAAAATTGATTTTTCGTGACATTAGCCATTTCAAAACACTAGCGGGCCAAAAGAATGGCCACTTGCAGTAGGTAGGCCGTGGGGGGTGGGCTGCGACCGCTAGCAAAAAAGAATAATTGCTGGCGGCTGCTAATGTTGCCCGCCTATGAAGACCTCAATCATTTCACAGGGCGGGGCCACGTTACATGCTGCCTGGCTTTAACGCTAGCGGCGCCCCCATAACGTGGACCGCTAGCGAAAATGGTGTCGTTTTCGCTAGCGGTCCCCTTAAGTGGCCGCCAGCCATTACTGCCATGGCAGGCGGCCACTTAAGTGGACCACAGCGAAATACCCCCCTTTATATGCCTTCTTCTTCCTCGCCCTGTTCATTGGAGCCCGAGATTTCTCTCTCGTAAAAAGCAAAATTATAGGGGGGAAGGTTTTCAACTCGAAATCTTTGGTGGATTTTGGTTTCTAAGGTAGATTCCTTGTTCTCCTACCTTTCTTTATGTAGCTTAATTTAAATTTGTGTTTTTAATTTAGTGGATTTGTAATCATCGCATAGTGTTCTTATGTGACCTAGATCTGACATACAATTTTAATTGGCACCTTGGAGCTCATTTGGCCCAAATTTTTTATGCAATGTTAGAGCAATGGTGTTTACTCATCCATCAATGATGATTGTTTAGCCAGACATGGTAGATTTTGTGTATATTAAGTTAGTTAGATTTGGATCTAGTTTGGAAGAGAGAGAAACACTAGTATGTCTTAATATTTTTTTGCAGATCTAGATTTAATTACTTGGATCTAGATTTTTTTTACCCTACTTTGTATAGAATTTTTGGTAAATAGGATCTTTTTTATTTGTGATAATTTTAATTGAACTGATTACTTTTATGGAATTTTTAGATAATCTCTACGGAAATATAGTAATGTTCGATATTTCTTTACTTTGGACGTATTTCAATGCAATACGATAATTTGTACCTTATCCATACTAAATTTTACAGAGGGCATGTGAAAGTTGCGATTGAATTTGCAGATGGTAAGGTCATGGATGTACGATACACCAAGATTTCATACATCATATATTACGGAAGTTTCTAAATTCATTGATGCTGCCAAGCCGCATGCTGTGAGTAAGAAGATCAAGGAAATCCATTGTCCACATGCTGACTGCAAAAACCAGAAAGTATGGGGTTGCCTAGATGCAATCAAATCACACTTGGTGACGCGTGGATTTGTTAGGAATTACACATCTTGGTCTTGTCAATGGCGTAGAAATATATCTAAGAACCGGCATTGAACGCAACTGAACCCTAAGAGGATCGCCGTGAAGGTTTCATAGATGGAAGTCGTTGTGTTATGGTAGATGAATTCGATCGCCGTGATTTCGATTTAGATATTCCGGAGGACTATGCCAAGGTAGAGGTGTAGAAGGTCTATGAAGATCACATGAGGTACGAGATAGACCTTCCAACCCCCGAGGGCATAGTATACCTAGGAGATGCGGTGGACCAGATTATTTTGTGGCACAAAAGAGATATTGTCATAGGAATCTCAATGTTCCTCCCACCAACGGAGACCGGTGTCGCTATCTCCCCGCTTTGCCTGTAGCTTCCTTCTCCTCTACCGCCGCCGTCACCTCCTCGGCAACAAGTCAATTAACCTGAGGCGCCTCCACAACAACAAGAAAATCAACTTGAGGCGCCTCAACCAGCGGTGGAGCCAAAAATTGTTGAGGCCCGTCCGCAAGAAGAAGCAAATCAGCCTAAGGCACCTCCACAGTCTGAGGTGCCTCCAGAAATTGCTAAGGCGCGTCCTAGGAAGAAGAAGCCACCTCCGTCCCACTTAAGATTAGAGCCCATGAGCACAAATCAAAGGATTCTCACAAACAGAGATGGATAGTGTTGTCTTTCAAGGGGAATAGGCTGGAGGACAAGGGAAAAAGTAAGGTCAATTAAGACCTACAAAAGGCAGAGGGCTGAAATAAGCCTGTCAATAGGCATGGATTTTTTTCCCATTATATGATGTGCCGCAAAATTATGAACATGGCAAGCCATTCCAACCACTGTGGAAATTAGCCCAAGGACCTTAGCAACTAAAAAGGTGGCATGAATGATACATGCTTGCATGCATGTTTGGTATTTGAGAGATAAACGTTGACATGCCAGCAGATGTTTTCATGAGCGGACCATACCAATTTTACGTCGATTTCAGGGATATGCATGCCCTCTTCCGCCAAGATAAGCTAAACACAAATTTGATCGCTGTGTGGTACCTGTAAGTATACAACCACTGCATTGTACTTGTTCAGACTACCTATACGTTACCCACAACTTGATCTAATCATCCGTTTTTTTGCATGATGAACTACGACATAGCAGAAAAGATGCATATACCTGTCGGCTTCCTAAACCCATGTCGAATAAGCAGGCCAAACCACACCTTCAAACTAGACAAGAAATACATGTCTTCCGAGCTACAGGCCATGACTCCTGCAGAGAGAGATGCCTACGTAGCGAAAAGGCATAATATTAAAAATTTAGAGGTGACCGCTTACACAGGTCGGGCAATGCACTCAATGCAGGACAAAAGATGCATATACGCTCCATACAACTTTGGGTAAGTTTGATATCCTATCCATACTTCCCCTTTACTTAATTATGACTGGACTAACAAAATATTTCACAGTATTTTGTGTAGCGACCATGTGGATTTTCTTTCTTCTCTAAAATCCAAATATGGCGAAGCTGCGGTATTGGACCCTCTCGACAGAGAAGACCAAAGTACCTATGGTGAATTCCTCGAATTTTAGATTAGTAAGTGATATAATACAAATTTAACTATGGAACTTCTCATTCACGAGCTGTTGTATATGTATGACTAACTCCCTGTATTTGCTCGGACAGAGCCTATAGCTTTTACTACCAAGAGGGCGCAGAGCGTTGAGAAAAAGCGACGATTTGCTCGTTTGCAATAGAGTGGCCGGTAATTAATGATGGATACAACTTCTATAATCTACGTGCTAATCCATGTAACGTAATTAATATTTTTTTATATCTTACACGCTGTACTCGGGACCAGCCTGATCAATGCTGAACCACGTCATGCACACCCCACTAGGTATGCTCGGTGCCCATCCTCGCTGCAGTGCACACTCCACAAAAAATACCCAGCTGTCCGTTGAATCTATTGGCACATTCCACCAAAAACCTTCCACAGCCGAGCAACCAGTGCGTACAACGTAATTGCATTTACTTGAGGATCTACTCCGAATCCCCTCATTAACCAATTGTAAATCCAGGAAACTTCTCTCAGCTGGAAGCTTATAATTCCCTTGGTCACGTGAACTTCCGATAAATCTACCCCATATTGTCCTTGTCTGACATTTCCTTCACCGGATATAATCGCGAATACAACTATATTTGCCATTTCTGTTCAGCAAAAAGATTTTATTAATCTGTACTTACAATCAATATTCGTTCCATAAAAAGGCTATACGTATGAGTCAAACCATTACCGTTTCTATATTTTACAAACTGACCCAGCGGCGCTAATTAAAGTTATACGCTAGGTTTATTAACGGTCAAAATGACGTATACCAACGATGCCATGGCGGGAGCATATTTATTTTTAAAATATCTACAATTTACTACTTCTCTCCGCTATGTTTTTCTAATACGCCAAATAAATTTAACACTAAACGATGGTTTATACAAAACCGCTAATATTTTATACTATAGTCGGATATTGACACTACAAGTCTACTACTAATTAACATTTGTTTAAAAAAATTGAATACATAACAGAGGGAGATCAAAAAAATACCTGGATTCGGCTAAAAAATCTGCGAGAGCTTCGCCGCTGTACTTCTCTCCTTTCCCTCAGCTCTATTGGCACGAACGCTGGAGGCGGAAGGGAGAAATGAACGCGCGGCGACTACAGGAAGGGATTTTATAGGGGCCGGCAAAAAACCGCCCTCCCCCAGGCGGCGAATGGCTATAACCCGCCCCTGGGGGACCGGCGGCGAATGTAATTTGCATTCGGTCCCCTGGGGGCATTCGCCGCCGTCCCCCAGGGTGGCGAATCCACGTGGCCTCCCCGGGACTAACGGCGGACGGCGCCGTTAGCCCCGGGCGACGGGGATGCCATTACGCCGCCCTGGGGCCACGGCGGTTTTTAAAATCCCGCCGTGGCCCAGGGCCCACCGCCGTGGCCTCAGGGCGGCAAGAGGGTAGTTTTGCAATTGATGCCCACATCGAAAATTAGTTGTAAATTTTTTAAAAAATTAAATTAGTACAGTAACCTCCTTCGTTGCTAGTGGGAGCGGGCTAGTGGGCCTGGACGATCCGGCCATCAATCCGGCCCGTTACAAAACGTTTCCGGGCCGGAACGATCTGGAGCGTGGCAGTTCATCGACGGCCCAGCTGCTTGTAAAAGATAAAAGGATGGAGATTACCATCGGCCAAGACCGAGAGAGTAGGTGAAGTTGGGCGTATTTAGACAAATTTTAAGATATTAAATATAGTTATATTAGACAGAGGGAGTTAGTAGCTATCACCTTTCTTTAGTATAAAAACGTTGAAAATAATAGTGATAATGATTTTAACAGTTATTCACCTAGTCTTGAATATTTTTTTTTAAGGGGAATCTCTTTATGAACTAGAAACAAGGCTGT